>PRKT01000523.1:161804-213059 GCA_003671525.1 Saccostrea glomerata | reverse complement strand
AATTGAAATTTGGTATACAGATTTATCATAAGAATATATACCGTAAATCTGGAAATATTTGCTGTAGATAAATTTTTAACAAATTTGCTAGTTCATTGCATTCGCAAAAATATTTTTCTTAAAAATAAATTACCAATAAGAAAATGTAAACAAAGCAGTGGTCATTCGCAGAATTTTGAAACGTAAAAATTTATCAACAGCAAAAATAAATTGACGTAAAAATTTCCAGATATACGGTAGGTCAGCTTCTATTTTGGGTATGATTGGGCCATTTTGGACAGAGTTATGCCCCTTGGACTTAGAAAAATTCCAATTAATGGCAGTTTCCATTCATTATCTTTGCAGATGTTGCACATATTGAAATGAAATTTGGTATACAGAATTATCATAAGAATATCTAGTCAATAGAAAAATTCTAATTATTTGGGTAGGGGGGCATAAGTGTTTTACAAACATCACTTTTTAGTGAACATAGTTAACTTGTAATCACTGAGCTAGTTTTGAATAATCCTTCCAAAGGAGGCTCAAAGAAAAATAACAGCTAGAATAAGGTATGATCATATAAACTTTTTAGAAATTATAACTTTCAGAAAGATGTCATATGAAAGTGTGAATTCTGAATCAGTAGATTTCAGTTGACTCCATGAAAGTTTTCGTAAAGATTGATTTCCAAGTTCAAGGATGTGACTGCATGTGCAGCTAAAAATAAATGTTTAAAGATAGCTTACTAGGTCTAAATGATGATATTGGTTTGATGCCTCCTTTTTTATTGCTTTTCGGAGTCGCAGAGTCCAAAGATATATTCGCTTTTGCCAATAAGAGGTTGTAGGTTTGCATGCAGTGACCTAAAATTGTTTTTTTCTTGGAGTTCATACTCATTACATTCATTCTATTTGTCTGCTTAAAAAAATGAATCCTTAAGATCTCATAACCTTTAGGGAATTTGGAAGCAAAAGAATTAAGTTGTGGTAATGTACAGATAATTGCATATTCCAACAGTAGCAGGCAAGGGACTCATTTCATTCTGGCACATCTAGGTTTAATTCTGTCAGGGTTTTTTCACAGATTCTGATTAGAAGTTTTTACAAGATTTCAGTAATAAAAACATTTGACACTCTCTCTTTAGTAGGACTGTTATCTAGATACAGTTTGATAAATTTTAGTTAGAATAGTTTGTAACAGTTCAAATATAATACAGTACAGTTTGATATTTGGTATGTTATATATTCCGAGAGAAATAATTATTCTATATAAACTTAATCTTCTGCAAACAGTACTAGTGTATGTGTTATATCTGTCTATTAAAATTATGTGTGATTTTTACCTTTTTACCCAGACCATTCAGTGTAAAGTAGATGTAATAATTACAACTGATTCATTTGATTCATAAGACAATGTCTTAATTAAAATGTAGCAAAAACTAAATTCTGGCAGCTGCTCATATTTCTGTGGCACGTATAGTTTGACAATGACATAAATACTATATTTTTAACCATGATGGGCTGCAATTGTAAAACCTCTTCCTGTGAAGAACCAGGGTTAGAACAGTAGATTTGAGTCACAAAGCTAAACCTTTTGTAGCAAGTTTCTGGATGGTTATGTAAAAATTATGGTAAAAATAAAAACATATTTCCAACCCCTTAAGCTAACTGGTTTATATCAGACTAAATTTGATGAGAAAACAAATACAATCACAAGGCATATATATGAAATCCAAAGCATTCTTTCAACAGATAGTGGACATGGCCTTGCTAGTGAAGCAGGACAAGAAAACGGTTTACGGAGACCCAGTGCCCAGGAATGGCCCCAATGTCTGTATTAATTACTACAATCAAATCTCTCTAGGGTCCGGTATCTCTGTCCCGCCCTCCACCACCCAGGGACCGACTTCACCTGTCCAGGTAAGATCATTTACCTGTCAAAGAGATTTTAAAATGGGAGAAAACATTTACAAGGCCATTCAGGTGTACCTAAGCTTTATAATTCAATATTCAAGAGAGAATGAAAAAAAAAAAATGTCTATAAAAAATTTTTTATTTAGGCTTTACTTAAGGAATAATAAAGGGTGTTTATACATGTATAGGTGTTTTGAATTTGACTTTATAAAAGTCAAATTGATTTAAATCTTCTATTAAATGGTACATTTTTCCCATTAATTTCTTGATAAAGTTTTGAGAACTTGTATGTACATAGTATATTGTTCTGAATAATACTTCAAAATTCTGAAGAGTAATGCTTTAAATGTAATTTTTTAATCTAAAAATAACATGCAATATAGTTGGAAATATCAGATCACACATTGTCTTATTATTAGATATTCAGACATGAAAACTATAACAATTTTATTAAGAATATATTGAAGCATGTTTGCAAAATGAAAATATATATTTATTTAATTCTTTTTAGAAACACACAGTCTGCATGTTTGGGTATGAAGGGAACAAAAATTGTGAATTTCGTGGTCCCTGCTCCCCCCCCCCCCCCCCCCCCCCCCTGGAACCTGAGGGGTGTGGCTAAAATCACCAAAATTAATTTAATCTTTAGAAATCTTCATGAACATCAAGCAGTCAAATTGGTGGCTTGATTGTAATAAACATTGAGTCCTTTACCAAAATTGTGAAATTCATGGCCCCTTGCAGGGTCAGGGGTTCTGGTGCTAGAGAGGGGATATATAGATCATAAAGTTAACATGCATTAATTATTTGAAAATCTCTGCTCCTGGATATTAGATAAACTAACCAAGTACACAGTTATGTTGATAAAAGGCTGCCTCATTTTTTAATATTAAGCATTTTTTTTTGTACCAGAGTCCTCCTGCCACACCAACAACTCCTGGATCCACCCTTAGTTTGAGTTCCAGCTCTTCTTCCCTCAGTGCCTCACTCCCTAAACCAAAGAGTAAAAAACGCAAAAAGGTAGACAATCATAGTAACCTGTAAAATAAATCTATTCCTATTCATCAAAATGTTAGAATAAATTATGAGGAAGTATGACTATTATTAATAAGTATGCATTAATTATGACAATAATGTACCTTAAGTGGTACTGGATAGGGTTTTCTTTGATGTGATTTCATTGTCATATATGTACTGTAGATTCCTTATTTTAAATTGTCTTGTAAACTGTATCGGAAATACCTTGTACACTTCAGTCTCCAAAACTTCAATTGGCAGATGGAATGTTTATCATTATTTTACATGTTTTCCGAAAATCTAAGAGCGAAAAATTTATCACCAGTGTTATTTCTTGTGAATTTATGCAAAAATAAATTCTTTCCGTAAATTATGGTAAGGAGTCTAAAAGACCTATGTCCATACCATGTCCAGCAGTAATAATAACACTGTTTAAATTTTCAGAGTGGTATAGGGAGTGCATTAGAGATCTCTACAGCCATACAACCTGAGGACATCCAGGAAGCTATGAGGAGATACTGCCATTCCATAGGACCATTCTCATCACACATTGTGAGTATTATATTGTCAGTGTATAGGACCATTCTCCTCACACATTGTATTATACTGTTTGTATATTGGACCATTCTCCTCACACATTGTATTATACTGTCAGTGTATAGGACCATTCTCCTCACACATTGTATTATACTGCCATTCCATAGGACCATTCTCATCACACATTGTGAGTATTATACTGTCAGTGTATAGGACCATTCTCCTCACACATTGTATTATACTGTTTGTATATTGGACCATTCTCCTCACACATTGTATTATACTGTCAGTGTATAAGACCATTCTCCTCACACATTGTAAGTATTATACTGTCAGTGTAAGTATTATACTGCTATTCTATAGGACCATTCTCCTCACACATTGTAAGTATTATACTGTCAGTGTATAGGACCATTCTCCTCACACATTGTAAGTATTATACTGTCAGTGAATAAGGACTATTCTCCTCACACATTGTATTATAGTGTCAGTGTATAGGACCATTCTCCTCACACATTGTAAGTATTATACTGTCAGTGTATAAGGACTATTCTCCTCACACATTGTATTATACTGTCAGTGTATAGGACCATTCTCCTCACACATTGTATTATACTGTCAGTGTATAGGACCATTCTCCTCACACATTGTATTATTCTGTCAGTGTATAAGACCATTCCCCTCACACATTTATTATACTGTCTGTGTATAAGACGTTTCTTCTCACACATTGTATTATACTGTCAGTGTATAGGAATATTCCCCTCACACATTGTATTATACTGTCAGTGTAAAGGACCATTCCCCTCACACATTGTATTATACTGTCAGTGTATAGGACCATTCTCCTCATACATTGTAAGTATTAAACTGTCAGTGTATAAGACCATTCCCCTCACACATTGTATAATACTATCTGTGTATAAGACCATTCTTCTCACACATTGTATTATACTGTCAGTGTATAGGAATATTCTCCTCACACATTGTATTGTACTGTCAGTGTATAGGAATATTCTCCTCACACATTGTATTGTACTGTCAGTGTATAGGAATATTCTGCTCAAACATTGTATTACACTGTCAGTGTATAGGACCTTTCTCCTCACACATTGTATTATACTGTCAGTGTGAAGGACCATTCCCCTCACACATTGTATTATACTGTCAGTGTATAGGACCATTCTCCTCACACATTGTATTATACTGTCAGTGTATAGGACCATTCTCCTCACAAATTGTATTATACTGTCATTGTATATGACCATTCTCCTCACACATTGTAAGTATTATACTGTCAGTGTATAAGGACCATTCTCCTCAAACATTGTATTATACTGTCAGTGTGTAGGACCATTCTCCTCAAACATTGTAAGTATTATACTGTCAGTGTGTAGGACCATTCTCATCACACATTGTATTATTCTGTCAGTGTATAGGACCATTCTTCTCACAGATTGTATTACACTGTCAGTGTGTAGGACCATTCTCCTCAAACATTGTATTACACTGTAAGTGTATGGGACCATTCTCCTCACACATTGTATTATAATGTCAGTGTTTAGGACCATTCTCCTCAAACATTGTAAGTATTATACTGTCAGTGTATAGGACCATTCTCCTCACACATTGTATTATACTGTCAGTGTATAGGACCATTCTCCTCACACATTGTATTATTCTGTCAGTGTATAGGACCATTCTTCTCACAGATTGTATTACACTGTCAGTGTGTAGGACCATTCTCCTCAAACATTGTATTACACTGTCAGTGTATAGGACTATTCTCCTCACACATTGTATTATACTGTCAGTGTGTAGGACCATTCCCCTCACACATTGTAAGTATTATACTGTCAGTGTATAGGACCATTCTCCTCACTTATTGTATTATACTGTCAGTGTATAGGACCATTCCCCTCACACATTGTATTATACTGTCAGTGTATAGGACCATTCTCCTCACACATTGTATTATACTGTCAGTGTATAGGACCATTCTCCTTACACATTGTATTATGCTGTCAGTGTATAGGACCATTCTCCTCACTTATTGTATTATACTGTCAGTGTATAGGACCATTCCCCTCACACATTGTATTATACTGTCAGTGTATAGGACCATTCTCCTCACACATTGTATTATACTGTCAGTGTATAGGACCATTCTCCTCACAAATTGTATTATACTGTCATTGTATATGACCATTCTCCTCACACATTGTAAGTATTATACTGTCAGTGTATAAGGACCATTCTCCTCATATATTGTATTATACTGTCATTGTTTATGACCATTCTCCTCATACATTGTAAGTATTATACTGTCAGTGTGTAGGACCATTCTCATCACACATTGTATTATTCTGTCAGTGTATAGGACCATTCTTCTCACAGATTGTATTACACTGTCAGTGTGTAGGACCATTCTCCTCAAACATTGTATTACACTGTAAGTGTATGGGACCATTCTCCTCACACATTGTATTATATTGTCAGTGTTTAGGACCATTCTCCTCAAACATTGTAAGTATTATACTGTCAGTGTATAGGACCATTCTCCTCACACATTGTATTATACTGTCAGTGTATAGGACCATTCTCCTCACACATTGTATTATTCTGTCAGTGTATAGGACCATTCTTCTCACAGATTGAATTACACTGTCAGTGTGTAGGACCATTCTCCTCAAACATTGTATTACACTGTAAGTGTATAGGACCATTCTCCTCACACATTGTGTTATAATGTCAGTGTTTAGGACTATTCTCCTCAAACATTGTAAGTATTATACTGTCAGTGTATAGGACCATTCTCCTCACACATTGTATTGTACTGTCAGTGTAAAGGACCATTCTCCTCACACATTGTATTATACTGTCAGTGTAAAGGACCATTCCCCTCACACATTGTATTATTCTGTCAGTGTATAGGACCATTCTCCTCACACATTGTATTATACTGTCAGTGTAAAGGACCATTCTCCTCACACATTGTATTATACTGTCAGTGTATAGGACTATTCTCCTCACACATTGTATTATTCTGTCAGTGTATAAGACCATTCCCCTCACACATTGTATTATACTGTCTGTGTATAAGACGTTTCTTCTCACACATTGTATTATATTGTCAGTGTATAGGAATATTCCCCTCACACATTGTATTATACTGTCAGTGTATAGGAATATTCCCCTCACACATTGTATTATACTGTCAGTGTAAAGGACCATTCCCCTCACACATTGTATTATACTGTCAGTGTATAGGACCATTCTCCTCACACATTGTTTTATACTGTCAGTGTATAGGAATATTCTCCTCACACTTTGTATTATTCTGTCAGTGTAAAGGACCATTCCCCTCACACATTGTATTATTCTGTCAGTGTATAAGACCATTCCCCTCACACATTGTATTCAGTGTATAAGACCATTCCCCTCACACATTGTATTATACTGTCAGTGTATAGGACCATTCTTCTCACACATTGTATTATACTGTCAGTGTATAATACCATTCTCCTCAAACATTGTATTGTACTGTCAGTGTATAGGACCATTCTCCTCACACATTGTAAGTACTGTACTGTCAGTGTATAGGACCATTCTCTGCTAGTCTATAGGACCATTCTCCTCACACATTGTAAGTTTTATACTGTCAGTGTATAGGACCATTCTCCTCACACATTGTTTTATTCTGTCAGTGTATAGGACCATTCTCCTCACACATTGTATTATTCTGTCAGTGTATAGGACCATTCTCCTCACACATTGTAAGTTTTATACTGTCAGTGTATAGGACAATTCTCCTCACACATTGTATTATACTGTCAGTGTATAGGACAATTCTCCTCACACATTGTATTATACTGTCAGTGTATAGGTCAATTCTCCTCACACATTGTATTATACTGTCAGTGTGAAGGACCATTCTCCTCACACATTGTATTATACTGTCAGTGTATAGGACCATTCTCCTCACACATTGTATTATTCTGTCAGTGTAAAGGACCATTCCCCTCACACAATGTATTATACTGTCAGTGTATAGGACCATTCTCCTCACACATTGTATTATACTGTCAGTGTATAGGACCATTCTTCTCACACATTGTATTATACTGTCAGTGTGAAGGACCATTCTCCTCACACATTGTAAGTATTTTACTGTCTGTATATTGGACCATTCTCCCTACGCATTATATTACATTGTCAGTGTATATATTATAGACCATTTTATAATCTGTACAGTGTCATTCTTAGTGAGTACAACTGCTGTTTGTGTATATATATATTTCTTTTTTTTCAGAAGACAAATCCCATGGTTCCTCCTCACACAAGGCTTCTGTGTTTATGATGCTTCATTATACATACTAGCTCCATTGAACATACCATGTGTTTGCTGAATCTATTTCCTGCTGCAGGAATGTGAAGGGATTCAACAGGTGCTCAGATGACAGATTGGCGTTACATGAACTTTACCTGCTTTTATTTCCCTTTTTAAGATGGTAATTCAGCATTATTGATGAAGAGGTGCTATTTCAAGCCCGTGTACAAGGCTTAAATAGAAACTTGAGAATTGTATCAATTTATTCAAATTCACGTCAATGTGTTCACAAATTATAAATCGTGACAAAGTTTGTTATATGTAAATAGTACATAGAGAATCATTCTTAATAAAATTTATGAAAAAAAACAATCATTTTATAGTTCTGCCTTTGTGAGCAACCTTTAGTACATGCAGAACATAATCTGCTTACAAAGCATGATACTGTATAAAGATTTTCTGCAGTTGTCCATGTATTGCATAGAGGACATATCCTCAAAATTTACATTTGCAAAATATTCCTGACAGGAACTATACTATATGGTGTATTCAAAATTATTTTAAAAGAAAATACAGAAATTTAAAATGCAGAAATTAATATTTTGTCTTTTGTCATGTTTGTGGCCAAATTGCAAAATATTTCCAACTGCAATAAATACCAATTGTTTGTTTGTATATAGAACGTTTTTCTATGACATTTTTGCCTCAGAGTTATTCCCCTTAGCCAACATTTTGTAGGGCAAAGTAGTGAATTTTCCTCTTTGAGCAACCAATTTTAACCATGCATGCAAGAAATATATAGGGGAAAATATTTACAATTTTAAAATTATGAATAAAAGAAGCTTTAACATATGTATCTTCAAAAGAAAAATAGTGTTATCTTTACCTCAGTAACCAGTATAACAAAATTGAACTTGCATGGTTGAATAATGGAGTGATCAGGGAATGTTGACCTACAATATGGCGGCCATGGGGAATAATTTTAACTCATCCTGAAATCACCTCAATGGAAAACACTCTAAACGTACATTTGCCACATTATTTTCTGGGCAATAAATATAAAGCAAACTATAAAGTTCAGACAAAAAAGTTAAAGCTCTTGTGTAGAGACTGAAAAACAGATTTGCAATAAAAATCAGTGATAAATATTCAATCCATTTAGAAATCACAGGAAGAGGGCTAAAATAGGCTTTGCCTGCTGCCCAATCCCATTCTTTTATGCGAATAAAATTTTGTATACAGTCATGTAAATAAAATCACAGTGTTAAAGTGCAGCACAACGGGTAGAAAAATTAGAAATTTCTATCACTATTTAATACCTATATGAATAATGCAAGAAATATGTGTTCAAGTTAAAAATGGATGTCTGCTTTGCATACACATTTTAATACTTATAATTCATGTGTTCACAAACCTAGAAACTTGTGAATGTATGCTTATTTTGGTATTTTTTACACAATCATTATAATCACATCAGGGAAGGAAGAATCACATACATAATCAATGTACATAAACAAAGTACAGTTAAAGTGAATTTAAAATTAAAAGTGCAAATTTAAATACTGTATGAAATGTGGGTTAATTCATTCTATAAGTTATACAGTAAAAGTTGCTCCTCCTTCAAAAATTTTACAGCTCCATTTCACAAGACATGGCACTAAGTACTGGTGTATTTTGCAAAATCTCCTATGCACAAGTTGAACATAAATGATACATTATCAAACAGACTTTGTGTAATCATGATGAATATAATATTACATGTCAATACTGTATACATATCTAAACTCACAAAAGAAGGATTTCATCAAAGAATACTTAATTTGTAAAGAAAATTACACGTCTAATAAAAAAAAATCCACTAAAGCCTAATATTTGGCACAATATCCCTGCTTGGGCAATACTATAACTCTACTTTAAAGCACTTGTGAAAATGTACAACACTGAACAAAATCTAAATTAAAATAGCACATCTAAGAAAGGATGGCATTTATGGATATGAAGAGTTAATGTATTAATACTTGTATAATAAAATTCAAATTTCCCAACAAAAAAAGATGGGGTTTACTTATCTGCTATAAACTTGAAATGTTACACAAACATATATGAAAAAATAAAACAAGACAAAGAAACATACGATACAGAAAAGGCTGAGTATCTGAAATTTCCATTCATGTTATATGTTGTTTTTCTTTTGTGTATCACATGTAATGTACTTCTCCACAAAATGTACACAGTGGTGAGAAACAAAAAAGCAGTTTGATAGCCAATACATTTAGGCATTTTTCAGTTTCCTAATTTGCAAACTGCTGTAGCTTCTCTAAAATCTATGTTCTCAACAAAAGTATAATTAGGAACTTGATGAAAATACCACTTAATTAAGGCGGTCTGAGGGGAAATCCCCACTTCACTCAACTTGGAAGAGAATCTTTTGTTCATGGTCATTGTATGAATTGGACAGGATGTCAGATATATCCCATCCTGCTTCGACTGCAGAACAGGAGAGAGTCTGGAGAGAATGAAGCTCCTGTGTTGATCCAGTATCGTAATGTCTGTCTGACTACAGGTGGAGAAGGGGCAGGTCACTCCTATAGCGTTCTTACTGTACCAGGAATCGTGAAGTGAGTTCAGGAAAAAGACAGGTGTGAACAGGTGTTTGTAGAAGTAGGTGGGCTGTAGACACTGCCACTGGTCACCGCTGGGCAGCTTCTGGGTACACTCCTGTACACTCTGGGCACCTGTTATAGAAAAGATTACAAGTCAAATGTCATGGACATTTATTTTACATACATTGTACATACAGAAAAAAACACATTTATTGTGAAGTGCAAGGGATAAACTATTTTAATTTGTTATAAACATAACTCATAATATCCAATTAGCATGATAAGTTCATATAAATAAAATTTAAAACTTCAGGAGAAGAAAATCGCATACAGGCTTAAAATTTATCAAAAGAATGTTTGCTGTAACAGCACTTCAATGTAAATACAGTTAAGAAGAAAATGACTCCTGTAAAGAGAAATAGCAACTTAAATTACTGTACAATCCTTAGAGATAATTTTGAAAGACCTGCTAAATTCTAGCACCTTATACTTTTGTGAGATATTCTTACCTCTATAGTACTCCCCTGTTTTACTTACACTGAGTCATCAAAGAATGAAATAAATGTCTTTTACCTTGTATGTTATGGAGGTAGAATGTATTCTTGAAGATGTTCCTCATCACGTGCTGTCCATTTAGCTCGGGGTTGTCTACAAACATGCTGCCGTCCACCACCAGGTGGAGTGAGTTGACCCCGGTCAGCCTCACTCTCAGATAGTCAGCATTGACTGTAGCCCCCACTCCTCCAGCTTTATATAACAAGACATGACAGTAAATTAATTTACTTGAAGTTGAGAATTTTAAAAGTTCACTGATTAAAATAACTGAGGGTTAGTATTTTTCTTAAACATTTTATGGTTAGACTAAGACATAATTAGATGCTTGTAGCTGTTTGTCCCGTTAATACCGTATATACTCGCCTATAAGTCGGTCCGCCTATAAGTCGGTTGTATTTTTTGACGTTATTTTTGTGGGATTTGCTACTGACCCGCTTATAAGTCGGTACAATTTTTTGCCAAAATCTGGTGACAATTTCAAGTTAATCCATTGATATTTTAACCTGGTTCCAATTAATATTTTTCGAATCGACACTGATATTTAATCTTAAATTATTAAACAAAAAGGCAATGCTCACTTAAAATACAAATAAAATTATTAAAATATGTAAATACTTGTACTTTATATATATAATTAAGAATACATCAATTATCTTATATATACAGATACATGTATTTTCTTTGATAATCGTTGGAAATGCAAACAAGATACTACCTTTCAGCCTCCAGAAAAATACCAATCTCTCTATGACTCGCCTATAAGTCGGACATAGAGTTTTAGACCAATATTTAACTCCCAAAATACCGACTTATAGGCGAGTATATACGGTAAAAACGGTATTTCTTATGGTATGGATTTCAACAGAGACTTACATGTTCATATTGCTTTCAGCTTTGATTTTGCAAGAGTTTATAATTTGATGTTGACCAGCACAAAATTATATGTACTTAAATTAAGATACATGTAAGTATAGAGAAGTCTATGGAGATAAGTTTATACCATCCATAACATTGCTACCTATAAATTCCCTGTTTACCTGAGGATCCTATAAGGATGACCTGATCAGCTGTCCTGAGTTCCGTGTGTTCCACTAAGTAGTCAATCAAAGCATTAAAAACCTGAAAACCTGTCAGGTACAACTTCTTAGATTTGTGGCTGATTACATTGCTCCTGTTTCCTGTTACAAGTCAAGAACACATTTCAAAATATTTCAAAAATGTGACTGAAACATTTTATCTAAATTGAGCTTTTCTCAATTCAATTGAAATATAGAGTATTTTGAGGCATGTCTTTTTTCCATGTACATGTATATAAAATTGAATGTATGTTTCCAAAATGCTTCAATATCTTACAATCCTCATACAAAATTAAGTCTATCAGCTTTAACGGGGCATTTTCAGTAGTATTGCACCAAATCTTAAACTGCAAATGATCATCTCTAACTACCTAGAAAGGAGCCGCCATCACAGTACAGGAAATCCACCATATTCCACATGTGAAATTTGGGGTTTTCTGACTCACTAGGAGAAAGAATTCCATTGAAAGCTCGGAACATAGGGGCCTCCACACTGGACCCCAGCTCCGTCAGACTCCTGTAAAATATCAAATACTCAATTATTAATTCTCCATTATTTAATCTAGTTAGAAATAAATGATCAGTAATTTGATTGATTGTATGTTGTTTTACATCCCATCGGAGAATTTTCACACATATAGAGACATCACCATATACAGGTTAAGGGCTTCAAATTTTGACCAGTGAGAGATCAGTAATTATTAAAGAATATCTTTGTTACAGTGTAAATTGTTACCTGCTGTAGCATTCCTCAACAGACGAGCACCAAGCACCTGCGGGAAGATGTACAATCCACTTGTTCAGGTTGGGACTCTTCCCTAAAAAGCAATTAATATACAGTATACATGTGTATACTGTTAGTGTAACAACTCATCCCAAGCCTCCTTTTTTCTGTGTCAACTATCCCTATCTAAGGCAGGCTACATGTACTGTGAAAATAACAATTTTTCATGAGTTCAAATTTTCATGGTTTGAGGAAAAAATGTAGGTTTGTGGGGATTTAATTTCGTGGATGGAAGATTGTTGAATTGTAACATCTGTGAAAAATTACATTTCATTTCATGTTGGACAAAAATTTGTGGGTCTCTGCATGCCTTGAAACCACGGATATATCTTAAACCACCACAGAAATTATTGATTTCACAGTATGTGGTTACAAGATGAATACTATAAACCAAATTTATAAACCAAACAAGAGAGAAATATCTGAGTTGTACAACTTCTTTTTCTTATAAATATTTCTTGTTAAGAATTATTACTCATGTATTTATGTAGAGTGCTGCCTTAATAATAAGAATAAGTAGTCGCTAATGTCTTCCAAACTAAAGAATTGTGAATAAAGATGTAGCAAATAATAGTTAGTTTACAGTATTGCTGCTTTTCTGCACTTATTTGTATTTGTACAAACAATTTAAAAACTGTAAAAAATTACTCCAGCAATAAGACCAGCATGCATACCCAGCTGAAGTGCATGGTGCAATTCATTACCTACGAGACTTAGATGAGAAGTGTATGTGCATATAATTTTCTGGGTAAGCAATCATTCAACCTGAAATGCATTCAAGTATATACAAAATAATGAAGTTTAAAAAGAATAAATGATAACAATTGTAACTTCTCGACAACTTCCAAAAATAGGGTTTTATCACCGCAGAACAAAAGAAAAAGCTTTTGAAAACTTAAGACTTTCACATTTTAAATCTGCAGTAACATATTTATGTCAACTTCAAAATTATGCTCTGCAATCTTTACAGTGTATCAGGACTGATTGTTTCTAGCTCTTGCAGCATCTTATTTTACAATATGTAGGCAGTGCACATATCAAGTTTTGTGTATTAATTCTTACCATATCTGATATAATACCCGGGCGGAGAGCCGTCCAGACAATACGCCCCTCTAGAGAACGCAAACTTCTCCGGCAGAACGACCAGCTCCCCATCAGTGTCGGAATTAGAATGATATTGCACAAACACCACACGCACATTGGAGATCGCTCGTAGCACCAGAATCACTATGATAACTACCGCAAAGAGGCAGATGTGAACGTACAGCCGCCGGAATCCACATGTGGTGGGCAAAATGGTGGGTCGCTGAAGGTTACGCCCTACGGGAATAAATACCATGGCCTTTCCTTCTTCTTTGTCCTTGACATCACCGTCAGCCATTAGTAGTCGGAGTCTGATGTACCAGTATCCTCTTGCTTCATGTCAGCACCTGAAGGTGTATTGCAGCATTTAATAACACAGATCGTCACAACGTACATAACAATAATGACCACTGCAAATATTATTCCCATTTCAGTGAAGAATAATAAATGCTAAGAGAATTAAAATGTAAATATTTTAGAATTCAAAAGTGAATAGGTAGAAATGTAAAAGTGACAGCCTTGATTTGACCTTTTGACCTCTATTTCTTATTATGTAGAAATTAATCTCTTAAAATGAGAGTCAATGTCCGCTGAAAAGGCAACATATGGTGAAACATCACTTACAAAGCAACACTTGAATATAATACATGCAACCATATAAATTACAGCAATGCAACATACCTTTTACTTTCAGTGTTTCCACTTAAAACCCACTGTCCATGCACTGACTTTTCTACAAATTTTGTTTTCAACAATGAAAACTGTATCATTAAAGATCATTTACTTCCTTAAAGTTGATGTTTTTAACCTTATTCATATCATGTGTCTATTCAACGGTTGCACACATTTAAGAAGGAAAATGTCTGTTTGCTTTTTTTGTTGTTGTTCTTCTTTATGTTTTAATGTTATGTATAGTTGTAAACAATTGAAGGACATTGTAATTTGCATAAATGACAAATTTCTAGATGTCAGATAGTCCAGTGTATATAAAACCTAATAAATCAGAAAGGTACATTGCCTTATTAGGCTCACCTGAGCTGAAAGCTTAGGAAAATTTTTGGGATCAGATTTTATCTTTCATCTGTCTGTCTGTTAAACCATCTATTTTTTTTTTTACTTCTCAAAAACATTCAGTCAATTTTAATCAAACTTACCACAAAGCATACTTAGGTGAAGTAAATTTACGTTTATTCAACTAAATTAAGATTCAAACCTCTTTTAAAGGAAGTTAATTCAGAAATAGTGAAAATTGTTGGCATCTTTCAAAAATCTTTTTCTTGAGAACCATTTGGCCAGGAAAAACTGGCATATAAGTTTCTAGTTTCTTTAGATTATACATAGACTAGAGTCATTTTTACACAATTCAGGCCAAACTTGGAGATCAAAGTTTTAATCTTTAATATCCTCGACTAGATAAAATAAACTTAATGTGTTTACAAATCACAGATCATGTAAGATGATAGCTTCCTGCAAGTACATGTATTAATTTTAGTCTATGAAAAGTGTTAAAGAAAATACCAACACTGCATGTTGATCAGGATATCACATTTAATATACATGTATACATAAGCTTTGCAATAATGAATTGAATTTGAATTGAACATATCTTATTGACAAAGTCAAAAGGATTGGACACAAGTTCTATAACTTAGATAGTCCTCTCCTAATATAACATTTTGTAAAATTGCCAAAGTAAAACAAACATATATACATATGGTCTACTAAATACATTGTATACATTGTAGTAATAAACAGGAATAAATTCTTTAAATATACAAAAATAATATGAGATGTTGAGAAAAAAACTTATTTTGAAAAACGACCACATTCATTTAAGAAAGTTTGAATAGTTTTAAAAAGTTCAGCATTTTGTTCGAAAGTTAAAGAATCATCGCCCCATAGCAGTAAATGTACATCTATTATATGCAATAATTACTAGGGTACCTATTTCTTTTAATAAAAACTTTAATGTCACTACAAATCATAATTGTTAATGACATATATCTACATGCATGTACTTTGATTTGTGATCATATAGTCAAAGTAATTTTCCCAGGAACAATTTTTATTTGCGGATCAAAAAGCCTAAATAAAATAGTTTAACACACACTCACTCCAAATTCACAGAAAAACAACAGATTTTGTTGACCTTTTTTAAAGGTCAAGGTCAAAAGCTAAGACAATTCAAATCAGCACACTGCAAGGTACTGTGTGATGTGACCTTTCCTACTTTCAAGTTCATACTCTGTTTCACAGATTGTGACATTTTGGTTCAAGGCCTCACTTTTAATTTTTGTATCACACAAGAGTTTAATTCATCACTTGAAAAATGGCTGAATTCTCCAAGGAAATCATCAGTCCAGGCAATTACTTACTTGGCCTATATTAACAGCTGACAGGCCTGTGACAGAATTTGACAACTTTGAATATATCTGAAAAATCTCAATTATACAACTGAGAACACAAACCTTGATGCCAGGAAGATAATATATGGTCTTGGAAAAATGGTGTTTGACTGTTCAGTATACATGTAATGTATCTGACATTTAAATTAAGACACCCCAGTCCTCTATCTACTTGTCATGCATTATAAAGCTATCAAGTTAATATTCCTCTAATGTGACAAGTTCATTATAATCTCAAATTTGGTATTTTATAGTATGTGTGCCTATTGATTTTACGTGCTGCATCACATTAAAAGATCCTTAAAAATGAAGAATTCATTAACACTACATCAATACTTTAGACTTTGAACCAGAAAAAATGATAAAGTTGTACCAGAAAAAAAATTATAATTTAAAACTGTCTCTGAAATTTTCTACTAATTGAATTCACAACTTTATTGAAATCTCTGATTGCATTATAAATGACCATAACTATCAAATCATATGTCTCCTTGTTTAAGGAAAATATTGGACATTAATTGTGACCCTGCCATAGCCCAAAAAAAAACTACAATCTCATCTTTATATAACACTACTGAAAGCAATGTGTATCTATAACTGTATAAATACCGGTACGGGGTCAAGAGGTCATAGATGTGTGTATGTATAATCGTTCGACGTAATTTCTCAGTGACGTCATAAAGGGTCAACGCGCATTCAGTGGATTGTATACATGCCGTTGGGTTTGAAAAATAATGCATTTCACACGTTAAAAGTCACAATCAGGAAAATATAAAGTATGAATAAGTCACAAATGTAAATATAAGTAATAAGGTATCATTTTAAAACATCTTCGGGCTATAAATACGGGTTGGTACGAGATTAAATTCATCTCGTGACCAACCCGTATTTATATCTGGATAGATTTTTTAAAATGATACCTTATTTCTTAAATAAGCTATGATCACAAAGAACAACAGGGCTTAGGGAAGCAGTGTGGCCTATGGGCCTCTTGATTTATTTATTTTAACAAAGAGGAATCTTAATTTCTTATCATATTTAAATGCATTTCACTTCCTTCACTTCAGATTAAGAAAATTAAATATTTAAATCTTTTCCCTACCTCTAATTATATAAGAATATGGTACCATTCCTTAAATTCTAAAAACATTCGTTTAACTATTTCTTCCACTGTATGAGAGATAAATTTTATTAGACATCTGTTTGTACAACCACATTTTTATTTATTTAAAACACTGTATATTTAACGGTGTGACCATAGGGGTGAGCGCAGTCCTATACAGTGGAGCCTCATTTATCCTGACGCTTTGGTTCCTTGTCAATTTGCCCGGATATGTGAAGCGTCCGGATACCTGAATCACCAGTTAAATAAGACAAAGTAACATTTAAATATTCTGTCCCGATGAAAAATCTTCCGGATACTGAAGCATCCGGATATCTGAAGGTCCACTGTACATGCTTATAGTTGAATCGTTGATCCACCTCTTCAAACAGTCTAGACTATGACGTCACATGACTTTGGAATTTAAGCAGCGTCAGGTTGAATGAGACTATACATGTCTTGTGCAATACTTAATAAAGTACATTGTAAAGTAGATGAAAATATTTTTTGTTACTTTTAAGCTTTGTGCAAATATTAAAGAAAAGTAAACATATCTTGGTGAAGAATGATTAATCTTGGTCTTTTGTATGATTTAAAATAATAATTTCGCATAGGAAAGAAATCTGCCTATGTTGCACAGGAAAATTTGCCTTACATTTGATGTACAGATCGATGTACAGATTTCATTTAAAATTTCATCTGTCAAATTCTTACATCTTACACGATAGTCTATTGAGCTCACTGTGCTTACTAATATGTTGACCTTGCGATCATAAAGGTGAGTTCAAATTCTTTAATTTAGATTGGGCTCATCAAACTGCTTGTGACAGTGGTGCATCTAGACTCTGACTTCACATGACTTTGTATGTGTAAGTTTCATTACCAAAAAGAAACCTGAATAGTGCTGACCGTTAGTGAAAAACGTTTTGTTTATTATTTATCTTCAATATATATATCCATTAAACCAAGGTAACTTTACTTTCTGTTGAACTTTTACTGATATTCTTGCGAGAATGTAGCTTTAACAAGTGATGCATTGTGGGTACAGAGTAACTGCAGAAAAAATTTTTGAATCAATGTGCAAAGTCCGAATTTTCTTCCAGGTGTTGCTTTGGTAGCTGAGAGTGATGAGTGTGCACCGCTGTCTATAAATAAGACAGAAGCTATTCTAAAGCAATATTTAATACTCTAATACTCTTAACGGAAACTTCTCTCTTGGATATTGCTGTGGTAGGCCTATCGTTATATGTTACACATTCTTATGTGCATGATTTGGTGCATTATAAATGATGTATTGTATGCTCTGTGTAATCTCTTAGTAAACAGCTGTTTAAATAATTCTAATTTACACAATCACCGTCAACCCTGACAAGCACTTAATGTGTTATTTTATTAAGTCTAGTGCAACAGCTGCAGAGGTATAACCTGGCAACAGGATCAATATTAAATTCCATGTTCTTTGTCACAGGTCCATAGATCGGCTACCTTAACGTAGAGAGTTTTTCGTGATTAAAACCCAAACATGCACTGAAATCATACTAATCTGCATCTTATGATAATAAAAATGTTTTAGCCCTTGGTGTAATGCATCAAAACTCTTCCTCTTTGTTAGTATCTTGTTTTATGAAAACTTTCATTCGTTTCCCGTACTTTCTTTTTTAAAAATAGTACTAAGATAATATGAGTAATACAAAGAATACTCACTTTTTATCTGCTTTTCATTTTGACAGTCGTACCTAAGCTGTTTTCTCTCACCACTGACCCCTTCGTTGCAGTCCAGTATCTTGCTGAAGGAAATTCGGAATTGTATTCTAAAGATGAAAATGTTGTATGGTCGGTTCATAAATTTCCGGAAAAATGAAAACAGACATTCGGCGTAAAAGAAAGTTTCGTTTTTGTCCAACCTTTGAAAATATTTACTCCAGTAGATATGGTCCCCAAAGTTAAAACGATTGAAATCAATGTTTATCTCACCTTTTTAAAGAAGAATAAAGCTAATAATCCTTTAAAACAGCAAAACTGCAGGTTCCAATCATCGAGAGCGTATCATAGATAGTGTCTTTAACAATTTTTATAAAAACAGAAAAAATTTGATGTTATGATTTGAAGAAGTCAACACACTTTTTTTCTTTTTTCTTAAAAAAGATATTTGAAGGCATTAAAAGGCAAAGAGAGGAGACAGTTGACGATAAGCTCAACTGAGACCCGACTGGGATCTCAATACCAAAAGCACAGATTATGGATTTAATCATAAAAATGACTTTGCATGCTATAGACAAGATATCCCCTAAGGTCTAATATCCCCACTCACCCCTAACCACTGTGCTACGCGGGCGACGATTGTCCTTGGAAGGAAGGAATATCGATAAGCATCAATCCGAGTCTGCTCTAGAGTCGCGAAGTAAGAAGTTCATCCTTACGTCGCGGGTTCGAATCCCACTGCGGGACTATGCGCGGATCTAGACCTGGGGGGTCAGGACCCCCTCCCCCTGGAATTTACACGGTTAAAAAATGTATATACTAAAGCAAGAAAAAAGTTACCTTGGACCCCCGTTGGAAAACGTTGACCCCCCTGGTAAACGTGAATACGTGTAAAATGGGTATGAAAAGTGAAAGTTTGAGGCAATAGAAGTCATAGATTACTTTTTATTGTACATAGTGCCCTGAACGGGTTTTTAGCATTGTCCGTCACACTCCGAGTACAACGCTTTAGTTAGAGTAAACTCGTATGGAAGAGGAAGAAGAAGAAGCAAATTAGAACTAATGTAGGAAAAAATACATATCGACACAGACTCTTCCTGAGTAAGTTATACAGAAGTAGTTTTTTTAACAGACGTTGTAATACGACGTCCCTTTAATTTCTATTATATTTCATTTTTAAATTTTCTCTAGAAATATGAAGTCTAGTTATTCATAACGGAAGAAACCGTTATATGTATTGACTATTGAGCTTTCCACCGGTATAGTGGTTATCGTGTCAGTCTCTGAGGAAATACTAGTAACTGATACCTAATACATTATGGCCTGGGTTGAATTTCCACGAAATCCTGGAATTTTTCATCATGCATTTTATATTTTTTTTAATTTTTTTTTAATTTTTGCAGCTACGATATTAAATTTAATTTTGCATGCTGGTTCACACATCTTCTTAATATAAGCTTTGGCAAGGTCAGTCTTTATACACATATATGTATAACATTCATTTTGCAAATTTATTTATAAAATTAATTTGTTTTTCAATATTGAACATCGTCCTCATTTTGAGTGTTCCCACAATTTGAACCCGTTTAGCATATTAACGATTCACCTTTTATTTACATTAATATAAGGAAATTAATATTTAACAACAATATAAATACTACATGCTTGTCCATGGATTTCTAAAAATCTGTAAACACCGTACTGGAAAACACTTATAAATCGCGATTTATGTGTTAGATTCAAGTCCACCTCTATTTCCGCCATGTTTGATTGCCTATTAAAATTCTGTGAAATTCACACGATCTCTCATTTACTATGAAATATTCAACTGTATTTACAAACCGAATCTTCTTATATTTTGGAGATGGAAACCCTCATTGGAATTATTTTCATGGTAAGTTGGAATGTTAAAGGCGAAATAGCCGATTTTCATAAGCAGGCAAAGTGTACATATACACAGGAAGCAGGCGGACTTAGTGTGGACTGCTCTGGTCTTCATTTGCATTCCATTCCTGATTTTTGTAACAGCAACACCGGTACCACGATTGAACATTCCATTTCTCCCAGGGAAATAATCAACCTCGATTTATCTTACAATGCTATAACAAGTATCGTGCAAAACCCATTTCATTGTCTATGCAGCCTCCGAGTTTTGAATTTAAAAAACAACAACATAACATTTTCCAATTACAACGAAAGCTTGTTTGCACCATTGGCATCGTTGCATCAACTGAATCTCAAGAACAACCGATATGGATTTTTCAATAGTATGGTGTTAGCAGAGTTGCAAAGTTTAGAAGTGCTCCGGATGGATGCTTCCAGTGAAAATCAATTCGGAGAACCTTTTGCATTTTTGAAGTCCTTACATACACTTGATCTCTCTGGAAGAACAGGAAAGTGTGATTTAAGGCACATTAAAAATACAACATTTGAGAATTTGATATATTTAAAGGTATTAGACCTTTCTTCGTGCAAGATAAAAAATATCGATAATGGCACTTTCAGCTTGTTTCAAAACCTGACTGAATTATATCTATCATATAACCAAGAAATGGGTTTCCAAGCATTACAAAATATAACATTTAATCTGAAAAACACTAAGATTAAACGACTTTATTTGGACAACATCAGGTGCTTCATGGGGCCGGGGACTACCCTTTGTCGTGAACACTTGGCGGAACTCTCACAAACTTCTATAAAAGAATTAAACTTGGCCGGAAATAGACTAGAATGGATGGAAATGGGTGTTCTGAAAAACTTACCGGAAAGCCTGGAGAAATTTACATTAGCATATAACAGACTTTCAACTGGGATATATTCATTTGAATACAGTTTCCTCGCAGGTTTGAAAGAAATAGTATTAAGCCACCAGCTAAATTCTCCCAGTATCATAACAAAAGTATTCCATTCCTGCAACGAAAATCAAGACAAGGGTATTTGTTCTACAGAATATGTTTCAGATCCCTTTATTAAAAGTGAGCAATTCGAAAATAAGCCAGGTTTGATATTAACATTTACCTTTCCACCTAAACTTGAGGTACTGCACTGGGAATCCAGTCGCTTGTATGGAAGTTTACTGAGCTTTGGAATAAAGACAACATCTTTGAGATCGATTTATATGCGGAACAATATTTGGTACAAATGGATTGGTCCCCTTTATGGATTCGAAAGCGTCACAACGGTAGATCTATCAATGAACTTTTGTAACAACCTATCGACAGATTTTTTTACGTATTTTCTCAATGTCAGAAGGTTAAACATGTCAGGGAACTATCTCGGCAAAAGTCTATCTCTCGACCTCACAGGAGGGACTTTTAAAAACCAGTTTAATTTAGAAATATTAGATTTATCAAGCAATGGCATTGACATTCTCCATAAAGATATTTTTGCAAACGCCTCAAATATAAATCATCTGATACTAAATGGAAACAGATTATATAAGTGGGAAGTCAAAATCGACCACATGTGGAACATGACTTTTCTTGATCTCTCCGATAATCGCCTGACAAGCTTCGAACCAACAGCCATGCAAAATCTTGAGTATCTGTTCAAAAATGGAAATCAAAATTTAACGGTGGACTTGGCTAACAACCGACTCTCCTGCAGTTGCAAAAACATCAAATTTCTTACATGGCTTGCATCATTTAAGTCCCATTTCAAAAATTTTGAAAACTACACATGCTTGGAAGACTCGTCTACCATTCAGCAATCTCTTGATATGTTAATAACAGAATGTAAATCTTTCCTTCTCTGGTATATCGTTGGCTCCATTTCTGGTACTTTAGTAATGAGTTTGACCGTCAGCTACCTGATTTACAAGAACCGATGGAAAATACGCTACGTCAGATATATCGCCAATAAAAAACTTCGTGGGTATCATCGACTTCAATCATGCTCAAATGGAGATTTCGAATTTGACGCTTATGTTTCATATTCTATTAAAGATCTATCATTTGTGAAAAACGAAATGATTCCCAACATAGAAGAGCCATCTGATTTAAGACTAGCAATAATGCAGAGGGACATGGAACCCTGTGGGGATCACGCCACAAATATAATGGACTACATCAGCCGAAGCAAGCGAACGGTATGCGTCGTTTCCCAAAACTATCTGGAGTCGGACTGGCAGGATTATGAGTTAAATATGGCCAGAATGGAAGGAATCAGTTCAAGGAAGACGTTGAAGTTTGTGTATCTCATACTTATGCCAGATGTCTGTCAGTCGAAGTATCCAAGGAAAGCACGTGACTTCATCAAGGAAGGTTGTTTCATAGAGTACCCGGATGATCCTCTTGGGAATAGGGTGTTTTGGGAAACTTTGAGAAAGGAAATAAAGAAAGACATGTTACTTGCTTCTGTACTATAATTTATAAAATTCTTCTTTTTTGTGTCAAGGTGCTTTTTAAAAGATCCATTTCAATACTATTTAAAAGTGATTAAAAGTCGTTAAGAAGGATTGACGATTGGCTGATTAGAAATGAATTCGAAATATCAGCTTTTAATTGACGATTAAAAAAAACTAGAACGTAATATATCATAAATGAGTGTAAAAAAAAAAATATAAGAAATTGCAAAAAATGACAGAAACTAGGAGAAGTAAAAGTAATGTAGTGGTAAAATAAAGAACATCTGTATCATTTATAGTCTCATTTTAACAATTGTTTGTAAATGTCACAGATACAAGAATGTTTTAAACTTCTGCTCCAATATTCCAAATAACAAGATTGTTTACCTTTATCACTCGATAAATATGACATTTTGAGATTAATATTCCACAGGTTCTTATTTTCAAAAGATGCATGTGCAAAGCTTATGAATGTGTCATTGCCTTTGATATGTCTTAAATGCATACATTCTGTTTTATTCTGTTGATGGCATATACATGTATTAAATTTGAAGAAGGGCGGTTTTTATTGATGGCAAACAATTTATTGTGGATTTTTCGGAAAGACCTGGTCTTCCAACAATTCATTTGGCATTCCTATGGGTACCAATTGCGCCCCATAATATGTCAACCTTCCTTGTATTCATCTGAAGAAAAATTTGTTAAGAATCTTATAGTCGTGAAAAGGAGAAAACACTTGCTGTGGCCTTCAATTCGACATTTAGATACTAGTATATTGACGACTTATTCTAAATCAATAATGGTTGTTTCCAATGATATTCTTATGTCTATACGCTACATGATAGCCAGGGGATCTTGAAGTAAAAGATACCACCAAGTCTGACGCATCTATTTCATAGTTGGATATTCTACTAGAAAAAGGCTTTAATGGTGAATCTAACAACCAAGCTTTATGATATACGTGATGACTTACGTTACATGCAGTCGTCATCTTCTCTTACTCATGCAGCAATACATACCTTAACCATCTACATAAGGGTTAATTATATCTCGCAGTAAATTCGATACTTAAGAGCATGATCTACGGATGGATAATTTCTAACACGAGTTAATTATTGACAAACAAGTTGATAAAAGAAGAATATCAGAAGTTTCGTTTAAAGTCATCATTTCAGCGTTCTTTGGTCGATACAATGAGCTTGTCTGCAAGCTGTCATGAAGTCAAATTCTGATATTTTTCGATCATGACAAGGAGAACATGGCGGATTTGACCGGTAGACAGGGGATGCTCGTTCCTCCATGGCAACTGATTTCACTTCTGATGTTTACAAGGCCAGTGTTTGCTCTGCTTCAAACAAGCAGAATTTGTATCGTTAAATGGACTTTTGAGCTTGATCATTAGATGACGTTAATTTCGTGATAAATATAAGAAGCATAAGATCGCGTTGATTTCACCTGAAGGCAAAATATACACCAAAAACTTCTCATGTCATTTAAAAGAGATACATGTATGCTAAGAAATAACCAAGGGACTACTGGACAGCCAATGTAAAGGAACGGTTTTCATGGAATGTTAATATGTTAATGGAATGTTAATTTTCGATACTAGTATAAAATTGTGATTCTATGTAGAAATGAGTCGCCTATTCCGGGTCGTATCTAATTCCGGGTCACTCGCGTGTATTTTACGCATAACGTTAAAATTTAAGCGCAAAAAACTTAATGAATAAGCTGGTTATGAAGAACTGGTCTTTCTGTGTGTAATTAATTACAAAATTTTGAATATAAACTTTAAGAGAGCATCCGACAATCGAAATTCTGAAACGCACGCATTAAAGACTTGATGTTTCTGCTGCGGTGACGGGCTACTTTCGTTTTTGTTCGCTGCAGGAAGGCTGATGTAAAAGTTCTAGATAAATAATAATAGCTCGAAAGTATGGCAAATGCATTTAGTTATAACTTAGAAATCAACATAATGATCGCTGCTCAAATAAAATTATAATGATTATTTAATCAAACTGTAGTACTTTCTCCAATTGCAGGTCACGCAATCTCGTGGCATGAACATGTCAAAGTTCTATGTACAAAACCAATCGACAACCATGTATTTACCTTGATTATCAAAAGTATTCTAACTAGAATATATTTTTTCTAAAAATTAAAATCGAGTTAACCCTTCAAATGCATTTTTTTTTAATGAATTTAATTGTATTATTTTTAATCCTAATACATTTTTTGATTGTGCATACTGCAATTTGTTTTGTTGTAATTGTTTTAAAAATAATTTAAACATATTTCTGTTGTTGTTTTACTTTTTTTTTCAAGCTGCATGAATTGTTTTATTTTTCAACATCATAAGAATCGTGTTCCGAACCGTTCCATGAATATTACACGACCGTCAAGTCACATGACCCGGAAATGGAGAAAATGATTCGTAACTGGGGAATCTAGGCCTTGCTGAAATACCCCTGTAAATATTGTTCCCGTGTAGCTACTTTGTAAACGAAAAGGTGTTTGGATGACTCACAATTTGTTCTTTCAATACATATATTGCATAAAAATAAATTGAACAGATTTGCAAAGTATCAACGAAACACCCTGACGTGACCCGGAATTTGCGACTTCACTGTACTATCAAATTATTGAAAGTTCTTGAATTGTGAACTCTGCAATTATGAATAAGGCAAAGTTCAATGAATCATTGACAACATTTGTATCAACTTGAATTGTATGACAATTTAGGATAATATGTAAGTCATGTTTGTTTCTTTTTTATTAAAATCATTTACTTGCCTCTGATGAAAAATACCAGGTATACAGGTTCAATAATTTTTTAAAGACGTATGGATAAATATATGGAGATACCAAACGGTACATGTATTCAAGCTCAAAATTCAATAAAACAATACAAAATAGGAGCGGAGAAAATTCTAACCTCCAAATCATAAGAGGTTGGATCAGATGCCATGGAGAACTGAGCATCTCCCGTCGACCGTCACACCCGCCATGTCCTCCTTTTTATGATCGGAAAATAACGGGGAAATCCATCGTCAATTTAGTGTGTAAATAATGGCCTAACAATTACTAATAGTATAGAAAATGTCAGTCAGCATTTGGCTCAATGATAGAATGTATTTGCTGACAAAATCAGTGTATCGACCATTGAACTTACATATGAAATGGTGACTTTAAACAAGACTGATGATATTCTTATTTCAACCACTTGTTTGCCAATACTCGTAATTTATCTCGTTTTAGAAAACAATACATACATAGAGCATGTTCCTGCGTACCGAAACAACTAAGAAATTTACAACGTATATAAACACAAATAAATAAAAATAAGTAGTTATCTACAAATATCAAATCACGATAGCTGAACAAGAGGCTGATGGGCAACATCGCTCACCTTTTTTTTTCAACTTGTATTCCCTATTGTGGCCCCACCCTATCCCCGGGGATCATGATTTGAACAATCTAGAAACTAACTTTCCCCAGGATGCTTCCACTTAAGTTTCAGCTTTTATGGGTCATTCACAGAAGTTTTAGCTTTTCTGGGCCACTGTTTTTAGAGAGGAAGATTTTTAAAGATTTTTCCTATATACGAGGACCGTTCAAAAATTACGCGGACTTGTTGCACAGAAAAAATATTTGACGACATAATTGGACAAAATGTCACACATTATATAAAACAATTTTTACTTATATGATCTAACAAAAGATTTAATTTGGTATCAATTTTGGGATATTTATCAGGATATACCATTAAATCACGGAGCAGCAAAATCTTCGACGTCATGAGCATTCATTTTCTCAACACATTCCCAAGAGTTTCTGTACAGTTTCAGTTACCGTATCTACTCAACATCAACACACCAAAGCTTAAAATCTATAAAACAAAAAAGCATATGCTTACCACACACTGCAGGTATATATGAGATATAGTGTGACATTGGTCACTCTCAATCACGTTCTTCACAGTCCGGATTAAGTTTTCGTCGATATTCCTCTTCCCGTCCTCCCGTATAGCCTTTTTAAAGAGGTCTAACGGTCTAGAATTCAAATTTGCTAGTTGTAGTCAAATGTCACGAATACCCTAGTTTACTACATGTTTTAAAATGCATATTTTGGATCTATGTTGAGGATAACTCGAGCATAATTTAACAAAAAAGGTGGTGCTCCATCAATTCAGGAGACGTCATCGCATCGGAGAAAAATAACTTTATTTCCGTAAGTACTTCAAACACCACGTCAGAAATCTAAATGCATAGTAATAGAACAATATAAAGAGACAATTGAGAAAATTGTCGAAAAATATCGCGAATTATAGAAAATTAATGAGTTAAATTTTGGATTCCGCATGTTTTTGTTTCAATTTTTTGTCGTGCTCCGTACCTCTCCATCAGCGATATCAACGCAGCGATGATTTTAGGAGAATTTTTTTAAAATACAAAAATTTTGCCCAACATGTATTGGAATCTTTGAGAAACATATTTCTGTGAAATTTCATGACGTCTGGAAGAGTAAATATAAGCAGTGTCCGCGTAATTTTTGAACTGCCCTCGTAATTCAATGTAAAACTTGGATTAAAATTTTATGCGTGCGACACAGTAAAAATTTTGCCGACGCAGTAAGATCTGTGATAATCAGAAAAATCCAAACATAAGAATTCTCTCTAACTGAAACTTTAATCAAACAATCCTACCGTCTTCAATTATAACAGGTAGTAGAGCACTTAATTAGGGCTTCACCTTGCATAATAAGTTATCTCCTAGACCCTCGCCGGACTTTATGCACGGAGGGACAAAGACAAATAATTCGTTTTCACACTTCTATGTAATGGTTAATAGGTAGCTGCATTAAAAATACATTGTACTATTTAAAAAAAATATTTTTTAATATGTCTTTTCTATAGAGTCAGGGCTCTAGAACTATGTTGGCACTGTAAGTTAATCATAACTATAACATCGTACCGTAAAATAAATTGTTTTAAATTTTTAAGGAACTCTTAAAAGTATTTTACTATTCTGAAGTTTCTTTTTTTTGTAATTCGATAATTCGATCTAGAAAACTGACAAAAATCATGACAAATTTACTTTCAAAAATGGAAAGTACGAGGGCTGTTCAATAAATAATGTCCTGAACTGTATCCCATACAATACATATATCATATGACATTAAGCTTGACTTTTCGCATTATTGAATCTTTAATGAATTTATAACAATTTACGTGACTACTTTTCATCACATAGTTTCATGGTGAGAAGCTGGAAAATAAGGGCCATTCGAGACACTGCATTAAAAATGAATGGTAAAGAACCAGTAAACAAGAGTGAAATTAAACGCTTTATTAAAGCTGCTGTAAAACTCGTTAAGAATCCTATAGCAATATTCACAGAAATATGTAAAATTTACGGCAACCAATGTTTGTTTTATAGACAAATGCGCAGGTGTATTTCAATGATAAAAATTATATATTGGGCATCAAAAATGGGTACCGTCCTTGGCAACAAAATATTATAACAACTAATGTACTGTTTGCCATATTTCAACAAATAATCACTGATGATGATTGATTGACTTTATGACACATAGCAACTATTATATACATCATTTTGGGAGTAGTCCACACTGTTTAAAAAAAGTTTGACTGTAAAAGAGCTTCAGCACTCAAAGGTCACCCTTTGTTTTGAAAAATGAGTGAAAAAGACAGCGTGTAAGAATATCTTAACAATTATTTTAAAATATCAGTTATTGTAGTTATCCACGTTTGTTTGAAATTCAAACAGATAATGAAACTTGATTCTATTGCTGAAAACTCTCGAAACAAAATTTACAATAAGATATACTTGACAAAAAACAGCAAAGATCTGAGAAGAGCAAAGAATTGCAAGAGCATAAAGACAGACTTATACGCAAGTTTCTTAATATTACTATTAGTGGTCTTGTTGTTCAAATTTGTAATCAGGGAGGGAGTTTAATTTCTGAAAGAGTTTAGAAAGCATTTGTTTTTGGCAAAAAAAAAATCGAAAGGTTAATGAGAAAAAAATGTACCGGTATCAGGAATTTACTACTGTAACATTTAATTTCTTCATGACAGCGTCCAAACCCGCACGCGCTGAAGAGTAAAGGAGTTTTTAGGATAAACAGAAAGTTTTTTTTTCACATGAACACAATCCACCAGATCATTTGATTTTTATTCATTTTCCAAGCTTGGAAAAAACATCTTTCAGAAGGAAGAAACGAGTCCAGGAACTCATAAGATCTGCCATTTTCCAATATACATGTAATACCGGTACCTAAAAATGAGTTCTAAAAGCAATCAGATATTAGATAAAAAACAAAAAACGACCCTCGTAGTTCGACTGTATCGACCAAAATTTCCTCTGTTTTTTCAGAGCATGTGTTTGTACTTTTATCAATATGTACGACTATACTATTTGTGTAACGAATTAGTGATTTTTTGTTAAAAAGTGTGTGTAATGAATAGTGACTCAGTTGCGAATTTGATCGCGAAAATGCCGCAAAATATTAGTGCTTTGCGTAAACTCTGCAACACAGTAAAGTTTCAAATGATGGAGAACCCTGTTTGAACAATTTAAAAACTACCTTTCCCCAGGATGATTCCACATAAATTTCAGCTTTTCTGGGCTATTGGTTCTTGAGAAGAAGATTTAAACGATTTTTCCTATATATTTCAATTTAAAACTTTGATTCCCTATTGTGGCCACGTACTATCCCCGGGGGTCATGATTTGAACAATTTATAATTTAAATTACCCCAAGATGCTTCCATATACGTTTCAGTTTTTCTGGCTTAGTGGTTCTTGCAAAGAAGATTTAAACAGATTTTTCCTATCTATTTCTATGTAAAACTAGGATTCCCTATTGTGGCCCCACCCTACCCCTGGGGTCATGATTTGAGAATTTAAAATCTACATTACCCCAGGATGCTTCCACATAAGTTTCCAGTGCTTCTTAAAGAGAAATTTTTTTTAATGACCCCACCCTATTTTTGTCTTTTCTTGATTATCTCCCTTCATAAGGGGACTTGGCCCTTCAATTTAACAATTAAAACTCCTCATTACCCATGGATGCTTTGCATCAAGTTTGGTTAAAATTGGCCCAGTGGTTCTTGAGAAGAATATGAAAATGTGAAAAGTTTAAATACGGACGGACGGACAGACGGACAACAAGTGATCAGAAAAGCTCACTTGAGCTTTTAGCTCAGGTGAGCTAAAACTGTAGGGGAAACAATAAAAAAGATGTTTATTTCATTTTTTCTTAAAACATTTTAAAAATGATGTTAAAATCCTTAGGGCCGACGGGGAAGAAAAAAAGTAAATGAAAGGGTTGATGCTATGTACAAATATATAATAAGTTGAACCAACGCGAAAGAAAAAATTTGACCACTCATCGTTAGAATTGTTAGTTGGGGGAAGATAATCTGACGCATTCTTATCAAGGGGAGGTAATTCAGGTAAAACCATATTGGCTGGAGAAATCTCAGAGATATCTTCGACAACAGGACGTTCTAAAAGGTCCACGTTAGAAGGAATGTGTTCTGATGAATTCATTTTAAAAGGAAAACTTACTAATTCGTTCATCCGGACAACATAAGTACTGAACAGTTGTGACAGTATTGAAATAATGGAATCCACAGAACTAAGGACAAGTATGATGATGACAATAACTATCATCTTTAACTGAAGATCACCAGCAGCTCTTGATTTTTTCACGGTATTTAAACGGTGAATGAAAAATGATACATTGATGATAACGATAAATAGCATAAGGAAAATGTCATCTGCAACAACAATCAAAGTGTGTGTATTTGATCTTTGTAACGACCATAAATAGAACACAATACAATATCCATATAATCCACTCAATATTATACAGAAAACGGAAAAAATTGCTATGTATTTGTTTCGTAAGTATGCACGGCTTTTAAGGGGGAAAACAAACATACAGTACCTTATTGTAGCTAATAGTGCAATGTTTAATTTACCATTAAGCTTTGTCGAGTATTTGTATACATCATGCACTTTTTGATATTTGCTAAAAGAACATGGATCAGAAGAGGCGAAGAAATACCTGATCTCATAAAAAATGCATAAAATGTCTGCAAAGGCAAGGCTCATAATTGACAGATAGAAAGGTTTTCGGAGGATTGAGTTTGTTGCAATTATAACGATAGGTATGGTGTTACAAAATATAGCCAGAAAGAGAATGTATTGACTTAAACCAAATTCATTCAGTGTTCCTTGAACAAGGACTGCACTGTTTTCGTTACATGTGTATTGAAATGCTTCGTCCTTTGACAATTGACAATTTTCGTCATCACTTTTGCAAGCAAAAGGATTAATATTGTTTGAAAATGATATATTGAAGATGCGATTAAAAATGTCGTGGATTTCTTTTTGTTCGTTAACTGTTGGTGTATCTCCTGCTTCGTCGTCGTTTTGCTGAAAGAAGAAATCAAATTCAAAAGAATTAAAATACCACGTTATTTTGACACGCATAAAAAAGACTTTAGATTTTGAAAAATATATATATATATATATTTGTAAACAGCAAAAAATTCTGAAAGAACCTTTAATTAAAAATTGACCCTTGAAAACGTTTGCTAAAAAATGCATTTATTTTCATGTTTATTTTCAACAAAATATAAATAGTAATGATTATTATACCTTTACTGTTATTACTCTATATAAATTTGATACCATAAAACTGCTAATTTAGCCTAGGAGAGACTATTTTCCTCATATGAGGACTACGTGAATGGCATTCTCAAAGTTTGTTATATGCAGAGCGGATTTTACGAAAAGAATAAAGCTAACTTGCGACTATAATGCAGTGATTTTTTTTTTCATAATATATAAATTTTAATATACCTGAATTTCGCCAACTGATGTTTTATTTGTTATGTTCAATGTTGATGATGTCATAGCACTTGAATTAAAAGTTGAAATGCCCTTGCCTTTCAAGGATTGGAATACCTCAAAAAGGAAGAGGTAAAACCAAACGCTCTTCATTTTTTTCATCTAAACTATAAAAGAACATCAAGTGTAAACCAGCTGTTGATAAAAAACCCTGCATAACATTTAATTCTTATATGTCATTAAATTTGCTGGCAAAAAAAAATTAAAGTAAAAGTAAAACATTTTTTATTGCTTTATGTGACCTTAGACAGATGTTTTCAAAAGTTTCTTTTATCCCTGAAAACACAAACTCCGTCACTATAAGTGGAAAACAACCGGCATTTTTCTTCAAATTGTATTTTTATTTGTTTATAAATTGCTTCACATAATAATAAAATTGAACAATGAATTTAGTAATATAAACAAATGTATACGGTTACTGAGCCTAAATAACACCACAGACACGTCCAATGTACATTAACTCCGTCACCAGATTATTTTATAATGGCTAATGTATTAAAGACAATTTTCCTCAGTTTAATTTTTCATACCTCTTTTCTCGCGTTTTTTCATAAAGGTCCAGATGTTGAAAGAGTACATATTAATTTTTGTAAAAGAATACTTGGTGTAAGAAAAAAATACCTGTAATAGTGCTGTTTATTATGAGTTAGGTAGAATACCACTAGATATATACAGAAAGCGCAGAATATTAAAATATTGGCTAAAATTAAGAAAAAGTAATAATTGTATTTTTAGTGTTTTTTATCAAGATATGGTAGAGAATAAAGATCCCTGGATTATGAGTATAAAAAATGAAATGTACACTCTAGGTTTAGCTGACTTGTTTCATAGTAATCAAAAAGATAGTATTTGAATTAGACATAACATACAATAGAATGTGTGATGTTTTTAAACAAAAGGCTATATCTGACATATGCAAGTCACCAAAATGTATGTTATATAATATGATATTTTACATTATGATATTTTACTTGGAAAAGACACTAATGGTAATCTAACAACCAAGCTATATGATAAACGTGATGACTAACTTTTCTATCGTCAACTTCCCTTATGCAGCAATATACCTTCATAACCTGCATAGGGAGTATATATATATCAGTTGATTCGATACGCAAGAACATGCTCTACGCATGAACAACTTCTTAAACGAGGTAAATAATTGACAAGCAAGTTGATGAAACAAGAATATCAGCAGTCTCGTTTAAAGTCATCATTTCGTACACTGTAAGTTCTTATGGTCGATACAATGACCTTGTCAGCAAATACAATTTATCATTGAGTCAAATGCTGACTGACGTTTTTCATACCAATTGTTAGTCCATTATCTATACACTGAATTGACGACGGATTTTTTCCGTTATTTCCTGATCATGACACGGCGGGTGTGACCGGTCGGTAGGGGATGCTCACTCCTCCATGGCACCTGATCCCACCTCTGATGTTTCGGAGGTCCGTGTTTGCTCGGCTCTGATTTTGTATATTGTTTGATGGACTTTGAGATTGAATACTGTTCGTTATCTCCATATCCTTCATGTAAGCATTTAGTTGATTATTTTTCTTTACAAGGTTATTTAAAGAATCCCATCCATTTAAAATATAGAAAAGCAATTTCATGTCACAGACTTTCAGCACATAATTTAAAGATTGAAACTGGAAGATACGAGAACTTAATAAGGAGTGATAGGAAATGTGATCTGTGTAATTTAAATGATATTGAAGATGAATTTCATTTTTTATTCATTTCTCTAGTTTTTCACGATTTAAGAAACAAGTTTATCAAACATTACTACTCCCGAAGACCAAGTGTCTTCAAGTTCATACAATTATTCTGTAGTACAAATACCAAAGAAGTAAATCAGTTAGGGAAATATATATATCATGCTAATAAATTACGAATGGAATGTTTAAATCAATTAGCTAAATAATAAAATGCATGTATCACTAGCTGGTAAGTGTATAACATGTTATTGTACTATGTATGTAATTGATAAATACAATGTTGTACTTATGATGTTTATGGGATTTACGTCCCACGGAATAAAGAACTGAAACTGAAACACGTTTGTAAACGTAAAAAAAGTTTAATTTTAAGATTTCAAAAAGTATTAAATTTTATTTTTAAATGCATAAGCAATATTCAGAAAAAATGTTGATATAACTATTTCATATACATGTATAATAATGCCTCGCTAACGTTATGTCAAGTTTAGTGCATTCGGCAAATGTAAACAAAAAATAAAGTATTTTGAGCTGTATTCAACATGGTGTGTCATGAAAATAGGGTGTAAAAATGTCACGTGATTGATCATAATAATTAATTCATAAGTTCACAGATGAAAATGAGCATGTTGACGCACCTGTCGGAGATGCGGTAGAACAGCGCACAAGGGAAAAGGTGCTAACTGATTTTACATAAAATATCATATCTAAAATAATCCAAGCGTTTATTTAAAGGGGGCGACTGTTGATTTCATTGCGCAATATTTCGCGCATCATAGTATTTAAATGAAGCATGTTTACTGTTTTAAAGCAATTTTTTTTCGCTCAATTATTGAAACAAAACAAAATTCAGAAATTGAATGTTAATAAATGCAATTACAATTTTATATCACGGATTTTTAACCGATTTTGCAATTTATATGTATTTTGAAAATAAATATTTGAGAATACCTCAATCACTTTATTATGTCTTCATATAAATCCTTTGTGCCGGTCATATTTTGTTGTACTCTATAAAAACAGGAAAATTCGTATTTTTTTGAGATGCCCCCTGTTGTAACAAGACGGTAGAATTTTGTGTTTCTTACATACACTGTAGACATGCTTTTTTCACCGGGGTCTTAACTCCGCGATCGAAATCTCTTTTTCTGTTCAATCCGCTGGTAGAAAATTAAGCGGATATCTTAAGACTCTCCTTATATGCTTTATATTTGCATTAAGTTCGATGAGACAAATTTCCGCGGAAAATTTGTGACCGAGTACATAGTGAAAATTAATACCACGCGGAAAAAAATACTTCTACAGTAATGTACAAGATATTATTACTCATCAAATATCATACATGTAACTTGAACAAAAAGTCTATTGTAGTACATGTATTTGTATAATTTGCTTTAAAGTGCTAAAATCTGCATTTGCCTATAAAACTCTATAGTAAATGTACCTGAATTTTGAGACGGTCCCTAAAAAAAACCGACGGTAGATTTTTCCCAAACTTGTCATGTAGACTGAAGTTAATGTGAATTATATCTGGTATAAAAATGAAGAGTTTCGCTATTAAGGTTTTTCCACAATAAAATTTCTTTTAATCATATGAAAAATTCCAATTTGATCCAAATAAAATCATGAATAGTCATAATGCAGCTCAGTTAAGGTCAAGATCTAGTAAATGAAAGGTGCCTACAGATTTATCAAACTTGAGAAATAAATTCCTTTGTTGATGCTTTACAACTTTAGCTTGGTCACATCAGGTGTTTCGGGGCATAATTTGTAGGTAAACAAGATGCAAAACTGTATTTGAAACTGTCATTTTCAATGAAAAATTAAGAAAACCAGTCATGAATATGGGAGTTTTTTTCGTATTCGGCAAAGGAAATGTATCCAGATTGCCTACAGTCTCTCAGAAAACGGTAATTAGTATGTTCGTGGCCTCGTCTTTAAATCAATATCAAATTTAATATAGGTATTCGGTTTACTTTTCATATGATTTCAAATTGAATGACATGAAAATACCCTATTTTCTACATAATTCTGCTAAAGCCGCAAATTACGGGAAAAAGAAAGTTGAAATTGATCATGACGTCATAATGGATTTAAAGTTTTGTGTGAGTTATTGGTGTGTGAATCACACAGACTTGTCACGTAGGCATATTTCATGAAGCGCGCTAGCGCTTCATGAAAAATTTGCCTATGTGCAAGTCTGTGTGATTCACACACCAATAATTCACACTAAACATAAAAACATTGATTATTTCCTTATTTTAACATTTTCAATGTCTAAAAGCACTAAAAATATACTTAATATTTGAATTTCTCGCTGCCCTATATTGTTAAACTTTTACTAACGTTGCTGTAGCCTCATTGTGACGTCACGTTAACGCACGTTTCTCCGTGTATATTTCTACGCGTGAGTTTACACGAAAATGGTTTTCAAATCGATTTTACTGTTAGCTTAGTAGAAAAACACAGCGAATGTAAATATTAGATCTTGACCTTAAAGTTATAAAAGGAGATTGGGGCTAATTTATACGGGAAAGAGTATAACTTGCTATTATGACGTCAGCACGGTAAACATACTGAGAACCAGACGGATCACTTATTGAACATTTTCCTATGTAGATATATGTTCCTTTATTGTGGCATCATCTTAGCCATCCTTAGTTAGAACTTAGAATCTACACTACGTGAAGATGCTTTTATAATGACTTATCAGGGCTTTGTTAGTTTGTATGTTGTTTATTGTCCCTCTCAAGAATTTTTCACTCATATGGAGACGCCAATACTTGTCGATGGAAAGCTTCAAATTTTGTCCTTAACTCGGCACTTACGACCATCGACCAATGAGAGATCTTTTTCATGCCAGCACCTACCCCGACAGACGACCTCGGTTTATACAGTCTTATCCGAAGGACCGGCCGGTGTAACGTTGAATATTGACCCGAGTTGAAAATTGAACCGAGGGTCATTTTTCAACGTTGAATATTGAACCAGGGGTGTTTTGAATATTGAGACCAAAAGTCGTTGAATTTATACCCGGGGTCATTTTTCAATAGCTTGATCATTTTTTTTCTTATCCCTGATGACCTCAACAAGTTGAAAATTGACCCTGTTGAATATTGACCCGACTTCAGAGTCTGAACATCATTTGAACTTGGAGGTTGTTTTTACGGGATTGATCAGTATATCTATACTTATACTTCGGTTTCAATTTTTTCCCTTTTTCAGGGTAATAGAAATAAACATACAATCCCGTGTATATATGCACGTTTTGATCAGTGTACGATTTCAGTTATCTTCAAGCATGGCAAGTTAATTTTTGACAATACTTTCTAAAATCCATAGCATCCATAAATAACTAGAAAACTATGAATAGGGCATAAAAGAAAATTCCTGGAAATCTGGTTTAAAAATAAAGACATCAATAAGCCAATCTTGTCCATGAAATTTATTAGGACCCTACACTCTAAACCAAACTTCTAAACCAGGCATTCCTTTCTGTTTGAAATGTAGGTATTCATTGATATATATAGAAATATAGTAAAGAGTGTTCGGCAGTTTTTGTAACGGGTTTTTGCCCTAATTCCTGCCTCATCAGGGGTCCACCTTAGCAGTGTATTCTTGTGGTAAACATGATCTAAAAATTATATCATAATCGCCTTTGCTTTCGTCTTTGCTATATTTAGCTGTAATTCGTTCCGAGGTAAATAATTCTTTGCATCCTGTGTCTGTTTTTGTTTCGTTCCAGTATTTTAAGATGCGTTTTTAGTCCGTTGACTCTCGGATTAAATTTTGTAACCATAACCAATTTATCGTGAGGTCTCAATTGGCCGTTACTTTAATTAAGAATCTCATTTCTGTCTGTTTCAATTATTCCTGTGATAATAGGATCTCTTTCTGTATCAGAGAAGCCTCTCTTTGACAAGTGTTTCTGAAAGTTTTGTAGAATAATACTTAGAGCAGTGTCATAGGTATTTCTCACATGTCTTCTGCATTTACCTTTAACGAAACATTTGAATACCGCTGGGTTGTGAGAACTTTCTCTGTGTAGATATTGGAAATTGTTTGTTGGATTTATTTAAGATTTGATATCATTGCAAGTTTGTTTGATTCTCGAAATTTTCGTCCTTTATACACTTTTGTGTCTAAAATGTTTACTGAATCAACAGAGATTTCAAAGGTGAATTTTAAGTGCGGATGACACTGTGTTAGGGAAATATATATATCATGCTAATAAATTACGAATGGAATGTTTAAATCAATTAGCTAAATAATAAAATGCATGTATCACTAGCTGGTAAGTGTATAACATGTTATTGTACTATGTATGTAATTGATAAATACAATGTTGTACTTATGATGTTTATGGGATTTACGTCCCACGGAATAAAGAACTGAAACTGAAACACGTTTGTAAACGTAAAAAAAGTTTAATTTTAAGATTTCAAAAAGTATTAAATTTTATTTTTAAATGCATAAGCAATATTCAGAAAAAATGTTGATATAACTATTTCATATACATGTATAATAATGCCTCGCTAACGTTATGTCAAGTTTAGTGCATTCGGCAAATGTAAACAAAAAATAAAGTATTTTGAGCTGTATTCAACATGGTGTGTCATGAAAATAGGGTGTAAAAATGTCACGTGATTGATCATAATAATTAATTCATAAGTTCACAGATGAAAATGAGCATGTTGACGCACCTGTCGGAGATGCGGTAGAACAGCGCACAAGGGAAAAGGTGCTAACTGATTTTACATAAAATATCATATCTAAAATAATCCAAGCGTTTATTTAAAGGGGGCGACTGTTGATTTCATTGCGCAATATTTCGCGCATCATAGTATTTAAATGAAGCATGTTTACTGTTTTAAAGCAATTTTTTTTCGCTCAATTATTGAAACAAAACAAAATTCAGAAATTGAATGTTAATAAATGCAATTACAATTTTATATCACGGATTTTTAACCGATTTTGCAATTTATATGTATTTTGAAAATAAATATTTGAGAATACCTCAATCACTTTATTATGTCTTCATATAAATCCTTTGTGCCGGTCATATTTTGTTGTACTCTATAAAAACAGGAAAATTCGTATTTTTTTTAGATGCCCCCTGTTGTAACAAGACGGTAGAATTTTGTGTTTCTTACATACACTGTAGACATGCTTTTTTCACCGGGGTCTTAACTCCGCGATCGAAATCTCTTTTTCTGTTCAATCCGCTGGTAGAAAATTAAGCGGATATCTTAAGACTCTCCTTATATGCTTTATATTTGCATTAAGTTCGATGAGACAAATTTCCGCGGAAAATTTGTGACCGAGTACATAGTGAAAATTAATACCACGCGGAAAAAAATACTTCTACAGTAATGTACAAGATATTATTACTCATCAAATATCATACATGTAACTTGAACAAAAAGTCTATTGTAGTACATGTATTTGTATAATTTGCTTTAAAGTGCTAAAATCTGCATTTGCCTATAAAACTCTATAGTAAATGTACCTGAATTTTGAGACGGTCCCTAAAAAAAACCGACGGTAGATTTTTCCCAAACTTGTCATGTAGACTGAAGTTAATGTGAATTATATCTGGTATAAAAATGAAGAGTTTCGCTATTAAGGTTTTTCCACAATAAAATTTCTTTTAATCATATGAAAAATTCCAATTTGATCCAAATAAAATCATGAATAGTCATAATGCAGCTTGACTGTAAAAGAGCTTCAGCACTCAAAGGTCACCCTTTGTTTTGAAAAATGAGTGAAAAAGACAGCGTGTAAGAATATCTTAACAATTATTTTAAAATATCAGTTATTGTAGTTATCCACGTTTGTTTGAAATTCAAACAGATAATGAAACTTGATTCTATTGCTGAAAACTCTCGAAACAAAATTTACAATAAGATATACTTGACAAAAAACAGCAAAGATCTGAGAAGAGCAAAGAATTGCAAGAGCATAAAGACAGACTTATACGCAAGTTTCTTAATATTACTATTAGTGGTCTTGTTGTTCAAATTTGTAATCAGGGAGGGAGTTTAATTTCTGAAAGAGTTTAGAAAGCATTTGTTTTTGGCAAAAAAAAAATCGAAAGGTTAATGAGAAAAAAATGTACCGGTATCAGGAATTTACTACTGTAACATTTAATTTCTTCATGACAGCGTCCAAACCCGCACGCGCTGAAGAGTAAAGGAGTTTTTAGGATAAACAGAAAGTTTTTTTTTCACATGAACACAATCCACCAGATCATTTGATTTTTATTCATTTTCCAAGCTTGGAAAAAACATCTTTCAGAAGGAAGAAACGAGTCCAGGAACTCATAAGATCTGCCATTTTCCAATATACATGTAATACCGGTACCTAAAAATGAGTTCTAAAAGCAATCAGATATTAGATAAAAAACAAAAAACGACCCTCGTAGTTCGACTGTATCGACCAAAATTTCCTCTGTTTTTTCAGAGCATGTGTTTGTACTTTTATCAATATGTACGACTATACTATTTGTGTAACGAATTAGTGATTTTTTGTTAAAAAGTGTGTGTAATGAATAGTGACTCAGTTGCGAATTTGATCGCGAAAATGCCGCAAAATATTAGTGCTTTGCGTAAACTCTGCAACACAGTAAAGTTTCAAATGATGGAGAACCCTGTTTGAACAATTTAAAAACTACCTTTCCCCAGGATGATTCCACATAAATTTCAGCTTTTCTGGGCTATTGGTTCTTGAGAAGAAGATTTAAACGATTTTTCCTATATATTTCAATTTAAAACTTTGATTCCCTATTGTGGCCACGTACTATCCCCGGGGGTCATGATTTGAACAATTTATAATTTAAATTACCCCAAGATGCTTCCATATACGTTTCAGTTTTTCTGGCTTAGTGGTTCTTGCAAAGAAGATTTAAACAGATTTTTCCTATCTATTTCTATGTAAAACTAGGATTCCCTATTGTGGCCCCACCCTACCCCTGGGGTCATGATTTGAGAATTTAAAATCTACATTACCCCAGGATGCTTCCACATAAGTTTCCAGTGCTTCTTAAAGAGAAATTTTTTTTAATGACCCCACCCTATTTTTGTCTTTTCTTGATTATCTCCCTTCATAAGGGGACTTGGCCCTTCAATTTAACAATTAAAACTCCTCATTACCCATGGATGCTTTGCATCAAGTTTGGTTAAAATTGGCCCAGTGGTTCTTGAGAAGAATATGAAAATGTGAAAAGTTTAAATACGGACGGACGGACAGACGGACAACAAGTGATCAGAAAAGCTCACTTGAGCTTTTAGCTCAGGTGAGCTAAAACTGTAGGGGAAACAATAAAAAAGATGTTTATTTCATTTTTTCTTAAAACATTTTAAAAATGATGTTAAAATCCTTAGGGCCGACGGGGAAGAAAAAAAGTAAATGAAAGGGTTGATGCTATGTACAAATATATAATAAGTTGAACCAACGCGAAAGAAAAAATTTGACCACTCATCGTTAGAATTGTTAGTTGGGGGAAGATAATCTGACGCATTCTTATCAAGGGGAGGTAATTCAGGTAAAACCATATTGGCTGGAGAAATCTCAGAGATATCTTCGACAACAGGACGTTCTAAAAGGTCCACGTTAGAAGGAATGTGTTCTGATGAATTCATTTTAAAAGGAAAACTTACTAATTCGTTCATCCGGACAACATAAGTACTGAACAGTTGTGACAGTATTGAAATAATGGAATCCACAGAACTAAGGACAAGTATGATGATGACAATAACTATCATCTTTAACTGAAGATCACCAGCAGCTCTTGATTTTTTCACGGTATTTAAACGGTGAATGAAAAATGATACATTGATGATAACGATAAATAGCATAAGGAAAATGTCATCTGCAACAACAATCAAAGTGTGTGTATTTGATCTTTGTAACGACCATAAATAGAACACAATACAATATCCATATAATCCACTCAATATTATACAGAAAACGGAAAAAATTGCTATGTATTTGTTTCGTAAGTATGCACGGCTTTTAAGGGGGAAAACAAACATACAGTACCTTATTGTAGCTAATAGTGCAATGTTTAATTTACCATTAAGCTTTGTCGAGTATTTGTATACATCATGCACTTTTTGATATTTGCTAAAAGAACATGGATCAGAAGAGGCGAAGAAATACCTGATCTCATAAAAAATGCATAAAATGTCTGCAAAGGCAAGGCTCATAATTGACAGATAGAAAGGTTTTCGGAGGATTGAGTTTGTTGCAATTATAACGATAGGTATGGTGTTACAAAATATAGCCAGAAAGAGAATGTATTGACTTAAACCAAATTCATTCAGTGTTCCTTGAACAAGGACTGCACTGTTTTCGTTACATGTGTATTGAAATGCTTCGTCCTTTGACAATTGACAATTTTCGTCATCACTTTTGCAAGCAAAAGGATTAATATTGTTTGAAAATGATATATTGAAGATGCGATTAAAAATGTCGTGGATTTCTTTTTGTTCGTTAACTGTTGGTGTATCTCCTGCTTCGTCGTCGTTTTGCTGAAAGAAGAAATCAAATTCAAAAGAATTAAAATACCACGTTATTTTGACACGCATAAAAAAGACTTTAGATTTTGAAAAATATATATATATATATATTTGTAAACAGCAAAAAATTCTGAAAGAACCTTTAATTAAAAATTGACCCTTGAAAACGTTTGCTAAAAAATGCATTTATTTTCATGTTTATTTTCAACAAAATATAAATAGTAATGATTATTATACCTTTACTGTTATTACTCTATATAAATTTGATACCATAAAACTGCTAATTTAGCCTAGGAGAGACTATTTTCCTCATATGAGGACTACGTGAATGGCATTCTCAAAGTTTGTTATATGCAGAGCGGATTTTACGAAAAGAATAAAGCTAACTTGCGACTATAATGCAGTGATTTTTTTTTTCATAATATATAAATTTTAATATACCTGAATTTCGCCAACTGATGTTTTATTTGTTATGTTCAATGTTGATGATGTCATAGCACTTGAATTAAAAGTTGAAATGCCCTTGCCTTTCAAGGATTGGAATACCTCAAAAAGGAAGAGGTAAAACCAAACGCTCTTCATTTTTTTCATCTAAACTATAAAAGAACATCAAGTGTAAACCAGCTGTTGATAAAAAACCCTGCATAACATTTAATTCTTATATGTCATTAAATTTGCTGGCAAAAAAAAATTAAAGTAAAAGTAAAACATTTTTTATTGCTTTATGTGACCTTAGACAGATGTTTTCAAAAGTTTCTTTTATCCCTGAAAACACAAACTCCGTCACTATAAGTGGAAAACAACCGGCATTTTTCTTCAAATTGTATTTTTATTTGTTTATAAATTGCTTCACATAATAATAAAATTGAACAATGAATTTAGTAATATAAACAAATGTATACGGTTACTGAGCCTAAATAACACCACAGACACGTCCAATGTACATTAACTCCGTCACCAGATTATTTTATAATGGCTAATGTATTAAAGACAATTTTCCTCAGTTTAATTTTTCATACCTCTTTTCTCGCGTTTTTTCATAAAGGTCCAGATGTTTCTTACTTCTAATTTCAATGAGTTCCATTTTCGAATAGTGTCGGGTACAAAAGATTTTTTGTAAAGTTCTAATCTTTTCTAATAACTAACCTTTTCTGCCCGTCCCTTCCAAATCAAAGTAGTTATCCTCAAATCGGAAGTTTTATTTTTAATCAGTGACTGGTTCTAAAGCGAGTTTTCAAAATTATGCCGTTTTATCAAAAATTGTCCAAATATATATATGACAAATTTCCCTTGCATAAATTGTCAGTTGTGCATATCTGGTTTATATTTATTATTTCAAATTATGGAAAAGGCTCTAACGAGTAGGATTTTCCTTTTGAAATTTCATATTTATTTGCTGTTAATTTCTCTCATATCGATCAGTAGAAATGAATACAGTTGATTGGTACACGATTTACAAGAGATTGAGTATGATTAATTTTTTTATGTGGATCAAACTACAATATTGACTCTCGTTAATCTTAAATCAAAAGAAAACAACAGCATATCTTTGCAGATATTTACGATTTAAAAAACAACAACCTGTCTTCAATTTATTGTTTCACTTCACTTGCAGTTTCAATGCTGAATAAATCATTCACTGAATTAAAAATAAAAGCAAGTTAACAAAAAATCTTCATGTTTGTCTACTTTAAAATCAATCTTCTCCCTTTTTCTATTTATTTTAGTTAATCTATCCATCTTAATTAAGTTATATATCTAATCAGGTTCATATGGAGTTTATGTCTCAGCTCATTCAAAACGAAATAGAAGCTCTACAAAGGATGGATTTCTAAATCGAGGTTTTAAGAAAAGAATTGATGAAATAAGATTATCGACTGTCACATTAAAATTTCGTAATAGAACACGCAAGTAATGTAGGGAGCCTCCATTTTTCACTGGGTTCATTTAACCCCGTTTTATACTTCAAATCACTGGACCTTTGAAATATTGGTAAGCCCGTGCTTCACTTTGGACACTGCAGTCCAGGTAGAAGGACATTTTCAAAACTAATTGATTTGTGTAATAAACATGGTAAACTACTGAGGGTATTTCAACCAAACCCTTATTTAGAATTTATGATATGGCCCTGCTTCTCTGAGGTAAGCCTTATTTGCATTTGTTTTTAATATTTTATAAAGTTGTAAATATCTTAAAACACTCAGACACGGAATTTCTAAAATATTCAACATTAAGCTAATCCATTTCACATTTTTATGTTCAGTTATTTATAGTTACATTGCATTCGAAACTGATTGAGTCCTAATTGTACGGTGGATTGTTTGTGTCTGTATTTGTCGGTTCTACGTTCTGTGATAACTGTCGTGAAGTATAGCAATTATTGCATTGTACATATTGCACTGTAACGTTTCACAGCGTAAATTGTATGTCTATATTATTCTGTGTATGATATTTAACAGGTCTCGTTGATCATTCCTATATAGTATTGTAGAGATGGCGGCCCATACCAGTCACATCTCCTAGTCTTGACGGTCTAGTGTAACCTTCTCGGCACAGGAGAGGGGTATCTGAGCCTCCTTAGCGACGAGAGACAACAAACCAGCAGACATGTTTACGAAGTTATCTTAGGGCTATGAAACTCTTACGATATACTTACGACATTTCAAAAGACTAAGTGAGATTTTCGAAAGTATCCTAACTTAAGAAACTTTTTAAGATTGATCTTAAAGTTTAGGCAGCTTTTGACGTATCTTAATTAAGTCTATCTTAAGCAAAAAATGACCGCATTACAGTCATACAAAATTTTTGAAACGTGCCAATTTCATCGATTTCTTTATTTTTATTTTCACGAGGGTATTCAGACACACCTAGAAAAACAGAATACACAAAATACACCATCCTGAAACCAAGCGCCTATGGTTGATGCTGCCTCGACGAAATCGTTGTATCAGACGTGACAGAATATTAAGGGATATTGATAACCCTTTGACTATCTTGAAGATGAAGCTATAATAAAAAGGTTTTCAAGACTCTTAATCTATAATTAATGTGAACAATTTCAAAATAAACTCAAACTTCCTTCTATGAGGAAGTCTTCTACATTCTTCTCAGAAAGCATGCAATATCATGTGTATTTCTCGTTATATAACTCCCCTCCGATGTTTAATTACGTATCTGTATGCATCCAATCTGATTAGAATACAGATCTCTACATAGCACTGCGCTTTGCGCTATGTAGAGATCTGTATTTTAATCAGATTGGTATGCATCTACTTTCCAAGAATAGCCATGGTTAGAATTCTTATGACAAGTCTCCACAAGTAAATAAGACTCCATTTTTTAAACTCGATATTTGTAAATTTGCAATGTAACTGGTTGAATTAGTTGTTGCTGTTATTTGGTACTAGAAATCTAAAATCTATGCATTTATATAAAAAAAGACTTAAGTTGCACATTTAAAAAAAATCACCTTTGTATTAATTCTCATGTGCATTGATCGTAGAACGTGTGAAAGAATATATTACTGTATAGAAATGTCTTAAACGCAGGATAAACTGATATGTCTCTGTGCTCGTTCTTATATCCATTTTTATAATTTTAATATACATGTATTACGATACCATCAGCTGGCTTTGTCATGTTTGTGTCAAACAAGAAATCCGTCGTTAATTGATATCATTGTATTTCTTTTGAAGGTAGAAAGAAGAAGTTACAGTTTGGGCTTTATTGCGCCCTAAAATTTTGATGTCCTCAAAAAGTTATGATATTCGCTTTAACAAGAGTTGAGAAGATGGATATAATAAATCGTTTAAAAAATATGGCATGAAGGAAGACCGTTATGGAAATATGACGTCAATGATTTGGTACATTTCTAAGTTGAATGCAGAAAAAGGCTCAGAAAGACTCTTTTTGTGCTAATTTCCCTTTAGAAAATAGTCTCTGCCACCGTCGCCAACTACAATGTTTTGGATATATTATGTAAATTGCTTTGAAAAATCGCATATTTCAAAATCTTCGTGGGCGACGGTGGCAGAGTATGTTTCCTGAAAGAAAATTCCACTGAAAATTGATGTCTTTCGCAACTTTTTATGAAAGTACGGGAAAATGCACACTAGTAATGACGTCTCAATTAGTATTTCGTAGGTCATATGAGGAAAACAATTTCAAATTTAGAAAAAAAAATACTGGGCTTAAATTGTATTGAAACTGTACCTTATTCTTTCTTTGTCATTTATGAGTAAAAATATCCTACAATGGAAGAAGCTAAACAAAGATACTTTGATTCATTTTTATTCTGAAATTTAAACAAAATACAAGATCCTTGATGCATATACAAAAGAGAGTACAACATTTAAAAGCCATTCTCTGTACCCACTTAAACTACCTTACCACGCATGCTCACTGATTTTGATGAAACTTTACTTATCCGTTTTACTTCTTAAAACATATATCAACTAAGATTCCGTTGCTCCTTGTCTTGGTTGCCAAGGTAACACCTGGAAAAGTTTGGGGGAAAAATGAGATTTTCAGTTTCTTTTCTGACGATATCAAAACCGTTTATCTTAATCAAAAATAACTTTTCCAGCTAGTCCATTTATAATGACGTAAAAAATTGCGACATTACCTTTAAAACCCATCTTTCAGGTCCTATGTCAGCCCGAGTGTTTGATTAAATGCTCAATGTGTAAAGCTTTTGCCTTTTAATCTTAGATGTTAACGAATGGTCATTCAACTGTGTTCATTTCCTGCTTTCTTTATTGTTATCAAATATGCTTCCAAGATATCATATCAAGAAAGATTAAATGAAAAAAAATTCTTTCTAGTTGTCTATAGCTTATACGGTTTTGGTTACAATGTTTTTGTTCGCTTGTTCCGAACAGGAAAACTAAACTAGCTTCATGCATGCTTTCAATGTATTTGATTCCTATTTTAATTACCGTTAGGCTTGCTCTAGTGGTTCACAAATAGGATCGATTTGTTTTGATTAGTTTAATTGATGACTGAATTGCCAGGGGGTACACGTTTTGAAGACCTGAGTTATAATTACCTCATTTAGACCTGTGTTAGTCAGAGGAACATACTTTAACAAGATGCCGCCACAAATATCTTAAGCTTGGAAATATTGTTAAAGAACGCCTGACTCGAAATCTTTCAGATGCAAATTATTGTGAATCGAAGTTGTCGTATACGGGTGGAACTACAGATAATCTAAATCACCTTACTTGAAACATATTTCGGAAAAAAATGAACATGCACGGCTATATCCATTATCGCTCGACGATTCTTAGCCATTCCCGCTAGTTCAGAATGCATTTTCTCTATGACAGGAAATGTTATCACCAAGTTGCAAAATCGTTTGTCCTCATGTGTTGATAAAGTTATTTTCTCTAACATAAACAGTGATAAACAGACTGCCCGTTTCAAGTTACATTTAAAATCAATATTCTTAGAAGACATTGTGTGTGAGTGTCTTGAGTTTGTATTCATATAATATTCATATACGTTACATTTGTGGTTTATTTCTACCAATAAGTAAAATAATGAAATTGATAATAAACACGGAAACTATTAAAAAAAAAAAAACATCCGAGTAACCGGGTACTCGATCGGAAGATTAAGCGAGTAACCGGTTACTAAAAATCGTCCGATTTGCAAACACTAGTAAGTATAAATCAACCATTTATGATGAAATCCAATGGTAAGAAAGTTGTTACATGATCCTCAGGTGACCTGTAATGCCCATAGGCCTCTTGTAATAAATTGGTTTAGTTTTATTTGCTCGTTTCATAAAAGGAACATTTAGTGCAGTTTTAATAAGTTTATTCATCCACAATGAAAAGCATAAGAAGAAACTAATTTACTTATTTCAGGACACATGCAGTTGTTTAAAGAAATGCTTCATTGGATAAATGCTGAAAAGATTCAAACAATAAACAATATAGTTATATTTACTTATTTGTGTTAACATGCAACATAATATTATGTAGACCTTTTAACCTGCAAGAATGTTCTGTAAACTTGCAACTTAATTATGTCAACATGAAACTTATTAATCTCAACACGCATGTGCGTTTGTGGCTTGTTTACATAATTAACTCGCATGTTAACATATCTTGCATGGAAATGAATCGCTTGTCTATATATTGATATTCCATCCCAGACCAATGGTTTCAAATACTGAGGTATAAGTTTAAAGGACATCACACAAAGCCATTTTTTGTGTTGTGAAATGTGTTATGCTGATTCCGAAATATCAATTAAACTTTTTCTCATGAATTCTTTCAAATTATTGTGAAAAATATAATAAAGATATTCTGACTTCAAGTCCAGGAAAAAATTGAGCAAATTTCAACATATCATTGACACATTTATAGCAATATCTAAAATTTACATCATATACCCCATTTTCGATTTTCTTTTCTGAAAATCTAAGATAAATTTGACCTATATGCTTAAATTATGCAAAAGTCTAAGACTTTAAATGAAGGATATGGAGTTGACGAACAGTATTTAATTTCAAAGTTCATAAAACATTACAAAACAGGAGAAGAGCAAATACTAACCTCTAAAACATCAGATGTTGGATCAGATGCCATGGAGGAGTGATCATCCCCGGCCGGACACACCGTGTGCTCCTTGTCATGATCGGGAAATAATGGAGAAATCTGTCGTCAAATCAGTGAATAATAATGGACTAACAAGTATGAAGAACGTCAGTCAGCATTCGACTCAATGATAAATTGTATTTGCTGACAAGGTCATTGTATCGACCAAAGAACTTACGAAATGACAAAATGATGACTTAAAACGAGACTGCTGATATTCCTGTTTCATCAACTTGTCAATAACTTACCTCGTTTAGAAACTGTTCATACGTAGAGCATGCTCTTGGGTATTGAATCAACTTAGATTAATAAAACACCGTATGCAGTTGATGCAGGTACATGTATATTGCTGCATAAGTAAGGGAAGTTAAAGTCATCACGTTTATCATAGAGCTTGGTTGTTAGATTACCATTAACGTCTAATTCAAGTAAAATATTCGAGTATGAAGCAGATGTGTCACACTGTGGTATCTTTTATCTCAAGCTAAATTAATTTTAATAAAAATAATTTAAAATAAAATAAATCAATCTAAATTAAACAACTTTTTTTTGCTTATTAAATTTTCAATGCCAGTAAAATTACATTTTTTGAGTGCAGAAAGGTCAAATAATTGATTATTCTTCGCAATTTTAAACTTTTTCTTTGTCACAATTTTAAAGTGTCCTTTTTAAATAAGACTTATAGTTTATTTCGTTCCATGATTTATTTGGATAAAAAATATTGGAGTTATAACTTCGAAAATGTAACTGTTGATTAAGACAAAAGTATCAGTACAAAAAGGTCATATTAAATGTACTGTAGCGCTAAAAGAAGCATATTGACTCGCATTTTTGAATTTGATTTTTAATTAAGCTACATGTATGTGTGTAGAAACTAAAAATATACTTGACAGAAAAAGCTTAAGACTTTAAATATCAGAAGCAAAATCATATACAGTGCTTACTGAGGTGACGTTATTCAAAAAGATCATCGTAGTGATACAGTTTGGCAATATACAGAAAAATAAAACTGGTGCGCGCGTATTTCACGTTCAAATGTAGCTGAAAATCGCACTTCAGCATCATTTATAGTATATATAGAACATCTTGGTTAAGGACTATTACCAGTATGGACAGGCGCTGAAGGTAGGCTTATCTAACATACCTTTTTTTCTTAGGGTAAATGTTATATATATATTTCAAATTTTAGTCTTTAAACATTAAATTTATTATGTGACGGAGTTGAATTGTGAAAATCAAGACTGTACTCGGAATTTAAATGTAGTCTTCTTTCTTTCCTGGATATATCTTTATGACTTCTAATGAAGTAAATTAAACAAATTATATTAATTTGCAAAAAATTAATTTGTAAAAACCCCACAGAACCAATATCGAAAGAAATTTTAGATAAATTATTCACATACAGTTAAATTTAATTAATTGTATTAGACATGAAAGAAATTTTACCAAGATTTTTTTTTTTGGTTTGTAAACTTGTTGTTTAAAGTCCCTCCCGAGAACTTTCCTTTCATTTCGAGACGACACCATTTTCCAGTTGAAATCTATAGGAGATGATGTCTTGTAGCTGCAAATTTTGATCTATACTCGGCACTTAAGGTCACTGAGCAGTTATTTTTCGTGTCAACACCTACTGCAAAATGGTTTTTAATAGTCTCATCCTAAGGATCGATCTCCTCGTCCAACAGTGGGATTCGAAACCGTGATCCTGCGAAGCATCAACACCTTAACCGGCGATCCAAGAGCAAATGGGACTGAGAAAAAAAAGTTCAAAAAGATATGAAACGTTATCATTCGTAGAGGAAACGAAGCATTAAGATATCGAAGAAATTACTATCAAATTAATTGTTCAAATCGCAAATGAGTGTCATAAATCTTGATTTTCTTTTTTTCATTAAATATTTAAATACTTCCATTTTAAATTTTGAATTTTGCATCAAATTTGCTCCGAAAATATATTGAGGTATATTTAACTTACTTTTGAATTTTCAGTTTTAATGCATTATTAAATCTCGTCTATTTACCCCCCCCCCCC
>PRKT01000523.1:91564-161722 GCA_003671525.1 Saccostrea glomerata | reverse complement strand
CCCCCCCCCCCCCCCCCCTCCGAAAGAATATTACCGAAGTTGCAAAGCATGTTAGTACTTGGCATTTAATTTTTCTTCCTTCTCATAATTCATTAAGTCTCCCACGTTGTAAAACATAATTTTGACTACCATTTTCTGCATAATAAATCATACTTATTTTTATCAGTTTAAGTTGGTGTTTTAAAATTACTTTACTTGTGCTTAAAAAATCCTACTCTTATTCCATTTTTTGATAATTTCTGATACAGGTGAACGATAAGCGCCATAGAGAAACATCAAGACATCATCGTTGCATGCTTGTTGTGTGGTGTTATGTTCTTTGAGCCCTCTTGATCTCAGAGTGAGTGTTTTTCATCTAATTTACGGATAGAAAATGAAGAACCCATGAGGTTATCTTTTTTTCTGTTGTGATATTCGCCTTAATTAAAAACAAAGAAATCTTTGCATTTCATAATTCGTCTATGTTTTCAAATATCTTTCCTATCACAAAATCAACTGATGAAAAACAGGTAACTGTGTTCCTTTTGTTGAAATGATAGACACTGTATATAAAGATAACAAACAGTACTGTATTACATTTAGCGGTGTATTCTATTTAGCGATTTTGGCGGAAAGCAGAGTCCGCTAATTCAAGTACATCGCTAAATGTCTTGTATATTAACTTTTATATCTAGCGAATTCACACAGTTTAAAATCAAATCTACGCTAACTTGTTGAAAATTGAATTTCTGCCAAATATCGTACACGCCAAATGTAATACATTTACAGTATTTAAGCTAAGAAAGGTCATTTAAACAAGACAAATCAGGAGCAGAACAAACACGCATTCGTATAACATCAGAGCAGGGATCAGGTGCCATGGGGAAGTTTGCATCCCCTGCCGACCGGTCACACTCGTCGTACGTGTGCTCCTTGGCAAGATCTGGAAAATTATATTGACAAGTCAGGCTGTAAAAATGTGGTTTGACAATTATATGATGTTTTGTGTTGTATCATCATCACAAGATCTTCTGGCTTCTTGTACACAGTTATAGATTACTTCTCTGTTCAAAATGTATTTTGACTGACCCAAAACATTCATTGTTATTAGAAGAAATGTTTTTTATGTTAATATCATTTTTAATGTTCGAGCTTTAGGCGTGACAACTGAAAATGATTTTACAAATAACAAAATATTTAATTGTATCACGAAAAAGTTTGCCCTTTGCAAAGTATTATATATTTCATAAATTGAACGTTAAGGTTTAGGTCACGTGAGTCACTCTATTAATTATATAATGAAAATTCATTAATTCTTTGAAAATCTTTTCCTCTGCTCCTAGGTATTATGCCAATGATCCAAGAATATAATCATATTTATGATGAAGCAAGGTACATCTAGCAAAATGTTAATTTCATGCCCCCTGGGACAGTTGGCCGGGGGTACACAGTCTGAAAATAAATTACTGCTTTGAAATCTGCTCTCTGGTATAAATCAACCAATTATGATGAAATTCAACGGTACGAAAGTTGTTACATGATCCTCAGGTGACCTGTAAGGCCCGTAGGACTCTTGTAATAAATTGGTTTAGTTTTATTTGCTCGTTTCATAAAAGGAACATTTGGAGCAGTTTTAATATGTTTATTTATCCACAATAAAAAGCATAAGAAGAAACTTACTTATTTCAGGACACATGAAGTTGTTTAAAGAAATGCTTCATTGGAAATGCTGAAAAGATTCAAACAATAAACAGTATAGCTATATTTACTTATTTGTGTTAACATGCAACATAATATTATGTAAACCTTTTAACCTGCAAGAATTTTATGTAAACTTGCAACTTAATTATGTCCACATGAAACTTATTAATGTCAACACACATGTGCGTTTGTGGCTTGTTTACATAATTAACTCGCACGTTAACATATCTTGCATGGAAATGAATCGCTTATCTATATATTAATATTCCATCCCAGACCAATGGTTTCAAATACTGACGTATAAGTTTAAAGGACAAGATAGGGTAAGATCAGTTTTTGGCCCCTGATTTTGGGTGACTTTCAGATCGATGCAACAGTTTGTCATTAGAAACATGTTGGCATCCCTGCCACATAACTGCCACAAAATGATTATTAGTTCGAAGTTTTGAAATAGAAAGAAGTCACAGAGAGATCAGGAAATAGTTCAATTTTCGAATTTTCTCATTTTTATGCAAATTTTCATTGATTTAACAGCATATTTCGGTTTGGATTCATACATGTAGGACACAAACTTGCTTATCTACCAAATTTATATATTTTATCAACTAGTATCAGATGCAATGTATGTGTAAAAATCTTAGATAGGAAAGCCTGTGCTCTATATTTTCCGAAGAGAAAAGTATCTCAAATATGATGAAATTCTACCAGAATTTAGGAAATTCCTATTGAATTGAATAAAATGGCATACTTCTGCTACCTAGCTCTGGTGGCTTCCATGTAAGCTTTTTACATCAAATGAGGGGGCAGATTTTGCCGTTACCCTACCTTGCCCTTTATTGTTGCTAGAAATTAGATTTCTAAAGAAAATTAGAAACTATATTTAAATTCTTTTTTATAAAAACACGAGGGAGAGGGAGACTAAAAAAATAATGCTCAATTGAAAGTTGTTAAGAAATACACCTGTCATATTGTTCCTGAAATTGATGAACATTCAGTCAATATTTAAAGAATAGTCTTTTATATGCATCAACTTAATGTGGAAAAAAATCTTGCATATTTTAAAATGAAAAAAAAATACAAATAAAAAATAGATTGAACTCATTATGTTTTTTATTTATATCTTATCATACCTTAATCTAAAGGCAAATGATACAAACAGCCTATTCACCAAAAATAGTAAAATAATCTAGGAAACATAAATAGATAAAATTTATATTTGATAAGGCATAGATTTTTTTTCTCAATTTACATATTTTTTTCAGTGACAGAAATTCGAATAGATTAGTTAGAATGGTTGCAGAAGAGTGGCAGCTTAAATATTGTAGAAGGATCACCATGAGGTTATTTCAATATTTCAAAAATTTCTTACTCTAGCCATTCACAATTAATTAAATAGGTCAAAAATACATAATTACCAATCCCAGCATCTATAGTCTAAAGCCATCTGTCCGTAATTATGAATTGCAAAAGTTGCAAAAACGTTTTAAGGTTAACCTTTTCTTTTTAGCGTTCATAATTGCAATTGATAGCAGCCTTTTTCTACATCCATTTTTCTCAATAAGTAACAATCAAAATACATTGAAATCGTGAAGCTGGTTTAGGTTTTTCCTTTTCGAAAAGAAAGGGAACAAAACATTGTAACCCAAACTGTATTAGCTATAGACAACTAGAAAGGATAATTATATATATTTTTATCTTTTTTGTTAAATGATATCTTTGAAGCATATTTGATCACAATAAAAAATACAGGACATGAAAAGAGTCGTATGACCATTCGTAAACATATAAGATTAAAAGGCAAACGTTTTCAACATTGTATATCTACATGTAATCAAACAGGCTAACATGGGGCCTGGACGAAGGTTTTTTTTAGGATATTGTCGCTAGTTTTCACGTCATAATACATGAACTATCGAGAAAAAGTTTGCTTTCATAAATATAAAAAAAAATATGTTTGGTTGCCCTCTCCCGACCGACTGACTTAAAATAGACCGAGTCAAAACTTTTTTCCAAGACTCCAGAACAAATTCCTTTTTCTTCTTTACGCCGTCAGCAAATATGTTGACATTTCTTTGAAAAAAGATTTTCCAACCTACATGCTGACCAAATAATTTTACCTTTAATCGGTAGAGGGCAAGTAAATATTTTTGTCATCATTTTGTACATGTAATTTCTTTGTTCGATACAATGACCTTGTCATCAAAAACAATTAATTTCCCCCCGATCATGTCAAGGAGCACACGGCGGTTGTGACGGGTCGACAGGGGATGCTCACTCTTCCATGGTACCCTACCCCACCTCTGATGTTTTGAAAGTCCGTGTTTGCTCTTCTCCTATTCTATCTTGTTTATATGACTTTTAAGCTTGAATACTGCTCGTCATCTCCATATTTTTCATCATAAAGATGACCTTTTTACAAAAATTCGGAAGTCTTTCTTTTACATTTCAGTATTATGTAATGCATCTCATTTTCTCTCAAGCCATAACTTATGAATAAAAAACAATAGCAGGGATGTCAAAAATGTTTATAATTCATATCTGAATATTCGATATAAGTATTTGAATACAGTAAAATCACATATTTCCATGGGGGTCAAATTTCCGAGGTTTGAGGAAAAAATATTGATTTGTTGGGTTTTGTGGGGTTTTGATTTCGTTGTTGGAGAAGTATTGAGTAGTAATGCATATAAAATTTTACATTTCGGGGTAGTCATAAATTTTTTAGTCTCTACATACCTGGAAAACAACGAAAATAAGTGATTTCACTCTATGCAATAAAATGAATGTCTTGCATGATATTAAATACATATCTTCACTCTAATACACATTTTATGCAGTCATTTTGGAATAAAATTATTTGTATAGAATGTTGTAAATGAACAATAAGTTCCTTGATCTTTAAAATTGATTTCTAATTATTTTATTTAATATTTTTGCTTTAACTGTATACAGAAAAAAATTATATTCTGAAAATAATAAAAATGACTTATTGTTCATTATTTCATTAAAAATATTGACTTAAACTGTATACAGAAAAATTTATATCTTGAAAATAATAAAAATGACTTATTGATAATCTTACCAAAGACAACACTGAAAACTCCATCAAATATTTATACGTGGAACAATATCTCATGTAAAATAGACCTAAGATCAATACAAACTTATTGTCATTATCAGAAACTGTTATACCACTCATTCAATAGTCAAATGAGTATTTTTTAATAGATAGTCTTTTCACATTTTTTAGATAAATACAAAGAGGAATGTTCATTTATTTATTTTGTTTCAAATCATATATGCCTGATTTTATTTATTACCAACGGTACAGTATCAAGCTAATTTGTGTCCATACATTTTTGAATGTAAATATTACATATTGAAAAGTCTTAAGTTTTTAAGCTGTTGATTTTGGTAAAATTCTTGGGATTTCTAATTGTTCTTTGGAATTTTTGAGTATCCACATCTGATTCACACCACTTCTAGAATATATTGTTGCACAGTACTCTTGAAGTTTTTCCTTCACTACTGTCAATATCTTAGTGAGGAGTAACGAAAGAGGCTTGGTTGATCATTTACTGGAACCCGCAATGTATCTTTGTTTGTAAGGGTTTTTATGAAGTTTCGAAATACAATATTCAAAATATTCAAAACTGACATATGATTTTGAGGAATTTCTTCCTTAGAAAGGGAAGTATGAGTATAAGTAGGATTACCACTTGTAGAATTAAATCCAAGTTGTTGCCTGCTTTGTCGGCAGGGACCAGCACGTACTGATCGTGTAATCTATCCAATTCTTTTATCACTTCTGGATTATTGAACACAAAAGGATAGATGGTTTTCAGATAGCCCCTCAATCTTTGAATACGCGACTTTAGCATGCGCAGGTATGTTAAGGTTACAATCAAATAATTTAATTTTATTTTTATTCTCGCCTCTCATTAGTTGATTTCCAAAAAGGAACGCAAATTATTTTGTATAATTTGGTTTGGTATGGGGACACACCCCTTGACGACCAGCTGAATCATCTTATCCATGCAATTCCCTCATTTCCAGTCCTCGGAAACCATGGAAAATTCCAGATTTAAGTACCTTTAACTTCAAACAGTTACTCAACTTTAACTCATGTAAACAAACATCATGGCTGCTAGATCTATGTTTCAGTTATTACGTCCCCTTGCTTCCAATCACTTCCATACTACATGTACGGTTGTATTATTCCGCGGTAAATTTGAACTCATAAAAAACAACACAATTTCACATCCAAAGTTGTTTAATTATTTTAAAATTGAATTATAAGGAATGCCTCAGTTTACGCTTTTTTATAATTGCTTCGCGGGGATTCTTGCAGCACTTTTCAGGCTACAGAGATGTTTTTACATAACAATTATTACAAATTGGAAATAATTTTACCCGGAATAGTGTTGAACTTTTCATTTTTACATTAAGGCATATTTTCTAAATATAGCCGTCACGTGGTGACGTAGTGGTGTAGTGCTTCCTGTAGTAGAAGTCCAATTGAAGTCTATAGAATGCATAATGATAGCAAAAGTTTAATCCAGGACTCTTTTGATTTATTAGTGTTACATATTATAAAAATTAATTCGCCGAATTCTGATTAGTGTGTTGCCTTAACAAACCCACATGGATCTGATACTTTTAATCCATTCTGACACAGTGTCAACGTATTCTTTTTCATATCTGGTCCTTCGTCTGGCGTAATTTTCAAAAGAATCCATAATATTTATGAAATTCCGACGCTAGTTGAAGGATCGGGGTTCCCTATGTTTAAGACCTTTTAAAATAAGTCATCTTAGATCCTCATTATTAACTATTTTTACGTCACCAGTAATAACGTGTCCAGCAGGACTATAGTTATAGGGCAAAAAAGAACATAAACACGATTGGGGATTAAGGGTTTTTTGTTATTAAAAAGTTTGGAAGCAAGGGTCGATGTATATTTGTAGGTAACACAAGTTGTAGTCTTTAACTTGAAATATGGTGGAATACAAGACTGGAACCTTTTTTGATTTAGAACATTACTTATATTAACCGCGTCAATTCCTTTATTGGCATATTGAAGTTTATGGAAAAGACGGATTGTTTTAACTGCATTTTCTTCCGTGAAACGTGCTGATTTAAAAAGCCTATGATATGCAATATCCGTTATCACAGATCCGAGCCTATATTCTGGTGTCGAGGAATCAAAAATTGGACTTTCCTTGGCCTTTCAAGAAGACTATTTAAAAGTTTTAAATGGACAGAGTAAACTTTGGTTTGAATATGATGTAGACCTAACTGTTGATTTACATAAGGCAGTAATGAATCAAAAAGAGACATCGTGTATTGCAGGTTTATTGTGAGACCGATGCCCATGACTACGCTTACGTCTCTGTGTATGGTTCAAAAGTCCCATCACATTTACATTATTACACTGTGGACTGGAAAGATTTCCAACACTATCGACATTGTCATTACATGTTCATCCATTTAATATGATATTTTCAAGTGATATAAGTGAATAACAAGTCAATTTAAATATATACATTTTTCATCGATAAAGTTATGGACAGCAGCAAAAATATTATTTGTTTGTACATGCAAATCCTTTACAAACCATAATAACAGGTAAGTGCCAATTTTAACTCATTCTTCAAGCAAAAGTCATATTGTTTCCGGGAATAGTAATTAGAAATATATATTTAGAAAAAATACTGTCGGCTGCCTTTCTGAAAATAGTCCTGGCCTTGGGGAACTGGAATCTTGCAAACTCCCTCAATGATATTCTTTAGATGTATACGAACGATCTAATCTTATAAAATCAGCAGATTTATAATAAATGAATTTATCGACTACAATTTGGTCAGGAAAAAACCCTTCTCATCTGCCAATTTGCTGACCAAGTCCTAATGTTCAATTTCAAACATCTATCAAAAAAATTTAAATTCCGTAAAAACCTATTGTTTTCATTTTCTTTAAAAAATTCCTCTGAAAGTTCAGGTTTAATTTTTGTGAAATTGAATTATTCTTTCAGGAATTTTGAAAATAATTCGTGTATTTGAGTACCCTCAGCAAAGAAATAGAATATGAGCCCCTCCCCTCTATCCTATAAGTAAACCATGGATTATAATGTTCTAAATCAGATCTTTTCTTTCATTATTTAACTGAACATTTTGGATCAGAGGTTAGGGTCTATGCAAATTATTGAAAAACAGCTAGAATCTTTAGCCATTTCAGAAGAAATGTTTTCGGATTTGTATATATTGACGCAATGTATGATGTCATGATACAGTTGAAATATATAGTAATTGAAGTAAAACTGAAACGTTTGCATTTTAATGCAATAATCAAACTTTTTTAGCTAAGAAACTTGTAATTTTCTGGAAATATATCCATTTCTGATTATGAAAGGGGCATGGACAGTGTTTCAGTTGAAATTACAAAATTCATTTTTCCATTTTACATATATTTAACTAGGATCTTTCTGATGATCATCAAAATTTGAATGCCAGTTGTCGAGATACAAAGCAGATTTAAACATCTCTAAATCTTTGATTTGTAAACAAGATCAGAGTCATGTTATTGTTTTCATAGGTTCATATACTTATACATGTTCGTACAAAGTAGATAATTTCAATAAAAAAGTTAATTTAAATACGATTCGACAGTTTCTTTTGATTTGCTGAATTTTCGTTTTGTTATAAATATGATATTTTCTATATAAAAACAGAAAAAAGACACGAGCCTTGTTTACATTATGAAAAACCTTAAATTCTGTATTTTGTTTGTTAATCAACAAATGATGTTCAAATTTCTGCTAATCATAAGATAATGCAGGATCTATAAACATTAAAATTGGTTTAAAAGATTCAGTTGAAACTGTGTCCATGCCCATTTAAAACATTACACAACTCATTAGAAAGTACTAAAATGTCGGGGGGGGGGCTACTTCCAAGCGCAGTTCTTTCTTTTTAGTTATACCTTATATATAAAAATCAGAACTGATCTCGCTTCCGTAATTCAATGTGTTAAATATACGTATAGATATAAGTAATACCCCCACCCACATACCAGTAACGCGCACCGATCAGATTTACTAATTTTCAGTGATCAATATCTGTAAAATCTTTCCTTGGAATGCACGGCAAAAATAAGAGAAGTAGTTTAGGAAAAAAAACTTTTTATCTACCTTTTTTAATAACTCATCAGATATGTACGGCTTACATATAAGAAAGACAATGTAATTGAGTTTCTGGACGTGAATGTCCAGAGAGAAAATAATAAATTAAAATCAATAAAAATATGTAGTATACATGATTGATAACCTAACAAAGCAACGCAATTAGAGACTGTAATTGTCTTTCTATATGTACATATATATAACAACCTATAAAAAATCCCATTGAGGGAGTTTGCTTCAAAGGAATTGCAGAAAGGTTGGTTGATTACATTGTTTTTCCTTCTTTTATTTAACAAATATGTTAAAAATATATTAACATTTGAACCAGGAAGATTTTAAGATAAAATAATTTACGGACGAAACATGTTGCAAAAAAGGGACGATAGAAATGAATAATATGAATAAAGAAAACAAACAAAAATATATATCAATACAAAAAATTCAAAAGCAACATTATAAATATCTATATTGGGCAAAATGCATTAATATAGAAAATCCAAGTACATGTATTTAAAAAAAATATCTAATTAAGTAGGGAAATGCTGTAATAAACTGAATGGTAAATTTTTGAAGCCTATTTTTCTTTGCATAATATGCACAAAAATTCCAGAAGCAGAGAACTCTTCTTTACTTTATTCTGAAAAAATACTTGATTTTTCCTATGAGTTGGAAAGAGATCATATAAATTACAAAAAAAAAATTAATGTATAATAACTAATAGAAAGTATTTAGATAAATGGATACATTTTTAGAAAAAATCATCTGTTTAAGTTTAGATAACATTTTTATTTACCTTTATAACCTTTATGAAATTTTAAATTTAATAGAATCGAGATTTGAAAACAGGCAATGCAAATTGAACTATAATCAATGACAAAAACACGAGTAAATTCCATTTAAGAAGGATTAATACGTCTAGTACGAACACGGATATAGCGAAGTTTTTTAAGATACCTAGCTATATAAATCTAACAAATTCCTTACACGAATTTTTTACGAATTACGGGTATAGCGGTTAATTTTATTGGTCCCCGTGATTTTGTTATAACCGAGTTTTACTATATATACAGGACTGTTAATTTTAGATTCTTATTTTTCATATTGGTTTCACACAAAGCCATTTCTTGTGTTGTGAAATGTGTTATGCTGATTCCGAAATATCAATTAAACTTTTTCTCATGAATTCTTTCAAATTATTGTGAAAAATATAATAAAGATATTCTGACTTCAAGTCCAGGAAAAAATTGAGCAAATTTCAACATAACATTGACACATTTTTAGCAATATCTAAAATTTACATCATATACCCCATTTTCGATGTTCTTTTCTGAAAATCTAAGATAACTTTGACCTATATGCTTAAATTATGCAAAAGTCTAAGACTTTAATTGAAGGATATGGAGTTGACGAACAGTATTTAATTTCAAAGTTCATAAAACATTACAAAACAGGAAAAGAGCAAATACTAACCTCTAAAACATCAGAGGTTGGATCAGATGCCATGGAGGAGTGATCATCCCCGGCCGGACACACCGTGTGCTCCTTGTCATGATCGGGAAATAACGGAGAAATCCGTCGTCAAATCAGTGAATAATAATGGACTAACAAGTATGAAAAACATCAGTCAGCATTCGACTCAATGATAAATTGTATTTGCTGACAAGGTCATTGTATCGACCAAAGAACTTACGAAATGATAAAATGATGACTTAAAACGAGACTGCTGATATTCCTGTTTCATCAACTTGTCTGTCAATAACTTACCTCGTTTAGAAACTGTCCATACGTAGAGCATGCTCTTGGGTATTGAATCAACTTAGATTAATAAAACACCGTATGCAGGTGATCCAGGTACAAGTATATTGCTGCATAAGTAAGGGAAGTTATAGTCATCACGTTTATCATAGAGCTTGGTTGTTAGATTACCATTAACGTCTAATTCAAGTAAAATATTCAAGTATGAAGCAGATGTGTCACACTGTGGTATCTTTTATCTCAAGCTAAATTAATTTTAATTAAAATAATTTAAAATAAAATAAATTAATCTAAATTAAACAACTTTTTTTTGCTTATTAAATTTTCAATGCCAGTAAAATTACATTTTTTGAGTGCAGAAAGGTCAAATAATTGATTATTCTTCGCAATTTAAAACTTTTTCTTTGTCACAATTTTAAAGTGTCCTGTTTAAATAAGACTTATAGTTTATTTCGTTCCATGCTTTATTTGGATAAAAAATATTGGAGTTATAACTTCGAAAATGTTATTGTTGATTAAGACAAAAGTATCAGTACAAAAAGGTCATATTAAATGTACTGTAGCGCTAAAAGAAGCATATTGACTCGCATTTTTGAATTTGATTTTTAATTAAGCTACATGTATGTGTGTAGAAACTAAAAATATACTTAACAGAAAAAGCTTAAGACTTTAAATATCAGAAGCAAAATCATATACAGTGCTTACTGAGGTGACGTTATTCAAAAAGATCATCGTAGTGATACAGTTTGGCCATATACAGAAAAATAAAACTGGTGCGCGCGTATTTCACGTTCAAATGTAGCTGAAAATCGCAGCTTCAGCATCATTTATAGTATATATAGAACACCTTGGTTAAGGACTCTTACCAGTATGGACAGGCGCTGAAGGTAGGCTTATCTAATATACTTTTGATTTTTAATTAAGCTACATGTATGTGTGTAAAAACTAAAAATATACTTGACAGAAAAAGCTTAAGATTTTAAATATCAGAAGCAAAATCATATACAGTGCTTACTGAGGTGACGTTATTCAAAAAGATCATCGTAGTGATACAGTTTGGCCATATACAGAAAAATAAAACTGGTGCGCGCGTATTTCACGTTCAAATGTAGCTGAAAATCGCAGATTCAGCATCATTTATAGTATATATAGAACACCTTTGTTAAGGACTCTTACCAGTATGGACAGGCGCAGAAGGTAGGCTTATCTAATATACCTTTTTTTCTTAGGGTAAATGTTATATATATATTTCAAATTTTAGTCTTTAAACATTAAATTTATTATGTGACGGAGTTGAATTGTGAAAATCAAGACTGTACTCGGAATTTATATGTAGTCTTCTTTCTTTCCTAGATATATCTTTATGACTTCTAATGAAGTAAATTAAACAAATTATATTAATTTGCAAAAAATTAATTTGTAAAAACCCCACAGAACCAATATTGAAAGAAATTTTCGATAAATTATTCACATACAGTTAAATTTAATTAATTGTATTAGACATGAAAGAAATTTGTACCAAGATTTTTTTTTGGTTTGTAAACTTGTTGTTTAAAGTCCTTCCCGAGAACTTTCCTTTCATTTCGAGACGACACCATTTTCCAGTTGAAATCTATAGGAGATGATGTCTTGTAGCTGCAAATTTTGATCTATACTCGGCACTTAAGGTCACTGAGCAGTTATTTTTCGTGTCAACACTAACTGCAAAATGGGTTTTAATAGTCTCATCCTAAGGATCGATCTCCTCGTCCAACAGTAGGATTCGAAACCGCGATCCTGCGAAGCATCAACACCTTAACCGGCGATCCAAGAACAAATGGGACTGAGAAAAAAAATTCAAAAAGATATGAAACGTTATCATTCGTAGAGGAAACGAAGCATTAAGATATCGAAGAAATTACTATCAAATTAATTGTTCAAATTGCAAATGAGTGTCATAAATCTTGATTTTCTTTTTGTCATTAAATATTTAAATACTTCCATTTTAAATTTTGAATTTTGCATCAAATTTTGCTCCGAAAATATATATTGAGGTATATTTAACTTTCTTTTGAATTTTCAGTTTTAATGCATTATTAAATCTCGTCTATTTACCCCCCCCCCCCCCCTCCGAAAGAATATTACCGAAGTTGCAAAGCATGTTAGTACTTGGAATTTAATTTTACTTCCTTCTCATAATTCATTAAATCTCCCATGTAAAACATAATTTTGACTGCCATTTTTTGCATAATAAATCATACTTATTTTTATTAGTTTAAGTTGGTGTTTTAAAATTACTTTACTTGTGCTGAAAAAATCCTACTCTTATTCCATTTTTTGATAATTTCTGATACAGGTGAACGATAAGCGCCACAGAGAAACATCAAGACATCATCGTTGCATGCTTGTTGTGTGGTGTTATGTTCTTTGAGCCCTCTTGATCTCAGAGTGAGTGTTTCTTCATCTAATTTACGGATAGAAAATGAAGAACCCATGAGGTTATCTTTTTTTCTGTTGTGATATTCGTTGGACGATAAAACAATTTCATACAAGGAATCTCATAGTAATAATTGATGACATTGTGTTGATTTTATTTTTTATTGTTATTAATGTATCATTTTTTATCCATCGCTTAAACACAGTGAAAAGATCTAGAGCAGCTGGTGATCTTAGACTAAAAATGACGGTCATTGTTGTCTTTATTTTAGTTCTACATACTATCGATTCAATCATGTCACTTGTTCAAAATGTATTAAAAGCCCCTGTTGTCAACGTGGATTTTCTTAAAATTTCCTTTCCGGAGGAAAATTCAACGAAAATTTTTGGCGTTCATGAGGATGAAATGAAAAATCCTGTTGTCAATTTGTCCGAGTATTCAGATCTATACAGCGGTTTAGACAAATTCTGGTCAGATGTTTTGAATTATACAAGTTTATATTATTACATGTTCGTGCACAGTATTAATCCTTTTCTTTACTTTTTCTCCTCACCAGCTGTCAAGAGAATTTTTTCATCACTTTTTAAATGTTTCTAATAAACTTAACCTTAGAGTCATTCTTGTATTGTTTTGAAAATTAAACATTTCATGTGTTTACATTTATCGAATAGCATGCAGTGTGGCCATATTATGCATGTCTTGGCATGTTTTAAGTAAAAGTGAGCTATCTTTGTGAAAAAATTGTCGGGAAAAAATGACTTTCGTAAGCAAGTTAAATATTTTTTTCTTCTGCAATGGACTCATTACTTCTCCAATTTAGCAAAATAATAGATATCTTATTTATCATAATGAAAACTGTATGAGTTTACACTTTTATACGTATAAAAAGACTATAAAGCGAGAGGTAACTCTTTCCTTATTAGGGTCCATAATTACAAATGATAATAGGCCTTTCTCTATATCAGATTTTTTTTAATTAGTAGGAATCAAATACATTGAAAGCATGCATGAAGCTAGTTTCGTTTTCCTGTTCGGAATAAGCGAACAAAAACATTGTAACCAAAACCGTATAAGCTATAGACAACTAGAAAGAATTGTTTTTCATTTTAATCTTTCTTGATATGATATCTTGGAAGCATATTTGATAACAATAAAGAAAGCAGGAAATGAACACAGTTGAATGACCATTCGTTAACATCTAAGATTAAAAGGCAAAAGCTTTACACATTGAGCATTTAATCAAACACTCGGGCTGACATAGGACCTGAAAGATGGGTTTTAAAGGTAATGTCGCAATTTTTTACGTCATTATAAATGGACTAGCTGGAAAAGTTATTTTTAATTAAGATAAACGGTTTTGATATCGTCAGAAAAGAAACTGAAAATCTCATTTTTCCCCCAAACTTTTCCAGGTGTTACCTTGGCAACCAAGACAAGGAGCAACGGAATCTTAGTTGATATATGTTTTAAGAAGTAAAACGGATAAGTAAAGTTTCATCAAAATCAGTGAGCATGCGTGGTAAGGTAGTTTAAGTGGGTACAGAGAATGGCTTTTAAATGTTGTACTCTCTTTTGTATATGCATCAAGGATCTTGTATTTTGTTTAAATTTCAGAATAAAAATGAATCAAAGTATCTTTGTTTAGCTTCTTCCATTGTAGGATATTTTTACTCATAAATGACAAAGAAAGAATAAGGTACAGTTTCAATACAATTTAAGCCCAGTATTTTTTTTTCTAAATTTGAAATTGTTTTCCTCATATGACCTACGAAATACTAATTGAGACGTCATTACTAGTGTGCATTTTCCCGTACTTTCATAAAAAGTTGCGAAAGACATCAATTTTCAGTGGAATTTTCTTTCAGGAAACATACTCTGCCACCGTCGCCCACGAAGATTTTGAAATATGCGATTTTTCAAAGCAATTTACATAATATATCCAAAACATTGTAGTTGGCGACGGTGGCAGAGACTATTTTCTAAAGGGAAATTAGCACAAAAAGAGTCTTTCTGAGCCTTTTTCTGCATTCAACTTAGAAATGTACCAAATCATTGACGTCATATTTCCATAACGGTCTTCCTTCATGCCATATTTTTTAAACGATTTATTATATCCATCTTCTCAACTCTTGTTAAAGCGAATATCATAACTTTTTGAGGACATCAAAATTTTAGGGCGCAATAAAGCCCAAACTGTAACTTCTTCTTTCTACCTTCAAAAGAAATACAATGATATCAATTAACGACGGATTTCTTGTTTGACACAAACATGACAAAGCCAGCTGATGGTATCGTAATACATGTATATTAAAATTATAAAAATGGATATAAGAACGAGCACAGAGACATATCAGTTTATCCTGCGTTTAAGACATTTCTATACTGTAATATATTCTTTCAGACTTAGATTGTTCCAGGAAGACGCATTATATGTTTCATTTATACATACATGTATATGTTATATAATACGCATATATAAATCAGCATTTTCTATCAATACAATAGTGAATTTCTCTATGCAGAATTAATCTATTAAATTGCCACATTGCAAATAAGAGAAAAAATATATACCATTTTGTGAACAGCAAAAGCTAATATTGCAGTAAAAACAATCCTTAAATTTCCATGCGGAATTATATGTCATTTTCAAATATAATTTCCAATTCTTAACTCGGTCAACAAATTTATAGTTATAAGAGTAATTACATTACTCTTAGCCAAGGGGAAATACATTTCCCAAGTTTGGGAGGTGCACATTCGCTCATTATTAATATAGATTAAGTTCATATGCCTAATGTACATGATCAGAAAAAAAGATTTTCAAAGAATTCGTGCATTTTTTACTTTATCATTATTAAAACCCAGTGCTAGCACCAGAGCACCTGATTCAAAGGTATGAAATGCTGACAAATGAGTCAAAATATATCATAAAATCCATTTTGTGATGAAAAAACCCACCCCTATGCGTAAACGAGACAAAATTACGTAAAAATAATTCCTGGCTTCTCTCAATCACGTGATCATTTTGTTTATTTACCAAAGGAGAAAGCCACGCTGATTTGCAAGGAAAATTTTTGTCGAAAAAACCCTCCATCCATCCCCCTTTCTTCCACCATCTTGTATTTTATATGTTATATATATGTGTACCACATGTATTAGTGTTCATACTTATTTGTCGTTTATTTTCTTTTCTCCCACCCTTTTTTATGACAGGCATATCAGTGCCTGCTTTATGCTGTATTTAATTTTAGGGGGTCAGATTGCATAATATGATATATACCAAAGATTTTTGTATCCTTTCGAAGTTTTTTCTAGTCTTGTCTGACCCCCTTATAATATGTTTATATTTTTGTTTTACGTCATTTACTTCAATAAATGACATTCTTTTACTTTCACTACTGTTGTTATTGTAATTTTAATCCATCAAAAAACTGGCTCAGTTGACTTGGCTTCGGTCTGGAATTAATAACAGAGGAACATAAAAATAATTCCGTTCCCATGAAATATTGTCCGGAAACTGAAGCTTCCGAATATGGGGTGTCCGGAATAATCCAAATCTGAAAAAAAGATTAGTACATGATCAGCATTGATCCCTACTGACAAAGCAGGTAACAGCATTGTTTATGTTTGTAAGGCTCATTATATTAATTGTATTTTAGAAGAACTTGGATTTGATTCTACAAGTGGTAATCCAATTTATACCCAAAGCTCCCTTTCTGAGAAAAAAATTCTTTAAAATCATATGTCAGTTTTGAATATGTTTAATTTAATAAACAACCAAAATGAATTTAAGGTATGTCACTCGTGAAATTTGTTAAATCAAGGATTTATTGAGAAGTATATTTTGGATAAGTACTTATATAGAGTGACGAAAAATCACAGAGAAAATATGTGGTCAGTGTTCATCTTACTGATCTACGGTACAATGAAGTTGACCTTTTTGCACTTAAAATTGAACTCTTTAGTGAATTACTTAAACCTTAATTATATATTATCAGATATAACCATGGCAAAAGATATGATCTTATGTTACGTAAAATATTTTGAATAATATTTATTATTGAAAAAATGTTGCAAATTAATGCGCGTAAATTATTGTGTGACCTTTTTGCACTAAAAAGTAACATATTTTGGGGTATTAAAAAACTAAATAGGCAATAAAACATTTTCTTAAATCAGGCTTTTTACGACTTAAGTGCTGATCAGTCACAAGTATCGAGTACTTTAAAATAAAGAAAGAAAAAGTTGGGGTCAGTGATGTTAATTTTGAAATATTGGTCAAAATATGATTTTCAGGCAAAAAATGGTGTAAATTTTATATTGACCTATTTGACATATCTTCATTTTTTAGCAAAGTTTGTTGCAGGAAGGTGTAAAACTTGTTCTAAAAATATTAATTAAGACCTATCTTAAATATTCCTAGCAATATCATAATGGAAAATATTCTTTGAGTAAAAGTATGTGAGGCTAAAGTTCCAAAATATTAAATTGAATAACTGTGCAGATTTGCAGAATGATCTGCTAAATATCCTTCAACCACAAAAAATAGTCCCTCACAAATCTTGCTTCTTTTTAGATTTTTGAGTAGTTTTTTCGTTGAATGTTTAAACATTAACATTGTTGAAATTAGATATGTTATAAAAACTGAATTTTGATAAATAGTTTTGAAGTAAGAGGTTCTGCGTGAACTTTTCAAAAAAACTGACGAGTGACCTACCTTAAATTACCATATTGGATTCCGAAATTTCATAAAAATCAATACAAAGATTGGGTTCCAGCATATGTACAACCAAGCCTCTTCAAGCTGCTTCTTTAATCCTTTCTTAGATATTAACAGTAGTGAAGGAGAAACTTCGAGAGTATTGTACAACAATATATTCGAGAAGTGGTGTAAATCACATGTGGATACTTAAGAATTCCAAAAAACTTTTGAAAAATATAAAATTAAAAGAATTCACTTTTACGGAGACGCACCTCATTTTGGTGAATGACTACATTCATACTAAGGTGAGCACTCGGGGCCATTGTGCATTGGGGGTCTTTTTCGTGATAATACCTACAGCAACATTGGGAATCTGTTAAGACGGTCTCATCCAAAGGACCGGGCTTCACGTCCCGGAAGGATTTTAACCCTTAACGCAAGGATCAGATTCTTATTTCGCCCCTCAAGAGAACCACTGTGCCAAATGGGTGACTTTGTACTAATGTATAAAGATTTAGAATCTTATCAAAATATTCGCGTTATACTTAAATTTATCACTCAATTCTTTGCTTTTCTCTCTATGAGTAAAAAAAACTAAATAATGCTTTTTGTATAGATATAGAAGACCTAGAGTGCTATATATCATTTCAGTAATTGTAAAGTAAGAATTTTGCCATCAGTTCATGTGAGATAACTCGTCAAGATACAGAAACGCGAAGAGATCGACATTTTTCTTTTATAAACTTAAACAGTTGGATGGATCTGCACTTTGTCAAATTGGATAGGTCAACGACTTTCTGTGGCATGGATGTCAAAATGGATGTAAAACAAGAAGCTTAATATGGATCTATTCTTTATTGTTTAAATATAATCATATGTTAAAATTCAAGCAGAATTGATCAAAATATTATTTAGTATATCTGATATTTTAGTCATTCCTAATACTTAAACTTTTATTGTTTCATTAGCATCACGGTGACATTAAACAAACAGGTTACTGTATTTGATGTCTTGTATTTGCGTTAAAAATAGGAAAAATTAGTTGTTATCATTACTTTAAAATTAAGTTTTGACAATCTCTTTTTAAAAAAACATATCACATGTACGTAGTCTGTGGTCATCTTTAGATATAACAAACTTTACAGAAAAAAAATTGTCGTGCATTTCTGTTTTATTTCTATTCTAAACAATAGGAAGAATATACATAAATACAAATTCAGAAAACTCTAAAATAATCAACTTCCAACGACTCTCTCAGTAAGTATACTCACGGTCAATAGAAACGCAACACCCTAATTTTTAGGTGAAAATTATATACGGGACATAACTATGTACCAAAAGAGTTAGGACATCTTTAACTTTGCTAAATCAGTTATTTAACGGTTTAATGATTTTTATTGCATTACCGGAAGTTGATTTTTAGCCCTCTTAACAGAAATCAAAATTTTGCAATTTTAATAAAAATTTTAACAATATTGAGTTGGTTTGAATTGATTTTTTTTTAATCTATAAATATAAATAATATATTTTTTAAAACAATCATCTTATTTCGACGAAATACTGAAATATCAAATTCAAATGGAGTAAAATTTGATCATTTTGAATTCTTGCACGATGAAAAGCGCGCCAATTTGCCCCTTGGAAACCCTTATTCGTTGACAATTTCTGGTTCGACGAGAAAACAGATGAGTCGCAACAGGATCCCTAATTTTTCTCAGATTGATATCGAAATAATGCTTGATGAGATGAAGAAACACAGAGCCATTTTATTTTCAAGGTTTCCACCGTATCTATAAATTCTTCAAAGAAAAAAAAACATTGTAGGCAATATATTAGAAAATTATTAAAGATATATACGCCGTGTTAAACAGTATTTTTGCAATGCTGAAACCAAACAAAAATTTCTGAAGTATGATAAGCAAGAAAAAATGAAGCATTCTTGCAAATTCGACAAAATATTATTCGTTATTAACAAAGTACTGGTCAGGAAAAGATTATGATATTCTAATGCATATTTATGAAGGATTGACGTTGATGCAGGATCTGCGCATGTTCGCGGGAAAAGCATTGCGAGAATCAGCAGGTCGAGGAAACTATTTTCAATGAGTTGGATTATAGGTTACTACATAAAATACTACATGTGTTTTTCGAACAGGCTAGTTTTTTAAATCGCTCTCGGAAAGACGTGATGCATTTTCTAAGCATTTTACACGCTTAATACATTAAGTGCATTATTATCTACTAATCCCATGCTCGCATATACATACAAATGATTAACAATGATAAAAATTAGGGTTTTCCCCACTCCATTGTACAAGTCCGTTTGTTTACAGTTTCCCCGTGCTGTTAGTTGTCAGTGAAAAGTCAGTTTCACGTGACTATTCCTCGGTACAAAAAGCAACCAACTTTTAGGTGTGCTCACGTATTGACAATGTTTACAACGTATACACTTAACAAAACTTCTAAGTGTTCACTTTTATAAATGTATTTATTTAAAAACCACTTTATGGAATGGTATGATATTTTCAAATTATTACAACAAATGAGTCCTCTCAACAATTGTAGTAAGAAAAATAAATATCACCGATGAAAACCAATGATCCATGACGAACCTTAGAAACAATAAATCCGTACTTTGTGGAACGTGTTTTGTGTAATTAGTAATTTTTTGTGATTATTATCAAATTTTAAAAACAGGTTTCACTAAAAAACACAAAATATTGGCAAAATGACCATTGTGAAAGAAAGGAGAGCCTTTAGAATGTTGATATCTGGACCATCTTTGCACCACGTTTTACTTTTATTTCAGTTTTTTAATTGTCCTTGATATTACTTTTAAAAATTAACAACCGGTATCAAACCCATTTAAAACATTTTTTGATAGGCTGTGCGTCTTTTTCATCGCCAATTTATCACAATTTGAATGTTTTTGACAAAATTTAACCAATCCGGAAGTGACTTTGTTCTTCGTCTGAGGCCAAAATTTTTAGTCAAACGAGATTTAAAGACAGTTAAATTGTCCTGAAACAATCTTAGAAACATGAAAACAAAAGAAATCAATCGTATGAAAATGATATCGTATGAAAAAAAATCGGTGCTTGTGACAGTCTAATATCAGCTCATGTAGTCTGAATCATCCTTAAAGCGGTGTCCTTACTTAATAAACGTCCAAGGATATTGGCCAAAAGACCTCTGTGTGATGATGCATCTTCAGATCTCCAGATCTGAATCCCATTGAACACACTTTTGACTTTTATAAGAAATTTTATGCCCCCCCCCCTTTCTACTTAATTTCAACGGTTTGGAAAAATCTAGGCAGTAGGTGTGGCAGCAGATGGGTCAATCTCATATTCAGGGGTACATTGTATCCAACAGTAAAGTATGTCTTGCAGTTAAAGAGCGCATGGTAGTCTTACTCCAAAAAATATCTTGTGTGAGTTTTCATTTTGGGGGTACATCATTTCCCTGACACTTTGCTAAAAATTTTGACGAGATACTTTCATGATATTTACGCAACATCGAACTGAAATAAGCATCATTAAGCATGAATTAACGAAATTATTAATTGTTTGCATTTGTTCTTTAGAACTTAAAAAATGTTAGGTGAACACTTAGAAGTTTGGTTCAGTGTACAACTTCGAAACACACGGTATGCTACTCAATACACGTTCTACGATCAATGCACATGAGAATTAATACAAAGGTGATTTTTTTTAAACGTGCAACTTAAGTCATTTTGTTATATAAATGCATATTAGATTTTAGATTTCTAGTAACAAATAACAGCAACAACTAATTCAACCAGTTACATTGCAAATTTACGAATATCGAGTTTAAAAACTGGAGTCTTATTTACTTGTGGAGACTTGTGAGCGGTATTTCAAAGTATTTTAACAAGGAAAACTTAATTTGTTTGTTAATGTGAGCATAGGAATGCTTAATTAGTATCTTTTCTTCGTATTTTTCTCAAACACGTTTAAAAAAAATTGTAAATTGGCTTTCCAGCAGTCATTTGAAATCGCATCCTAAATTGCCCTAACCCACGTGTTTGTAGTAAAAGTTAACATGTAGTAGACCATCATGGTTTTCTGCTCATTCACAATACATGTATTGGACCATTGTTTGCTGTGAGTATGAATATTTCAATAAGAGGGTGTTTAACATTCGACTCGGAGAGGAAATAATTTTTACCAAATAATATTTCATAACTTTTTAAAATGATAGAGGGGGATTGTCTTATTTGCAGAAAGTACATAACTTAAATAACTTGATGAGACACCACATATATTTATTTATTACACACTTAGTAATAAATACAGGTTTTTTGCATATGCGATATGGCTGACGTCACAATAGCCGTATCAGCCCTGCAGGGTTGACACGGCTATTGTGACGTCAATATCACACCCTTAGTAAATTAAACCACAAAAACAGTACTTGTGATCGTACACAATTTTTGGTGGGTTCATATTCTCTTAATTTTAATTTTTTGAAAATAAAGTTAATCTGAATTTACAAATACATGTAATAGATTATTTTAAATTACGGATCGAGTGCATTGAAATAGAAGTAGAACCAAACCCAAATCGTATGAGACAATAGATCATGTATATTTCTGTAAGAAGTCCATGCATGATTATTTACTTATTTTCTTCTCAACTTAATGTGTTCTGTATTTTATTACTAAGTATGTAATAAATATAATAAAACATACCCTTTCCCACATCACATCCTGAATCAGCCCTCGACCAATATCAGCCCTCGGGCCTTCGGCCCTCTGGCTGATATTGGTGTCTCGGGCTGATACAGGATGTGCTATGGAAAAGGGTATGTAATATTCTCTATATATTTAAAAATAAAACACTAATATGGCATATATTTCTTTAAGACAAATAACATCGACCACTGTAGAATGGTAGAAGAAGTGAAGAAGAAATGGTCCTGTTACATGACTGAAACGAAATAGAAGGCAGCGCAATATCGGAGGGAAGCATGGAAAAATGGGGTAGACTCCCCCACCCACACCCCCAAAGACTATGTTCTACTCAGGAAAAAATTGTAGGAATATTTGGTATAGAGGGAGGTATCTACACCTTTGTGGTCACCGAAAAAACATACATGTTATAGTAACATGTAAACTCTCTCTCTCTCTCTCTCTCTCTCTCTCTCTCTCTCTCTCTCTCTCTCTCTCTCAGGTTAAGTGAGATTTAATTGTTTTATTCTGCTACTGTAACATGTAACAGATTACATCTTATTATGTATATCGTGCATCTGCATGAGGAACTGAATGTCATAAGAATTCTAACCATGGCTATTCTTGGAAAGTAGATGCATACAGATACGTAATTAAACATCGGAGGGGAGTTATATAACGAGAAATACACATGATATTGCATGCTTTCTGAGAAGAATGTAGAAGACTTCCTCATAGAAGGAAGTTTGAGTTTATTTTGAAATTGTTCATATTAATTATGGATTAAGAGTCTTGAAAGCAAATTTTTATTATAGCTTCATCTTCAAGACAGTCAAAGGGTTATCAATATCTCTTAATACTCTTTCACATCTGATACGTCGATTTCGTCGAACCAGCAACAACCATAAGCGCTTAATTGGTTTCAGGGTGGTGTATTCCGTGTATTCTGTGTTTTTCTAGGTGTACATGTGTCTGAATACCCTCGTGAAAATAAAAATAAAGAAATTGCTAAAATTGGCACGTTTTTAAAATTTCGTATGACTGTAATGCGGTCATTTTTGCTTAAGATAGACTTAAGTTATGTTAAAAGCTGTCTTAACTTTGAGATCCACCTTAAAAAGTTTCTTAAGTTAGGATACGTATTAGTTATTGTAAGACGTTTCTTAGTCCTAAGATAACTTCGTAAACATGTCTGTTGGTTTGTTGTGTGGTCGTCCCTGTCCACTACGTTTATGATTTGTTTCAAACAGTGTTTGGGTTACACTGCTGTCTCACACCGCTAAGAAGGCCCAGACACCCCTATCCAGTGCCGAGGAAGTTATACTTCCGTCTTGCGTTCAAGACTATGAGATGTGACAGGTACGGGCTGCCCACTCTACAATACTATACAGGAATAATCAATAAGACCTGTTAATTATCATACACAGAATTATATAGACATACAATTTACGCTGTGAAACGTTACAGTGCAATATGTACAATGCAATAAATGCTTTACTTCACGACAGTTATTACAGAACGTAGAACCGACAAATAAAGACACAAACAATCCACCGTACAATTAAGACTCAATCAGTTTCGAATGCAATGTATCTAAAAATAACTGAACTTAAAAATGTGAAATGGAATAGTTGCATATTTTAGAAATTCCATGTCTGAGTGTTTTCAGATATTTACAACTTTATACAAAATATTAAAAACAAACGCAAATAAGGCTTACATCAGAGAATCTGACCATATCATAAATTCTAAATAAGGGTTTGGTTGAAATACTCTCAGTGGTCTGGCATGTGTATTAGCTGCAGATCAGTAGCGTTATGGTTTTATATATTTGCCTTTGACCATAACGCTACGGATCCCGTACTGCAAAAAAGAAGCAATTTATTGCGCAATATTTTTTGCACATTTTCGGGGAGATTTTTTTTCTACTTTTCAGCATCGGCCAATTAACTACCATTTCCCTAATTCTAGGCACATTTTGAACTAGTCTGTATATTTTATCCATCTCCCAACCCTTTATAGTCGTCTCTATAAGTTATAAACTAGCTTGATGAAAATTATTTGTTAGATTGCCGAAAATTCACTTCAAGCGAGTTTATTGCCTGTAGAGACAAAAATAAATGGTTGGGAGATGGATAAAGTATACATATTGGCTACAGAATGTGTCTAGAATAAAGGAGTGAAAGGTACTGATTGACCAATGCTAGAAAGTAGAGAAATTCTTCCAAAAATTGCGCAAAAAAAAATTGCGCCGTAAATTGCACCATTTCTCTGTCCTGTCTTTTATTTTAGTTACTGGTATTCACATATACACAGATAAACCGTTTTAGTCATTAAAAATACTAAGGACGAGAAAAAGTTTCCTAATATACCAAACATTTATGACTGTTACATTTCTGTAAGAGTGAATTCAGGATCAAAACACTTGATCAAAGTCCAGTGCGCCGCCTGGGCCAACGCAGCCACCATTTTTCAAAAATTCGGATTTCAACCCCATGTATATAAAACGTTATGATATTCATATTTATCAAAGCATAAACACGAAAATGTGAGAAAATATAGTTAATAAAACAGTATTAAAAATTCTCACTTCCATTAAAAAAATATGACATAGTAATTACTTTTCCTTAGGATTTTATATATGATATACCAAATTTTAAAAGCAGATTTTGGGTATTGCGCCGCCTTCCTACACCAGACAATGAAATATGTCTTTTAAATTGGAATAAGTTGTATAGTTACTCCATATTTGTCCATAAATTTATTAGATAGTGTTTGTTTAATCTATATACGAAGTTTCATTAATGTATGACATAAGGTTCCTACAAAACGACGCTTGTCTACGGAAAATGTGGGATAACCCTCGTATGCTGTTGTTTTCTTTTGATTTAAGATTACCGATAGTCGATATTGTAATTTGATCCACATAAAAAATTAATCATACTCAATCTTTCGTAAATCATTTACCAAATAACTGTATTCATTACTACTGATCAATTGGAGAAAAATTAACAGCAAATAAATATAGAATTTCAAAAGAAAAATCTTAGATTTTTCCATAATTTGAAATAATAAACATAAACCAGATATGCACAACTGATAATTAAGAAAGGTAAAATATTAAGGAGTTCTGGATGTCAGCGATTACAAATAAGACAATTTATGCAAGGATATATGTCATATATATTTGGACCATTTTGGATATCTCGGCACAATTTTGAAAAACTCGTTAGAACTAGTCACTGCTTGTATAGAAAACTTCCAATTTAAGATAACTACTGTGATTAAGAAAGGACGGACAGAAAAGGTTGGTTGCTTTTATTTTATTTCATAATTTCTATCAGGAACGTAATTGTTTGTTAGATTCGAACCCTGAGGATTTAGACGATAAACATAAAATTAAAAAATATATGTATAGCTCTATTTTTCGCCCAATTCATTGAAATGCAAATAAAGAAATAGTCAATCCAAAGCTGGGAAAAGTACTAATTTAGGTTTTTTTTACTCGATTAAATTAATTCATTGAGATATTCATTGAAAAAAATATTTTAAAAAACTGAATTTGAAACTTTTTTATTTCATGAATGGCGTAAATGGTAAACCAATACTTAATTAACACATCAAAGATTTAATTTATTCCCTTTAACTTAAGGGATGGGGTAATGGTAATGTGTAATGGTAATTGACTGTAATTAGATACAAATTTCGATGTAATTGAAAGTAATGTGTAATTGGCCAAATTTCCAATTACAAGTTATGGTAATTTAATTAATTACTTTCCAAAAAGGCATGTAATTCACAATTACTTTTCAATTACAATGATTTTAAATAAATAAAAAGTAACCCCCCCCCTCCCCCAACCATCTCATAAGCATTATTTAAGGATGGTTAACTGATTTTTTGGAGCAAATATTCTGATAGTAGAATTTCTTAAAAGAAGGACATGGAGATAACGAACAGTATTCAATCTCAAAGTCCATTAAACAATATACAAAATCAGAACAGAGCAAACACGGACCTCCGAAACATCGGAGGTGGGATCAGGTGCCATGGAGGAGTGAGCATCCCCTGCTGACCGGTCACACCCGCCGTGTGCTCGTTGTCATGATCAGGGAAATAACGGGAAAATCCGTCGTCAATTCAGTATGTAAAAAATGGACTAACAATTGGTATGAAAAATGTCAGTCAGCATTTGACTCAATGATAAATTGTATTTGCTAACAAGGTCATTGTATCGACCAGAGAACTTACGAAATGATGACTTTAAACGAGAATGCTGATATTCTTTTTTTATCAACTTGCGTGTCAAAAATTTACCTCGTTTAAGAAATTGTTCATACGTAGAGCATGGTCTTGCGTATCGAATCAACTGAGATATATATACTCCGTATGCAGGTGATGAAGGTATATTGCTGCATAAGTAAGGGAAGTTGACGATAGAAAAGTTCAAGTCATCACGTTTATCATATAGCTTGGTTGTTAGATTACCATTAGTGTCTTTTTCTAGTAAAATATCGAAATATGAAGCTGAAGTGTCGGACTTTGTGGTATCTTTTATCTCAAGCTCACCGGGATATATCGTATCGACGTAGGAATTGAAATTATCATTATTAATTGACAATACGTCGTCGATATATCTATATGTCGAGTTGAAGACCACAGCAAGTGTTTTCTTCTTTTCATGCATAAGATTTTGCATAAATTCTGCTTCATATGAATATAAAAAATAAGTCTGCTTATAACGGAGCGCAAATTGTACCCATGGGAATTCCAATAGATTGTTGGAATACCTGGTCTCCAAAAACCACATAGATATTGTCAATCAGAAACTCAAGCATCTTCTTGATGTCAAAGAATTTTAACAAAGTCATATTTCCCTTTTTAATTAAATTTCTGATTAAATATTGCCTTATTTTATTTTCTTTAAAACTTTTAAATCAAATTAATCTATGTAAAGTGTAGAAATAAAATTTTTATTTTGATTTTTTAATTAATTAATCCATATCAAAATAAGTAGTCCAATGGCTTCTAATCCCCTTGTTTGCAATATCTTCAGCTTGTGTTAGAAGTTATTATCCATGAAAAATGCTGCTGCTTTCTTTACATCAAGAGGATGACTTTATAAGTACCTAAATGTTTGGTAAAAGTCAAACATATTTCGACATGGGCCTATTTACTTGAAATTTTAACTATCAAAACGCGAATCTTATTCAAAGCAGCAGCACTTTCCAGAAAGAACAAAGTATACAAAAACAATTAATAGCTTAGATTTTTTTATTTCAAATAGGGTATGCCCTTGCGATATTGAAATTTGTTAATGACCTACATTAAGCACACATACTATGCATTCATCACGTAAATAGTCCATCGATGCGACCAAACTTCATACAGCACAGAGTTGGTTATACAATGCTATTTCCATAAGTATATAAGTTCTGTGATAATAAAACACCTGAATGAAAATAAATTAAGTTTTCCGTTGATTTCTCATTGTAAGCCTTAACAGTGCTGCGAAATGATAAAAAAATCTATCAAGAAGAATGATGTTCAAAGTGATGGCTTCATTTTCTTCTTTTAGGAACAAACTATTGAACGGGTGGCCTTATCCACAGAAGAATGTATATGTGGAGACAACAGTGTATGCAATCGTACTTTTATTTCTGATATACTGTAATTGCATTGAATTATTCTTTGAATATTTTTTTTTAAAAATAATTGGAGAAAAATAGCGCATTGAATGTTAGTTGCATTATAAATGTAACATGCATAATAAATTGCTTAAGGAAGTAGATATTCTAACGTTATTTTTCTTTTAAAAAGTAGACCCATTAGTGTTCAATTAATCCGACCAGAGACATTCTCTTTTAGGGAAGGCTATGTTTCAGAAAGGTTTCGTTGTCCTCTCTCGATCTACTGACTAAAAATGGTCCGACTCTAAACTTTTTACTTTCCATGACACGATTTGTTTTTTGTTTTTTACAGTATTCCTCTAATTTATTAAATAAATTATGTTAAAATTTTCTGTTAAACGATTTTACCGCCTTCCTTCTGTCCGAATAATTTTACCCTGAGTCGGGAGAGTGCAAGCAAACATTATTTAAAGATGGCACGATCTCTCTCAAACTTTTTTTTATCATTTGAAAAAAGAGTTCCATGGCTCAACTATAGACTGAAAAAATGGGACCAAAACGTTAAAATCTACAGAGAAAAAATAATTGACTCTCTAAAGCACTTGTTTTTATTTACAATATACTATTTCATTAAAAGATACTAACACGAATACATGTATGTGTGTGTTTCTATAGATGTATCTTCAGGCTGAACTGAATAAAACTCTCAGAAAAATGTTGTTTTAAGTAAGAACATCTAAATATTATTTATTAAACTTGTATTTACATTTAAATTAATTTGTCTCTAGTAAAATTATAAGAAATTGATAAATCTTTTGACAAAATTTTGTAAATTTTTATGAACGAATTAAAGAGCAGATACAAGAAAGAATTAAAAAGATTTTCAATTGGAAAATTTTGTCATAATTATTTCTTTATTATTAATTGCACAAATTCTATCACAATTTCAAAAAAAAAATCCAACACCTTTAAATTTTTGCAGTTTGTAAATCGGATTTCTCTGCATTGATTAGAACATAGTTTGATTTCTTTTAAAATGAGATAACGCGACTTAGAGTAGGTCAACTCGTCTGGGTAGAGATATATAGCGTGTTTTTGTTACTAGAATATTGTCCGTCGTGTGTTTGTATCATTATCATGGCTAAAATACAGTTAGTGTACTTTCAGGTCTTGGGTAAGTGTTTAATAAAAATAGATTTCTTTTTACTTTGATAAAATGTTATTATCTCGACAATTGTGATACACAATGTAATAGACACACGAGCATTGTTGACATTAATGGAGTGTAAACATGTAACAACGTGAGATTAAATGCGTTTAGTCGCATTTCTACACTACATAAAACGAATTATGCTAATGAAATAATAATAATAATAGAGCTAATGAAAAGTCTACAATTAAAAGTCTAGAAAATGCATGACGTTCTATTGAACACTACGTTTGTCTCATACATTGAAAGAGTGTTCAATGCCCAGTTGTTATCAAAATATGTCATTTGCATGGTCAACTTCTTGGAGGTAAAGATATGATATATAGGGGTTACACGTACTAGGTAAGATGTATAATTATGTTTCTTTTCACACAAAACTGAAGGGATAATCAATAAGTTAGGGCATATTACTCTCTTCAAAGAACCCCTAATAAGCAAAGAATAAACTTAGTAATGTAATGGATGATTTTGCCAGTATGATAAAGGAGTTACTGAGCTTATTATGTTGATAAATATTGGCACTCGTTAACTGTAAAAAATGCATTCGCAAGCTCTCGCATTTGTACAGCCTCTCTTGCCAATATTCAGCGATATAAATTCAATCTGATTTTGCAGGGCGTGGCGAGGCAATAAGGAGTCTTATGGTTGACAATAATGTGGATTATGAGGAAACTGATGTTGGGACATTTGACAACTGGGTGAATGAATGGAAACCAAAAATGGTTAGTTAGTCTCTATGAACACAAAATTACTTTTTTGTTATGCTTTACGTAAATTGCTTTGCAATGATTACTTTATTTTATGGTTGAAATACCTAGAAGTAAACTGTTTTTGTTTATAACAAGATAATTTTAAAGCTAGTGCATCATTTCTATATTTTCTGAATTAATGGAGTCTTGCACAGATAAAAGCATTCACAAACTCTCTTTCAATTTGAAGAGAAGTAGTTTGAATGTGTAAAGAAGCAAATAAAGTCTTTTCGAACCAAAAAAATTTAAAAAAAAAAGATTTCTAAAAAATAGTATCAGAAAATGTTGATGTACCTGTATGAAAAATAAAAATTAAGTTGTGTAAAATATGCACACACTGTAAAAGCATGAGCAATTGTGATGACTGGGATAATTGGCATAATTCAATCTTTAAGGCCTTTGGTCAGTTTCCTTTTTTTGAAAGCTGGAGATGTAGAAATTGTACAGTCCAATGCAATTCTCAGATATCTGGCTAGAAAACTAGGTAAGAGTCAACTTACTTTGTCTATTGTCATGTACAAATACGGAATATGATTATATATGAAATGTAAAGTGATTTTAGATTAAAAAATATTCAATATAAAAGTTTCCCACCGTTTTAATAAAATTCTAAAATGTTTATGGCACATCATTATTGTATTGAATTTCATTTATACTCATTATGTTGATAATTCTGAGATTGGTTTTTAACTAAAGTGTTTTGTTACTGATAAGAAGCTCTATCAAATAAAGAAGAATGTCTAATAGTTATTAGTGATACTACATTTTTTTTTAAATATATACACAGTATATAAGAAGTTAGAAGAAAAAGTACATCTTTTGAATGAATGTTATATTATTACTTTATCTTAAGATACATATATGTCAAAATATAAAAGAATTAGAATAAATTCCAAGTGTATTAAAATAATTGTTTATATTTTTTGCTTTTCTGATACGCTTTAGATTTGTATGGTTCTAACAACACGGAAGCAACAAGAACGGACATGATCAATGATGGAGTGGAAGACCTTAGAACAGAATACACAAGAATGATTTATCAGAACTATGCAAGTACAAAAAAGTCTTCGCCAACGTTCAATGTTGTGTAAAAGGAAGAAAATCGAACACACCCGGTTAAGAGTATATAGTATAAAATAGCAGTGCCATCATCTACGTTTACAATGACAGCTGCATCAATAAAATCAATATCAATTTTGAATTTATTTCAAATCATTACATTGATTCTATTATCTGAATATGCATTTTTACATGTATATGTACCGAGTGTGCTCGATTTTCTATCTTTACACATCATTGGTGCATTATTTCTTTTATCTTTATTACATTTGAAAATTGATAATTCTTGATGATGATTTTAATACAAAAAACCCCCCCCAAAGATTTTCCAGTATTGTTTAATAGTCAAGATAAACTTTGGTTCGAGAAAGGGAAAGGATCTGATGTTTCACAATTTAAGACCCCTAAAGTTCGTTATTGAAATAAAGGCTATAAGAATTATCTAGATATACATCGTTTGCCTGGAGTTTCTTGCAGGTATTGTTTAAAAATCGATTTGTTTTTTGATAAATATTCACTTCAAATTCGAGTTTTTGCTCATTTCATACAAAAAAGGTTGATGTTTTACTTAAAGATATAATTGAACTTTACAGAAAACCTAAACACATGATAGAAATACAATTAAAACTCGTTTTGTGTATCATATGGTATTGAATGATGAAATATCAATAGCTGTTATACATGTAATAACTCGGTTACTTAACATCATAATTATGATAGTTTGTTTCATGTAGGTGTGTGTACATAATAAGTGTTTTCGTAATCCTACTTACATGGAGTTTGACTGTAGTGTACTGGAAAGCAATACATAATTTTCCTATATTGAACTGTCTTATTAGGTCACCTGAGTAAACTCAGGTGACCTATTGCTATCCGTTTGCGTCCGTCGTCGTGCGTCGTCCGTCGTCTGTCGTGCGTTAACATTTGAACATTTTCAGCGTCTTCTCTGCAACCACTGAACTAATTTCAACCAAATTTGGCGCAAAGCATTTGTGGGTAAAGGGGAACAAAAAGTGTGAATTTCATGATCCCTGACCCCCTGGGGCCTGAGGGATGGGGCCAAAACCACCAAAATGATTGCAATCTTTAAAAATCTTCTTCTTTACTCCTGAACATCAAGCAGTCAAACTGTTTGCATGATTGTAATCAGCATTGAGACCTCTACGAAAATTGTGAAATTCATGGCCTTGGGGTCAGGGGTTCTAGTGCTAGTGCGGGGCTAAATAAGTATAAAGTGAAAATGTTTTATTTCTTTGAAAATCTTCTTCTCTGCTCCTGGGTATTAAATAAGCTAACTAAGTACATAGTTATGATGAGCAAGAGTGCCTCTACCAAAATTGTGAATTTTATGGCCCAAGGGTCAGGGGTTCTGGTGTTAGGACGGGGCTCTATTGATTAGTGAAAATACACAAATTCCTTGAAAACCTTTTTCTCTGCTCCTGGGTATTAAATACACTAAGTGCATAGTGTGTGGATCTAGCCCAAAGGGTCAGGGGTCCATGTGTAGTAAGGGCACTACTGATTATTGTTGAATATTACTGATTAGTTGAAATGCATTTTTGTTTTCCTACCCTGCCTATGGGTATTAAGTAACCAAGCTAAGCGACTGCTAAGTGTATTGTTATGATGATCAATGGTGCCTCTTTCAAAATTGTGAATACCATAGCATCTGGCTTAAAACATAATCAAATTCAATAAATGGAAAGTTGTTGCATAATGCTCAGGTGACCTATTAAGCCCATGGGCCTCTTGTATAGTTCCTATGGGTCATGATGATAATTGAATGTCCACGACTTATCTACTACAGGAGAATGGAAAGGGTCCATTTATTGAAGGACTTCCAGAAAAACTGCAATATTTTGAGGTTTGTTCACATACAGGAATATATATGCAAGAGCTATGTTATTTGAAGACTGAAAAACTAAATTTGCAACATTTCTGTTATGTAATTTGTATTTTTTCCTTTTATAAGAATAATTCTTAGCTTCAACATTTTTTTAAAGTAAATCCTTAAGAATTCAGAGTCATGAGTGATATAGATATTGCAGCACACCTTTAATACAAAAAGTGATTAGATAGTGCACTGTCTCTATTGAAACACATATCTTAATGACAAAGATTCAATTCTGTTTTGTAGAACTTGATGAAAAGTGGAGATTATGTACTTGGAAGCTAGGTTGGTATCAAAATTATATCTCGAAGATTCGAATAAAAGGTTTGGAATTTTCTGATTATAAACATCTATATTTTTAATATAAAGGAGATCGAAGGGTTAACGAAATTGACTGAAAAACAAATGGTAAATATTTCAATGAGTAATAAGACGGTCATAACATTTTAAAGAAAATGCGATTACGATTTAATTTCAGATCTGAGTTACAGACTATAATGTTTTGATCTCTTGGAATGCTTGGTCACTTTGTCTCCTGCCTGTCTAGACAAATTTCCAACAATTAAGGCTTACCATAATCGTATGATGAACAGGCCAGGTATTCAGAGGAGAAGAGCAACGAAACACTTCAAGGGTCTTAAGATCAATTATAATTGGAAACAATGAGGAAACCTGAAATGAAAGGTGTTTATGTTACATTTATGTCCGTATTTAAAACTATTATCTTTTATTTGATGGAGAAATTGTTAATAAACTATTGATTTTAAAAAGATATATTAATATAAGGATGTAAATAAATTTATTCATTTTTAAATCTTATAATAATTCATTTTAACTTTATATTGGTAACAATATATCCATCACCATACCATCTCCATCACCATACTATTGATCAGATTATTGTTATTTATTATAAAACATTTCAAAGATAATCTTCATAAAAGTTTAAAATGGTACGTAGAAATTCTTTCATTTTTTGTTAAAAAAGCAGCTGCTAACGATGTCAGAAATACTAGGGTTTAGTTTATCGCTGGAGTGTTGAAAAATCATATTTAAGGTTTGAAGCATCCACATCTTATTTACACCACTTCTTGAATGTATTTTTTAAAGTACTCTCAAGGTTTCTCCTTCACTACTGAAAGTATCTTAGTGAGGAGTAGAGAAAAAGACTTTATAGAGAATTTACTGGAACCTGCTATAATTGTTTGTAATTTTTTTTTTGTAGTTTAGGAAACAATTAAGAAACACTCATTAAAACTTTTAGAACAATCGTGATTGACAGTCATGTGATCCAAGAAGACATGAAATAGTACAAAAATGATACCAAAATAGACAAGAGAACTCAACTGTTTGTACTAAGGATTATGCTTGCGAAGCATATCATACTTAAAATCTAACTGCATATTTACTTATATATTTTTTCGTATTTCAAAGGTATTTGTTTGTGCACTTCAAACATTGATGCATGCCACATTTAAAAATGTGAATGTTAACAATGCTCGTATAATTGAATTTAAATATAATAAATTATATTTTTTCATTTTGTTGGCCCTTCTTTTCCAAAAATACTAAAAATCCAAATATGGAACAATTTTGGCAAACATAGTAGTTTACTCTATGTCTAGTTTTGTTTAAAATTTCGAATGGGCAAATGCAGTACAGAAATTTTAGGGCCATTAGCAGAAAGCCTTTTCTTTTATGATCTCTTTTTCTACAGAAGGAATTAAACCTTACAGAATTCTTTGATACAAATATTTCGAAAAAAAAATGATGCCAAATTATTAGTAGATACATGAAATTGACTGTTAATTTTTTTATTTCACTAAGATAATAAAAAGGAAAGGAAAAGCGATATATATCATAAAGCGACAATTTCCTCTAAACCTTACTCTCGGAAATCCTCTTCATGAAAGTAATGGTTTCAAAGTAAACATCTTTGAAAAATATTTGTCTATATTTCAGTATTCACTTGTCATTCCTCCTTTTAAGTGATGAAATTTAAAATATATTTACACAAATGTGACGATATATCACATCAGTTTTTCTTTATATTTTTCCCTTCCGTGTGCATTGCCTTTTTGTGCTAATTCATCTACATGTACATTCAATTTTAGAGAAAATTCAAGTCATGGTTACTTATCATAATTAATCTAATCCTGTCTTTTACTACATGTGCAAATTTGTAAAATAAAGAGATAATCATCACGGACTGTGAGATACCATTTCAGTGGTAAGTGATTCAAGAAAAAAATATTTTGCATCAGTAAACCAAGAAAGTTTTTACTCAGCTTTCATTTATAAAATTGAGTGTGAAACATTTTCTTCTATGATTTATCCATTAAAAAAGTACCTATTCGTAAGACTTAAATAAACATCGAGGTCCATCCATTCTGAAAACACAGAATAGGAACTTCAATATTATTATAATAAACACTGAATAACTTATCATTAAAATTACTGAAAGAAAAACAAGAACGGCGAACTGATGAATGTTGTCTCTTATATGTAATTATATTCAGCATGTGTGGATCTAGAGGGGAGTAGGTGAGAACCCCCCACCAACAGCACAAGGAAATTTCAAAAGTTATCGAATCTATATACTCAAGCAAGTACAAGTGACCTTGGACCTCCCTCTCGAAAACACGGACATTTCCTCGAAAATGCAGATCTTTGTGAAATATGTATGAAAAGTCATGGTACGAAGTATGCCCTTCCCTTTTGGGAATGAGTAAATTTTTTTTAATGTGTCGTGACATTTCTGGATTGAAAAAGTTGTTCCTAGACCCGAGCCTGTTCAGTGTTTTCAACAAAACACATTTTAATTTTACTCATATCTCAAGCAAATATAAATCCTTTCCCGTAAAACTATGAAATGAAATGCAATTCAATTTTTTTTTACAAAATGAAGTGTTTACACTACTTGTACAAGATATCATAATTTAGCTTCCTTGATGATTTTTTCATTCATATAAAGATTTTTCTCGGTTAAGTAACACATTTCTAGAAACACATCACTAAGTAACCACTCTTAAAACAGAGAAGATACGGCAATTCTGTAGTCAAAACTATGGATAACAGAGTACGATATCTCGTGTGGTTTTCTTTGACTATTGTTATAAACGTTTTACAAACGGGTGCAGGGATGAATACTTCTTGTCGGTTTGGTAGCATTGAGTGTAATTGTTTCGCAAACGAAAATGGAATTTGTGTGGATTGTTCACGACGGAATCTTACTGCTATACCAGTTACGAATGACAGCGTCACGTGGTTAGACCTCAGCAACAACAAGATCAGGACTATCGAGTCAAAGAGTACAAAACTACCAGAAAAGATGATATCTCTCGACTTGTCTGATAATAACTTAACGACTGTTGATGGAAATCCGTTCGAACATCTAACAAGACTACAGTTTCTGAACCTAGAGGGAAATCAGTTGAAATATTCAAAGTTCGAGAACCTATTTAAAGGCCTGTCGGCGTTAGAAATACTAAACATAAAAGGGAACTGTGGCAATCCAAATAACATAACTTTTCCAGGAGATGTATTTGGAAATCTATCTTTTCTTTCAATAATAAAAATGAATGGGATAGCAAGCACTAAGTTTGGAAACAGTTTCTTGCGTTTAAAGAATCTTAAAGTTTTAGATATGTCGGGGAGTGTAGGAAAATGTATTCTTGGTTACATTGATTTGCAAATGTTTAAAAATGTTCCATTCCTTGAGGTCTTGGATATATCCTACTGCAATGTAAAGGATATTGATAAGGGAGCATTCAGCATCATGCATAAATTACAACATCTTAATATTTCGTACAATCGCCAGCTAGGGTTTGCGTCCCTGCCTAATGTAACATATAATTTGAACAAAACTAGGATAAAATCTTTAAACATTAATGGAATTAATTGTGGAGCTGGAGTTGGAACAGAAATAAAATGCCATCATCTTCTCTCTCTCAAAGACACTAACCTTACCGAATTGTATGTAGCCAGTAACCGATTGGAGTATTTTGCTCGAGGAGTTTTACAAAATCTTCCAAAAACCTTAGAGATATTATCGGTGGCCGAAAACAAAATGACAACTGGGCAATACTATCTGGAATTTAGCACGCTTGAAAATTTGCGAGTATATAATGTGAGCTTTCAAAAGTATCCACCAAGGGAGTTTGATGGCATTGGAAATGATTGTAAAGAAAAGACTGAGTTGTGTAATGATGTTGTTTCCAGTTGCCAAGAAGTAACAAATCATCAAACCCCCAAAGACATCGGGACTAGTACAAACGTGACTGTTATGATTCCAAGAAATCTTGAAGAAATATATGCTTACTCTAGTCGACTTTATTGGCAGGTTAATAGAACTTTCATCTCTGCACCTAGTCTTCGCATAATAAATTTACGGAATAATTTCGTGTACTCTTTGGAAGGTCCTCTTTATTTTCAACATGCAAATACCAAAATAACACTAGACATTTCGAATAATTTTTGCTCCCACTTCTCCCCACACATCCTTAATGATGGAGGACAAGTCCAGAATTTCAATCTATCCCATAATGACATTGGCAAAGATCTTGAGAAAGATGTATTGGGAGAAACGTTCAAGTCTTTTTTATCCCTTGAGAACTTAGATATTTCGTTCTGTAGAATTTCCCAACTTCCAAACTTACTGCTGAAAAATTCTTCGAGGCTAAAGTATTTAAATATCAGTGACAACCAAATATTAAGATGGAATTTAAAAATTGATCATATGTCAAATTTATTATTGATAGACCTATCAAATAATCGGATAAGATCTTTTGATGAAAAAACCTGCGAACATTTGGAGAATGCCTTTCAAAGATCTAGGTTAGTCGTTGATCTTTCTGGAAATCTATTAGGGTGTTCCTGTGATAATGAAAAGTTTCTTAAATGGTTAAGGATGAATACAGCTAATTTTGTAAATATTCAGCAATATCAGTGCTCGCCAGAAAAACTGAAATTTTCATTTGAAAATCTGGATCGGTCCATTTCTATTTTAGAGAACAACTGTAGATCATTTTTGACTTGGTATATAGCTGGTTCCGTGTCACTTGCTGTTTGTATAAGCGTGTTGACAGGAGTTTTACTGGTAAGAAACAGGTGGAAGATTCGTTATATCATTTACAAAACTAAACTAAAAATAAGAGTTAGGGACAGGCTTAATGTTTATAATTCTACAGATTTAAACTATGAATATGATGTCTTCCTGTCTTATGCTGGCATGGAGAGAACATTTGTACGGAGAGATGTCATACCTCGGCTAGAAACCAACGCTGGATTACGACTTCTTGTAAGAGACAGGGATTATCTCCCAGGCTTGTCTAAAGTGGATTCTATTATGACTGGAATTCATGAAAGTAAAAAGGCTCTTTGTATTGTTTCCAAAAGATATTTAAAGTCAAGATGGCGTGACTATGAGCTCAACATGGCTAAAGTGGAGGAAATCAAGGATCGTGAAAACACAGCTTTTGTTATTTTGATCTTGTTACCGGAAGTGTACAACAGTGGATATCCGAGTAAGGTTATGAGCCTTGTGAAGAAAGACTGTTTTATTGAATATCCCGAAGAATCCTGCGCTTATGATGACTTTTGGGAGAAACTGGTTAAAATGTTAGGGAATGATTAATTAAAAGATTTGTGTGCGGAATATATTATTTCAAAACACATTTATTTAGCAGGTATGTTAAGGAAGAATATAAGTCATTTCTCGGAAAATTTAGACTTTTTAAAGAAAATTAAGTTTGATAAATTACCAAAACCACTGATAAATGTAAACTTTTATTAATGAGTGCATACAGATAAAAGAGTGTCTAACGCAAAGACGTGCACCACCGCCACGGCATCACGTGACTTCTATTAATAGCGAAATTTTCCTTAATGAAAAAGCTAACAGAACAATACCCCGGAGTTTAATGATTTCTTTGAGTAAATAATATAGTTGTAAAACATTTATTTTGCCTAAATGTGCTGCTAGAATCCCACTGTCCTCTCAGTAAAATAATTATTACACACATTCGCACTAAACCCTAACCTATGTTTTGAATTTCATGCATGGGAACCGAGATTTTTCTTAAAACCATGCATAACTCGGGATTCTAACAGCACTTTCCAAGTTTGTCAGAAGGCAAACTTTCCATCTAAACAAATCTTATGTTTTGAAATATCCAGCTTATTGTTGATCTGTTGCATTGTTTTGGTCACAAACGACAGAGGAAAGGCCAACCGGTATACAAATATAGCTGACTGTCTTTGAAAGAAAATAAAATCGTTGAAAATAAATTAGCATACCTGTTTATTTAACTGAACTCGATATGAATTTTACACAATATTCATGATATTTCCTTTTAATCTCCATTTTATTTATCTTTGTACATGCCGTCTTAGCCCACATTCTCTTTACACGACACGATCAATTCCCAAGTTACTTGATGTACACATATGACGTCATCGATGGTAGATATTAATCAAAATGACAGATACAGCATAACAAAATAAAAACATTTTATTTTTGCTAATGCTTACACGTTTCTATTCATTTTCTAGAGTTAAATTAAATCTCTAATCACCAGTAATGCTAAAACTTGTGTTCAACAATTGACGTCATATCGCAGCACTGATTTAGTCAAGGTAGAATATTTTGTATGCTTCCTTATAACCCCTGGGTTATGTTTACACAGATCTGATTATTCGAAAATTGTTTATATGGAAGTGATGTCCATCAAAGTTAATGCAAACATGGAACAATTTTTGCAAATGTTTTGATATTGTTTTTCTCAACTTAGTCGATGTTAAATAGATTGCTCTTAATTTGTTTATGAACAATAACAAGTTACTTAGAGATTAATTTATGTAAGAGGGATGTCACCATCGTTTAAAGGAAGCATTCCGTAAGAACGAAGATCCACATAAACACCTTGTTAGCAAATATGGCTATCATTGGGTCATATTTAAGCTTAAGTGATTTATGCCAATTGTTAGGCATTTGATTTTATAGTAAATTTGAAAGTTACCTATTTATCTAAAAGGACGCATGGATGCTGTACATGTATCTGATCAACAGGGGATGCTCACTGTTCCTAGGCATCCGATATCTTAACAGTGGAGTTTGATGGAATTTACGTTTCTGTCCTGTATACAATTTATTGTCTGTTGTTTTTTTGAGATAGATCACTGTTCGTGATCGTTACCTTTTCATGTTGACATGGTACGTTGACTTTACATAATGCAACTGTAAATATATATTTTTCCAGATTTTTATTTAAACAATATTCAATTTTATTATTCCACAAAATTTGATTTTTTTCACATGAATTTATAATCAGTGATTTCATAAATTGAAAGAAAAAAGGAATATTTTCATGTGAAAACTTATATGAGTTATTTTTGTGATACAATGATCGCCAAATACAGTTTTACGTATCTGAAGCATACTTTCATCGTTAATTGTCATTTTTGTAAGGCAGTTAATGAGTGAGGATTGGATCAGGTTTTTAGCATTTAAAGTTTCAGAAGTCAATCTTGCGGGTGTTATCATCCAGCATTCACAGCAGCTGGTATTACAAAATAATCATATGACGTTTGACACTCCGAAAATGTATGCGATTCTCACCTCCATACGTGCCTGCATCAGCGCACAGATTACGTTTGAAAATGGATATGGAAGTCAAATTCGTTCATTCGAATGAAAATTCTGTTACTAAATTTGTATTGTTTAAAGTACTTTTGAGCTTGAATACTGTTCGTTTTCTCTGAATAATTCATTGATTACGCGTAGTTTAAAAGCGGTTTTGCTACAGTATATGGAAACATTCGCTTCTTGGGGTGGGTGGGGGTGTTACTGCTCCTTTTAACAATATTTTCGTTCTAGCCATGATACAGTTAATTGATCTGGCTCATATTAAACTGCTCAACAAGTTGAATCTGATGATTGTGTTGCATTAGTAAGGTAATTAGCAGACCTCATAGATTTTCAGTGAGGCGTGTTATCTTTGAGGGTCAACATCTGTTCAAATTGTCATCGGGTATTTTCAAAATAATTAATGGGAATTGTGAAAAATGGTTCGTCTATATCTTAATTCCGAATACATTGCTATCAACCTTGTAATAAATAATTAGTACAAAACTTCACTGAGAAATGAAGTGGTCGGTACGTGTTCAAATGAAATGATATTTGCCTTTAAGTGATTTGACCACGTGAATGACCCATGTTATATATGTTTTAGTTTCTTAATTGATTTTCAAATTTTATATAAATCGAATTATCATTTTTACTTTACTTTTTCCCTAGACACTGATAATATTTAATTAGTAAATAATTCAAGCATCCTATTTGCCTACTCTTTAACATAATATTTCCTTAAGTGTTTTTATTGCATAAAATTACATAAGAAGATATTGAAGTAACCTATTTTTTCTCAAAAGAATGAAAGGTCGCGCGTACGAATCAAGGCTGCGGCGGACCTACGTCGATAGAAAATAGGAAGGAAGCATATGTTTTTTACCCAACGAATGAATGATAACGTTTTACTCGACAACTACATTTTGCGCAAAACATTACAGGTCCATCGATGATCCGATATTTTTAAAAAAGGCTAAAAAAAGCAAGTGAAAAATGTGTTGTTTCAATAAAAAAAAATTTTAAAGTTTAAACTAAGTAAGAAGTCACGGATATATGTAATTTCTATGTTGTTAACTAAAACATGTACATAATAAAACGTTATCTTTGCCAAGTTCAGAACACCAGAGCTTCTGGGATAGGGAGCACTAGCAGCATCGCTTATGTATTTTAATGTGAAACAAAGGGTTTAGTTTACAGATTAATACCTGTGAACACTTGATATATGTTTTTGACTAGAGAATCCACCTAATAATTTTATTAGCCATAGTACTCTGACGAATTGGACATGAAGAAATCATGTTGTTTTTTTCAGTTATACAATGCATTAGTATAGTTTTAATTAAGAGAGTCATCCTCGTCAATTCTTAGCTTTTAAAAAAAAATTGGAATATCTTAATCAATTTTAATTAAGTTCCTTTATCCTGTTATCTTTATATCCTCTGAACCAAACGTGATGGTAATGAAAATAGTCATTCAGATGATGGAAAATGCGTCGGTCTGATAAAAGTATGATAAAAATATACGTCTTACGGCGAAAAGAACCGGTAGCCTAGGGATGCTTTCATCTCTTAGGCACTTAATCCTAGCTGCTTTTGAACTCCTTGTAGTGAATTTATTTCGATGTTTACAAAATTATATTATTTGGAGCATTTGTTTTTTAAAATACCGGCTTCTCTTTTCATTTTTGGTCATTTTGATTGATACACACGTTTCCGTCGATAAATGCTCATTTATTTAGAATTATATTAATCATACTGAGAGGAAATGCTTATCGCACGATTTATTAACTTATAAGAAAAAAGGAGATATCCAAGGTACCCTTTAGGGAATTTTACAGAGCAATTGTGTCGTACCACCTGCTTGAATTCTCACGTCAACAGAGTTTTTCTTGGTTGCACTCAGTTATAAAACGTCAATTTTGAAGAAGCGCCTCCTGGGCATACATGTACTATTTCTTAAAAAACATTACCAATTAATTTCAAAAAAATAAAACTTGTCTTTTAAGGATAGGAAAGTTTATGCTGACTCAATGTACTTAAATTTATTGATGTACCTTTAGTGGTTTTAATGTTATTTTATGGAGCTATTGAACGAACTTCTTTATAACCCCTCATACATGGTGTATGTAAATGTGTTTCATTATCGAAATCCATGCTTTCGAGTTATATTTAGTTTACCTCCTTCACTAATATTTATGTCCTTACATAGAGCGCAACCCATATTTGTCGAGTGATCATATCCCAGAAGTAAGTAATTCTACTATACTAATATTAAACGGTAAATTCTTTGAAAAACTGATATCTTAAACAGACACTCATATATTTTTTAATCATTGAAAAACCCAAACTAACAAGCTTTCGTCAGATGCTGATTGACATTATACTGGTAGATTTTGTAGCACGAGTAAACCTCTGTCCTAAAAACGTTCTGAAATATGTTTAAAAACTTTATCTAGGGCACATAAGATAAACAAAGCATATTAGAAATATCAAAATGAAACTATTAAATAACTCTTACAGCATGAAGTGTTAAAACTACTAGAACATGTATTATAAAATTTAAACTTCCTCAATGATAACCGAGCACTTGTTTATCTTTTAGGCGGACAAGTGAAATGAGAAATCATTTAGTGGTCACACTTAAAAACAGAGAAGATGTAGGACGATCCATGCAATAGCTATGATGGCTACCAAGGCATCAATTATCATCTGTTTTGTTCTGGCTTTATTCATAGACTCTCTTCTAAGTGAATTAGTTCATAATCATTTATGTTGGTTCGGGAATATCGAGTGTTTCTGTTTTCCATATGAAAAGGGAATTCGTGTCAATTGTTCGAGACGGAAGCTCAGTGCTATACCAGTTATGAATGACAGCATCACGTGGTTAGATCTCAGCAACAACAGAATCAGGACTATTGATTCAAATAGTACAAAACTGCCAGAAAATCTTACTTATCTCGATATATCTGAAAATAACTTAACAACTTTAAAAGGAAATCCATTTAAGCATTTAACAAAACTTCAAGTTTTAAACCTTGAAGGGAATCAGTTCGATTATTCAGCTCACGAGAAACTATTCGAAACACTGTCGGCCTTAAAAGCTCTGAACATAAAGGGAAATAAAGTCGACTTGAAAAACAAAATAACCTTTCCAGGAGATGCTTTTGCAAATCTTTCTTCTATTTCAACTGTTAAAATGAATGGAAGAACAAACACAAAGTTTGGGAAAAGTTTCTTGCATTTAAGGAATTGTACTGATCGTGAAATCTATCCAATTCTTTTATCACTTCTGGATTATTGAACACAAAAGGATAGATGGTTTTCAGATAGCCCCTCAATCTTTGAATACGCGACTTTAGCATGCGCAGGTATGTTAAGGTTACAATCAAATAATTTAATTTTATTTGTATTCTCGCCTCTCATTAGTTGATTCCAAAAAGGAACGCAAATTATTTTGTATAATCTGGTTTGGTATGGGGACACACCCCTTAACGACCAGCTTATCATCTTATCCATGCAATTCCCTCATTTCCAGTCCTCGGAATCCATGGAAAATTCCAGATTTAAGTACCTTTATCTTCAAACAGTTACTCAACTTTACCTCATGTAAACAAACATCATGGCTGCTAGATCTATGTATCAGTTATTACGTCCCCTTGCTTCCAATCACTTCCATACAACGGTTGTATTATTCCGCGGTAAATTTGAACTCATAAAAAACAACACAATTTCACATCCAAAGTTGTTTAATTATTTTAAAATTGAATTATAAGGAATGACTCAGTTTACGCTTTTTTATAATCGCTTCGCGGGGATTCTTGCAGCACTTTTCAGGCTACAGAGATGTTTTTACATAACAATTATTACAAATTGGAAATAATTATCCCCGGGATAGTGTTGAACTTTTCATTTTTGCATTAAGGCATATTTTCTAAATATAGCTGTCACGTGGTGACGTAGTGGTGTAGTTCTTCCTGTAGTAGAAGTCCAATTGAAGTCCATAGAATGCATAATAATAGCAGAAGTTTAATCCAGGACTCTTCTGATTTATTAGTGTTACATATTATAAAAATTAATTCGCCGAATTCTGATTAGTGTGTTGCCTTAACAAACCCACATGGATCTGATACTTTTAATCCATTCTGACAAAGTGTCAACGTATTCTTTTTCATATCTGGTCTTTCGTCTGGCGTAATTTTCAACAGAATCCATAATATTTATGAAATTCCGACGCTAGTTGAAGGATCGGGGTTCCCTATGTTTAAGACCTTTTAAATAAGTCATCTAAGATCCTCATTATTAACTATTTTTACGTCACCAGTAATAACGTGTCCAGCAGGACTATAGTTATAGGGCAAAGAAGAACATAAACACGATTGGGGATTAAGGTATTTTTGTTATTAAAAAGTTTGGAAGCAAAAGTCGATGTATATTTGTAGGTAACACAAGGTGTAGTCTTTAACTTGAAATATGGTGGAATACAAGACTGGAACCTTTTTTGATTTAGAACACTACTTATATTAACCGCGTCAATTCCTTTATTGGCATATTGAAGTTTATGGAAAAGACGGATTGTTTTAACTGCATTTTCTTCCGTGAAACGTGCGGATTTAAAAAGCCTATGATATGCAATATCCGTTATCACAGATCCGAGCCTATATTTTGGTGTCGAGGAATCAAAAATTGGACTTTCCTTGGCCTTTTCAAGAAGACTATTTAAAAGTTTCAAATGGACAGAGTAAACTTTGGTTCGAATATGATGTAGACCTAACTGTTGATTTACATAAGGCAGTAATGAATCAAAAAGAGACATCGTATATTGCAGGTTTATTGTGAGACCGATGCCTATGACAACGCTTACGTCTCTGTGTATGGTTCAAAAGTCCCATCTCATTTACATTATTACACTGTGGACTGGAAAGATTTCCAACACTATCGACATTGTCATTACATGTACATCCATTTAATATAATATTTTCAAGTGATATAAGTGAATAACAAGTCAATTTAAAATATATACATTTTTCATCGATAAAGTTATGGACAGCAGCAAAAATATTATTTGTTTGTAAATGCAAATCCTTTACACACCATAATAACAGGTAAGTGCCAATTGTAACTCATTCTTCAAGCAAAAGTCATATTGTTTCCGGGAATAGTAATTAGAAATATATATTTAGAAAAAATACTGTCGGCTGCCTTCTGAAAATAGTCCTGGCCTTGGGGAACTGGAATCTTGCAAACTCCCTCAATGATATTCTTTAGCTGTATACGAACGATCTAATCTTATAAAATCAGCAGATTTATAATAAATGAATTTATCGACTACAATTTGGTCAGTAAAAACCCTTCTCATCTGCCAATTTGCTGACCAAGTCCTAATGTTCAATTTCAAACATCTATAAAAAAAAAATTTAAATTCCGTAAAAACCTATTTTTTTCATTTTCTTTAAAAAATTCCTCTGAAAGTTCAGGTTTTATTTTTGTGAAATTGAATTATTCTTTCAGGAATTTTGAAAATAATTCGTGTATTTGAGTACCCTCAGCAAAGAAATAGAATATGAGCCCCTCCCCTCTATCCTATAAGTAAACCATGGATTATAATGTTCTAAATCAGATCTTTTCTTTCATTATTTAACTGAACATTTTGGATCAGAGGTTAGGGTCTATGCAAATTATTGAAAAACAGCTAGAATCTTTAGCCATTTCAGAAGAAATGTTTTCGGATTTGTATATATTGACGCAATGTATGATGTCATGATACAGTTGAAATATATAGTAATTGAAGTAAAACTGAAACGTTTGCATTTTAATGCAATAATCAAACTTTTTTAGCTAAGAAACTTGTAATTTTCTGGAAATATATCCATTTCTGATTATGAAAGGGGCATGGACAGTGTTTCAGTTGAAATTACAAAATTCATTTTTCCATTTTACATATATTTAACTAGGATCTTTCTGATGATCATCAAAATTTGAATGCCAGTTGTCGAGATACAAAGCAGATTTAAACATCTCTAAATCTTTGATTTGTAAACAAGATCAGAGTCATGTTATTGTTTTCATAGGTTCATATACTTATACATGTTCGTACAAAGTAGATAATTTCAATAAAAAAGTTAATTTAAATACGATTCGACAGTTTCTTTTGATTTGCTGAATTTTCGTTTTGTTATAAATATGATATTTTCTATATAAAAACAGAAAAAAGACACGAGCCTTGTTTACATTATGAAAAACCTTAAATTCTGTATTTTGTTTGTTAATCAACAAATGATGTTCAAATTTCTGCTAATCATAAGATAATGCAGGATCTATAAACATTAAAATTGGTTTAAAAGATTCAGTTGAAACTGTGTCCATGCCCATTTAAAACATTACACAACTCATTAGAAAGTACTAAAATGTCGGGGGGGGGGCTACTTCCAAGCGCAGTTCTTTCTTTTTAGTTATACCTTATATATAAAAATCAGAACTGATCTCGCTTCCGTAATTCAATGTGTTAAATATACGTATAGATATAAGCAATACCCCCACCCACATACCAGTAACGCGCACCGATCAGATTTACTAATTTTCAGTGATCAATATCTGTAAAATCTTTCCTTGGAATGCACGGCAAAAATAAGAGAAGTAGTTTAGGAAAAAAAAATTTTATATACCTTTTTTAATAACTCATCAGATATGTAGGGCTTACATATAAGAAAGGCAATGTAATTGAGTTTCTGGACGTGAATGTCCAGAGAGAAAATAATAAATTAAAATCAATAAAAATATGTAGTATACATGATTGATAACCTAACAAAGCAACGCAATTAGAGACTGTAATTGTCTTTCTATATGTACATATATATAACAACCTATAAAAAATCCCATTGAGGGAGTTTGCTTCAAAGGAATTGCAGAAAGGTTGGTTGATTACATTGTTTTTCCTTCTTTTATTTAACAAATATGTTAAAAATATATTAACATTTGAACCAGGAAGATTTAAAGATAAAATAATTTACGGACGAAACATGTTGCAAAAAAGGGACGATAGAAATGAATAATATGAATAAAGAAAACAAACAAAAATATATATCAATACAAAAAATTCAAAAGCAACATTATAAATATCCATATTGGGCAAAATGCATTAATATAGAAAATCTTAGTACATGTATTTAAAAAAAATATCTAATTAAGTAGGGAAATGCTGTAATAAACTGAATGGTAAATTTTTTAAGCCTATTTTTCTTTGCATAATATGCACAAAAATTCCAGAAGCTTCTTTACTTTATTCTGAAAAAATTCTTGATTTTTCCTATGAGTTGGAAAGAGATCATATAAATTACAAAAAAAATAATTAATGTATAATAACTAATAGAAAGTATTTTAGATAAATGGATACATTTTTAGAAAAAATCATCTGTTTAAGTTTAGATAACATCTTTATTTACCTTTATTACCTTTATGAAATTTTAAATTTAATAGAATCGAAATTTGAAAACAGGCAATGCAAATTGAACTATAATCAATGACAAAAACACGAGTAAATTCCATTTAAGAAGGATTAAGCCACGAACTATATTTTGCGGCAGCAGTTTTTTTTTTTTTGAAATTGATCAATTTTTCCCTTTTGAACTACATATACAGCAAAACTCGTCTAGTACGAACACGGATATAGCGAAGTTTTTAAGATACCTAGCTATATAAATCTAACAAATTCCTTACACGAATTTTTAATAAAAATTCAAAAGCAACATTATAAATATCTATATTGGGCAAAATGCATTAATATAGAAAATCCAAGTACATGTATTTAAAAAAAATATCTAATTAAGTAGGGAAATGCTGTAATAAACTGAATGGTAAATTTTTGAAGCCTATTTTTCTTTGCATAATATGCACAAAAATTCCAGAAGCAGAGAACTCTTCTTTACTTTATTCTGAAAAAATACTTGATTTTTCCTATGAGTTGGAAAGAGATCATATAAATTACAAAAAAAAAAATTAATGTATAATAACTAATAGAAAGTATTTAGATAAATGGATACATTTTTAGAAAAAATCATCTGTTTAAGTTTAGATAACATTTTTATTTACCTTTATAACCTTTATGAAATTTTAAATTTAATAGAATCGAGATTTGAAAACAGGCAATGCAAATTGAACTATAATCAATGACAAAAACACGAGTAAATTCCATTTAAGAAGGATTAATACGTCTAGTACGAACACGGATATAGCGAAGTTTTTTAAGATACCTAGCTATATAAATCTAACAAATTCCTTACACGAATTTTTTACGAATTACGGGTATAGCGGTTAATTTTATTGGTCCCCGTGATTTTGTTATAACCGAGTTTTACTATATATACAGGACTGTTAATTTTAGATTCTTATTTTTCATATTGGTTTCACACAAAGCCATTTCTTGTGTTGTGAAATGTGTTATGCTGATTCCGAAATATCAATTAAACTTTTTCTCATGAATTCTTTCAAATTATTGTGAAAAATATAATAAAGATATTCTGACTTCAAGTCCAGGAAAAAATTGAGCAAATTTCAACATAACATTGACACATTTTTAGCAATATCTAAAATTTACATCATATACCCCATTTTCGATGTTCTTTTCTGAAAATCTAAGATAACTTTGACCTATATGCTTAAATTATGCAAAAGTCTAAGACTTTAATTGAAGGATATGGAGTTGACGAACAGTATTTAATTTCAAAGTTCATAAAACATTACAAAACAGGAAAAGAGCAAATACTAACCTCTAAAACATCAGAGGTTGGATCAGATGCCATGGAGGAGTGATCATCCCCGGCCGGACACACCGTGTGCTCCTTGTCATGATCGGGAAATAACGGAGAAATCCGTCGTCAAATCAGTGAATAATAATGGACTAACAAGTATGAAAAACATCAGTCAGCATTCGACTCAATGATAAATTGTGTTTGCTGACAAGGTCATTGTATCGACCAAAGAACTTACGAAATAATAAAATGATGACTTAAAACGAGACTGCTGATATTCCTGTTTCATCAACTTGTCTGTCAATAACTTACCTCGTTTAGAAACTGTCCATACGTAGAGCATGCTCTTGGGTATTGAATCAACTTAGATTAATAAAACACCGTATGCAGGTGATCCAGGTACAAGTATATTGCTGCATAAGTAAGGGAAGTTATAGTCATCACGTTTATCATAGAGCTTGGTTGTTAGATTACCATTAACGTCTAATTCAAGTAAAATATTCAAGTATGAAGCAGATGTGTCACACTGTGGTATCTTTTATCTCAAGCTAAATTAATTTTAATTAAAATAATTTAAAATAAAATAAATTAATCTAAATTAAACAACTTTTTTTTGCTTATTAAATTTTCAATGCCAGTAAAATTACATTTTTTGAGTGCAGAAAGGTCAAATAATTGATTATTCTTCGCAATTTAAAACTTTTTCTTTGTCACAATTTTAAAGTGTCCTGTTTAAATAAGACTTATAGTTTATTTCGTTCCATTGATAATACCTCTAAAGTTTTTGGAAGATTTTGTAAAACTCCTCGAGCAAAATATTCCAATCGGTTACTGGTTACATATAATTCTGTAAGGTTAGTGTCTTTGAGAGAAAGAAGATGATGACATTTTATTTCTGTTCCAACTCCAGCTCCACAATTTATTCCATTAATGTTTAGAGATTTTATCATAGTTTTGCTCAAATTATATGTTACATTAGGCAGGGACGCAAATCCTAACTGGCGATTGTACGAAATATTAAGATGTTGTAATTTATGCATGATGCTAAATGATCCTTTATCAATATCCTTCACATTGCAGTAGGATATATCCAAAACCTCAAGGTATGGAACATTTTTAAACATTTGCGAATCAATATGATTGAGTGTACAAGTTCCTACATTTCCCGACATATCTAAAACTTTAAGATACTTTAAACGCAAGAAACTGTTTCCAAACTTTGTACTTGCTATCCCATTCATTTTTATTATTGAAAGAAAACATAGATTTGCAAAAACATCTCCTGGAAAGGCTTTGTTATATGGATTGCAATTGTTTCCTTTTATATTCAGTACTTCCAACGCCGAAAGTCCTTTAAAAAGGTTCTCGAAATTTGAATACTTTAACTGATTTCCCTCTAGGTTAAAAAATCGAAGTGTTGCTAATAGGTCGAACAGTTTCCCACTAATTGTCGTTAAGTTATTATTCGATAAGTCGAGAGATATCATCTTTTCTGGCAGTTTTGTAGTCTTTGACTCGATACTCCTGATCTTATTGTAACTGAGGTCTAACCACTTGACGCTTTCATTCATAACTGGTATAGCAGTAAGATTCCGTTGTGAACAATCCACACGAATTCCATTTTCGTATAAAATACAATCACACTCAATACTACCAAACCGACAAGTAGTCTCTCCTGAATACATTTGTAAATTGTCTATTAATATAGTCAAAGAAAACCAAATGAGATTTTGTATTCTGTTTTTCATCATAGTTTTAGCTGCAGGAATACCGTATCTACTATGTGATTAAAGAGAAGATACTTAGTGATATATCACAAAAATGTGTAAGTTAACAGTAAAAGATCTTTATATGGATGGGAAAATCAACAAGGAAGTTTTAATTATGTAATGTTATACAAGAAGTGTGAACACTTTACATTGTAAAAGTTTTAGTTGCATTTCATTTCCACAGTATTCATAATTGTTTGAGATATGTGTAAAATTGCTAAAGATGCATGGATACAGAAGTTAATTTGTGTATGGCTATGTGTGTACCGAATTTCATTCTAATCTGAATTGTGGTTTTGTAGATATAGAGATAGTTTGCGAACTTTTTGATCACCCCTCGTATGTCCATTTTGCTGTGAAAGGGTGTGTGTTTGATGATTGATGCAATCATGTACTTATCAAGACAGTGCAGGCGTTTATTTCTCTTCCCAGGCCAAATCTGATCTCAATTCCGAATTTTTCTTGAATGGGACTGAGATTTGTTTCCTTTGTTGATTTTTGGAGATCGATCACTGTTTATCAATTATTCCTATTTCATGCAGGGAAGTGTACGAAGTGCTCATGTAGAATAAACTGGCATTGAAATTTCAGTTTTATATGAGTGAGGTATACAGTAAAACAAGGCTATAAACAGGCCATATTTTGTAATTCTTATTGAGCTGATTTTCCCATTAACAAGAAATTGCCGTGTCAAATATGTGGACATGCATTAATGAGGGTTTAAGTTCGTATGCAAGGTCGTGTAAAGTAAAACAAAATTGGTGTTAACGTTAACCTTTATACTTGAAAGAAATATGTATTTATTCATGTACATGAATTTGACACCCTTATCTCAAAATCTACCCTTAGTCCAATGCTTATTTGAATTGAAAAAACGTTTATAACACTATGAGTCAAAGATCAATAGTGTTCAAATTCATGAAGTTTAAGCTCTCAAATGGTGGCAAATTATTAAATATTTAGAAGACAATCCATTGCATACATTATGCGTTTAACTGTAACTAAAGTTAATTCAATGTTGTATACTAGTGCTTTAAAGTTAAAAATTGATAGCAGGAACACAAGTGGGGTGACGACAGTCTATAATTCTGAAGTGTCTTTCACTTGTGCCACCCTCCAAATATAAAGTCATAAACGTACTCCCTCCAGAAGTAACACATTAAAATTGAAAGGCGGATCTAAGGTTTTTAGGTAAACCTACATTTATAGGCCGATTGAGTGTCGATTGTGAACTACGAGTATAATGAGATGATTTCCATATAAAAATTGAAATTAGCTATCAAAAAAATCATCAATCTATAATTGGAAGATTTTATCACAAAAGCAGAGTGATCTTGATGCTTATGCTGGAAAAAAAATATGTAAAAAATTAGGTACAAATATACAGCATTATTGTGAACAATGACATTTACGTACTTTGTGATATGTATGCGTATTTATTTACTTTTGAAATTATAATAATGTTTTTAAGTATTTTAAGACTGGTATTTTAGTTAGATCTGTCAGTCTAAAGAAGTAATTGGCCAATTGTCCAGTTTGTCCAATATTCCAATTCCATGTCACGCTTGATATTAAGATAGTGTCCGTTCAGAGAATTTTAGTGTAAACAAGAACTTTTGTTGACCCACCCACCTCCGTCCTCATCTTCCACCTGTTAACTTGTTATCTGTCTAAGCATTGTCAATATTAAGGTCAGACGATACGTTTCTCAAATATATGGTTTGTATCTCTTAGTATCTTATCAAATTTTTTTTTCATATTTGTCATTCTCTTCTGATTTCTACATTGTTTTCAACATGTTTTTAAATATAAGTACACTAAAAATTGTGTTATTGGACATTAGAAGATTACCCATATGGGTTTTATAAGAAATATGACCCTATGGTATCTTGGCCAAATGCCTGGTAAGGTACCCTAATTTTTTGTAAGGAAACTTGTTTAAGTACCTTTACTTCAATGACAAATTCTTAGGAAAAATTATATAGTTTTGAGGGACGGGATAATTTGTATTACATTCAAGGACTGCTGCTTTTGTCTAGTATGTACAAATGTTAATTTTGTTCCTGTATTGCTCCTTCTTGTTGTGTGCATATCAAAATATTTTTTTTGTATAACTTCTGGAAAAACAAGATGTGTTTGTGAAATGCGCCCGGCGGCAACAAAGTTAAAAAAATATTTTTAGCATAAAGGTCGCAATCAAGGTCACACGGTCAATAAAGTGTCATTTGGAAGAACCTGATTAGTGAAGTATGCATACCAAATATGAAGTCTCTATCTCTAATGGCTCAAAAGTTATGGTGGAGTTTCAAAAAGCTATTTTTCGCATATAGGTCACATTCAAAGTCACACGGTCTATGATCTTGGTGTCATTTGAAAGAATTTGATTTGTGAAGTATGCATACTTAATATGAAGTCTCTATCTCTCATGGTTCAAAAGTTATGGTGGAGGTTTTAAAAAGCTATTTTTAGCATATAGGACACAGTCAAGGTCCCAATGTCATTGACCTTGTGTCATGTGAAAGGGTTTACTGTAACTAGTGGAGTACACATGCCAAATATGAAGTCTCTATCTTTATTTTTTTTCAAAAGTTATGGCGAAGGTTAGAGTTTGCCGAAAAAAGCTATATATTAAGCGTATAGGTCACAGTCAAGGTCACAAGGTCATTGATCTTGGTATCATTTAAAAGAACATAATCAGAGGTGTATGCATACCAAATATGAAGTCTTTATCTTTTATGGTTCAAAAGATATGGCGAAGGTTTAAGTTTGGAGAAAAAAACTCTTTTTAGCATATAGGTCACAGTCAAGGTCACAACGTCATTGATCTTGGTGTCATTTGAAAGAATTTTATTAGTGGAGTATACATACCAAATATGAAGAGTCAACCATTCATGGTTCAAAAGTTATGGAGAAGGTTAAGTTTGCAGACAAACAAAAAACAGACAGCCAGGCAGGACAAAAACAATATACGCCGATCCGGGGGCATAAAAATTATGTTGTATTTTATTTTGTAAAGTTATGTATTTAAGGAAGATCACTTTGTCATATTCAGCGATTTTAATACAAGAGGCCCATGAGCCACATCGCTCAACTGAGCACTCTGGATAGGAAAAAGTAGAAATTGATTTATTATTGAAATGTTTTAATCCAAAAGTAGTCCCATGATCAATCATGGCTTTGTTATTCTTGAATAGATAATTTTTAAAGAATCTTAATTTTCAATTATGACTTCGCAATTCTTGAGAGGAAGATTTTTAAAGAATTTTCCAATGAATTTCTATGTAAAGCATTGGTCGGCCATTGTGGTCCCGCCCTAACCCCGGGGGTCATGATTTGAACAAACTTGCATCTAAACTACATGAGGAGGCTTCCTTATAAATTAAATTAATTATGGCTTTGTCATTCTTGAGAAGAAGATTTCTAAAGAATTTTTCCTATATATTTATATATAGGATATATTTATATGTAAAACTTGAATCTACCATACCTGAGGATGTTTCCCCATAAGTTTCATCTTTCCTGGCACAGTGGTTCTTGAGAAGAAGATTTTTAAAACATGCCAAATTATTTTCATTAACTCCCAATTATCTCCCCTTGAATGAGGACGTAGCCCTTAATTTGAACAAACCTGAATCCCCTTCACCCAAGGATGCTTTGTGGCAAGTTTGGTTGAAATTGGCCGATAGATTCTTGAGAAGAATTCAAAAATGTGAAAAGTTTACGGACAGACAGACGGACGCCGGACAAAATGTGATCAGAAAAGCTCACTTGAGCCTTCGGCTCAGATGAGCTAAAAAACAACTTGTACTGTCAGTTTCCCTGGCCTGGATCTCCCGTTAGTTTGAAATGTGATATCATATATGACTTATCGTCATCTAATAAATGACAATTGTTACAGAACACCTATGTTATGTAACGTTTGGAATGTTGTGTTGTATGAAATAGAATTTTACCAGATCACCAATACATGTTAAAATAATGCTACTTTTAGTTGATATTGTTGTCAGAATTAATGCTAAAATAATTGTTACTCGTTTTAACTAATTTGGAATCATGGTGAAGATCTTTACTTATTTATTTAGTTCTTAATCCTTCGAACACTGACTTGTGTTGGAAACAACAAATTCCGACAAGGATATTTTTTATGCTTTCCATATGATAATAAAGCAAATTAAAAACTGAGTTTCCCGCAGCTCTGTTATTATTCAGATTGAATGAAGAAACAAGTATGAGTATTGTTGTATATATGTCATTTATTGATGACATAAATGAAACACATGAAATTTGGGAGATCCTATGACTCTCTACAATTAGTATCTACACCATGTTATGGATCTCCCAAAAATTAAAATGACATCATGACAATACTCAAAAACACAAATTTATCAAACATTTAAGCTGAAAAATAAGTTGGCAACAAACAATAGGCCACAAAACAAACTTAAGTATGAAATACATGTACATCCCAACTTAAAGCTTAACCTAAGGGATGGTTGTATGGGGTGGTGGAGGGTATGCTTTTCATACAAAAAATAACGTGTACCAACACTTGCTGCATCAACAGTGATAACAATCACGTGACATCTGTGACAATATCTAACGTCTAATTACCGCAAAACCCCGAAACCCAAGCCTATGCATTACCTAACTTTATTAACCCTGAAACCTGTGATATACAAAAATATATTACAAACACTACATTCTAACCACAAAAATGTAAAATTATAAATAAATGCATAAAACATATTATTTACAATAATATTACATTATGCTTTCCATATGATAATAAAGCAAATTAAAAACTGAATTTCCCGCAGCTCTGTTATTATTCAAATTGAATGAAGAAACAAGTATGAGTATTGTTGTATATATGTCATTTATTGATGACATAAATGAAACACATGAAATTTGGGAGATCCTATGACTCTCTACAATTAGTATCTACATCATGTTATGGATCTCCCAAAAATTAAAATGACATCATGACAATACTCAAAAACACAAATTTATCAAACATTTAAGCTGAAAAATAAGGTGGCAACACACAATAGGCCAACAAAAATCCAACTACATTGGATTTTCCGCCACCCAAGGGAAACAACTCATGGACATACATGGACAAAATAGGAGTAACACCTTAATACCTGTGTTTGTAAGAAAAGATGATAGATCTATATACCTGAAAAATAAATGCTGGCCAGCAACCCCTTTTAACATTTAAATTGCATAAATGGTAAACAATATTTTCAGAACATGGGTTTGAAATATTTGCACAACTGTAACAAAACAATATATCAACAAATGTTAATTACAGTTAATTACATTACAGAGGGTATTTTTTAACTATACAAATACTTCACAGTACACATTCCAAATGTCTGAGTCCTTGATTCCATACTTAAAATTGTTATTTACACTCTTCAAATCTCTTGCACATGACTAAAAATAACTCCGGTGTAATAAAGGGTAGGGGGAGAGGGGATGACAGACCTAATCTGAACCATTAGAAGCTAACCTGGGCGAATGGCAGACATGATCTGAACTATCTAAAGCTGAGTTTTAGCTGACCTAGGGACAATCCCCATGAACATGGCAGACATAATCTGACCTGTGTGTATCTATGGACAACCTACATGGACATAACTGACCTAATCTGACCCATTTACCACTTATCACGGGGCAATCAACAGAAAGATGGCAGACATAATATGACCCATTTAAAGCTAATTAAGGGACAACCTACATGAAGATGACTAGAATAAACCGGTTTATCCAAAATTGATTTCAGAAAAACCTAAATAAGCAGGTGTTTAATGTTGTACCGATATTATTAAGAGAGGGTAGCAGACCATACCATATCAATGCAATCAATGGTGGGAAAAGACAAACTATTGAATAGAAAGTGTAAAAGACCCCATCCTTATATATCTCTTAACTGCATCGGATTTCCATCTACCAATACGTTGAATTGCATTTTCAGAAAAACCTAACCTGGCTGCATGAGTTGCTGCCCCAATGCGAAAACTATGCCCCTTGTACAATTTTGGATTCAAACCGATGAATGTAATACTTGCTTCTAAATGTTTTAAAACAAATGAATTTGAAACTGGAGTACCATCAATGAATTGAAAAAGGGGCCCTTTTGAATGTTTGAATTGACGCAGGTAATCAAAAAGGGCAAACACAGGGCACAGTTCTTTTTCAGACTGGGCCTCTAGGCAGATGGTAACTGCCTGACCAGATTGTATAGTTTTGGAGCGACGCAAAATTAAACTTACGCTTTTTAATTTCCCTTTTTCAGTTTCAAAATAAATGTCTGACCTTTGCAACACTTGATTCATAGATTGCGGTGTCCTAACAATTAATTCTCCCAATCTAAAAAATCCAAAAAATGCTGTAAGAAACAATGCTCTTAACAGAATTCGGTGACTCCAAGTGGCGCTTGTATGACGTATAGCCTGTATAAGTTTTACAAGAATTTCCCCCGTTATAGGGAGCGTCGAGTCTGCTCCCTGGCCAGATTTTTGACACCCTTTTTACAATTTCTGAACAGGAAAATTCTGAGAAAGGGTCCGGCAAATTCAAAATTTTATGAACAAATGAAATGGCCGAAGCATGTGATGACAATGTGCTTGGTGAATATTTGTTTTCATAAAGATGAGCCAAAAAATTACAAATGGTGCTTGTCTTTAATGGAAGATCAAGTGTTGTTGGTGACCAATGCTGCAACATGTTCCATGTATGTAGGTATGCTATTTTTGTTGCAGGGTTGATAGAAGCCTGTATTAGATTCCGGGCCATTGGTATTAAATGTGCAAAAGCTGGCAAGGAACATGGGTTGGATGTTTGTCTAAGAATGGAGCTTCCCTGAAAGCCTCCTGAAATTTTAAACGAGAGAGTCTGTCAGCAAGTACATTGGATTTTCCTGAAACATGTTTTGCTCTAAAGTGTATATTGCATTGCATTGCTACTAATACAAGCCGACGTAGCAATTTCATGAGGTTATGTTCTTTAGATGTCTGTTTATTTATGATCTCTACAACTGCCATATTGTCAGATAAAAACATTATTTTTTTTGTTTTGAAGTTCATGCCCCCATAATTCAAATGCAATAACAATCGGAAAAAGTTCTTTGATGCAAATTTGATATTGTATAAGGGCATCAGGCCATGTATCCGCAAACCATTTTGAACCCAAAACTGCAGCAAAACCGTGAGATCCTGACGCATTAGTTTGGAGATTTAGGTGTTCTGAAGACATCCATTCTTTATTAAGGAAAACAGACTTTCCATTAAAGTGTTCTATGAAATATGACCAGGTAGCTAAGTCAGCTCTCGCTTCCTTTCCTAGCTTAACATATCGTTTAGAATCATCGAAACCACATGTGAGATTGATTAAACGCCTTATGAAGGCCCTACCAGGTACTACTACCCCACACGCAAAGTTAAGAAGACCTATGGCTGACTGTAATTCTTTCAATGAGGCTTTTTTGCACTTTTTTAAGTGATCTAACATTTCTCTAATCTTGACAACTTTTTCATATGGAAGTCTGTATTCCATTGTCCCTGTATCTACTTCTATCCCATAGATAATTATTTTAGTTGTTGGTGTCTGCGTTTTTTGCATCTTAATAGGAATCCCCATTTGCCTACACAAGAATAAGAAACTAACTAGATCATCCCTACACTTTGATGAATTTGGTGGGCCCACAAAGAAAAAATCGTCTAGGATATGAGAAACCCCCGCTGCTTTAAAAACGTTTTCCATTATCCATTGTAGTGCACAGCTTAATGATTCAAAAATTTGACAACTGCTACTTGCCCCCATTGGTAAACACATGTCATAATAGAATGAATTTTCCCAATGAAATCCTAACAGATGGTGATCTAGAGGGTGAATTGGAACTATCCTAAAGGCATCTTCGATGTCGGACTTTGCCATTAAACTATTTTTACCAAATTTTTTAACCAAACCTACAACATTATCAATTGAATCATAGTGCACAGCAGAGAGCTCTTTTGGAATGTTGGCATTCACGGATTGGTCTTTATGAAAAGACAGGTCATGAATTATTCTGAAATTACCTGAATTCCCTTTTGGCACTAAACCGAGGGGTGATACAATAAAGTGATCTAATGGGGGTGTAAGGAATGGTCCAGCAATTCTACCTTTTTCTAGACCTGTTTCTATATATTCATTGATAATATTAGGATGCTCCATTGTTGATTTATGATTTCTCGACATATGGGATATGATAGGATCTGTGACACAACCCAGGCGAAAACCTTGTTTAAAACCCTGCACCAAATAATTTGAAAGAGATCTATCATAATGGGCTAGAAATTCACTTAATTTGTTTGGGTTGACTGGTGTTGGAAGTTGAAGCCCCCCTGTGGTTGTTGAAGCTCTGGGTTTAAAATTTGATGATTGATTTCTTTTACCCCCTCGACAACTTGTTTTTGCGTGGTTTCCGTTGCATGTTTGGCATGTATGAGAGAAGGGGCACTGGTCATTTGAGCATTTATCCCCATTGTTAAAGGCATAGCAGAAACGGACTTGCGATCTGCTTGCCATTTTCCGAAAGGGCTGTTGGGCAGTGTTATTAACATAGGTGCCTGTAGCAGCTTTTACTCTAAGTTCTTCAATGAGTTTTTGCCAGGGGACATTAACTGTTTCTTTTAATTGTCTAAAATTTTCGTCATAGACTCTCCAAGCTTTTTCTCCTAGCATTTTGTGCATTTCCCTTATGAAAAAGCAATATTTTAACAAATGCGGGGCTTCACTTGGGGACTTTTCCAAATAGATTGCTGTGAATATCAAAAACGCATCTGTCCACTGATTAATGGACAGAGGCGTTTTTGGCTTGGTTGCATTTTGCTGTATTGTAACTGATCCGGCAGCAATATTTAAAGATACCGGATCCTCTCGCTGCTGCAGCAGCACACGCAAATCTAAATACTGATCTTCCCAGATTTTTTGTTTTATGCGTTGTGCTACTGTTGCACCGAGGGGAATCCCATCAGTGATGGATATGCTATTTGCCACTTTTGGGGTTGCTGGCTCACCTGAACTCAATAGCTGATTAAGTAATGCTGATATGTTGCTTGTAGCATCTGAAGAAGGACCGGCATCATGCACACTGGATTCGGTGGAAGGGGCATTATCTGAAATTTGCACGTCCTGAGGAGCCACTGGTTCAGTGTTAGTGATGGGAGATTGGCTACTACCCTGTTGCTTTATAATTTCAGCTGCAAGTTTTTCATAATCGATCTGCACGGTTGGATGCTCCGCCGGTTTTGACACTTTACTTTGATTTTTTCTTTTCTTTCTCGTCCTCGGGGTTTCGTCTGTGGCTGGCTGTCTCTTTTGCATGGTTGAAACTGAAAGAATTATGTGCATTTAGAATATATAGCTTTATATTTTAAGCAAACTACTTCTGGTTGCTACTAATGTTATATTGAAAGGTCTCATCAACATGTTAGAAACTGCCTTTCATAAAATTTTGCATAATTTGATAATTATTACATGATTTTCAGATTTCAACAACAGTCGCTTCAAATCTTTAAGTGAATTTCCTCAGTGATGCAAACATATTTGTTACATTTTAGTGATTAATCAAGCTGTTATAAAATAAAAGGCCATGCCTTACTCTTGATAATGTATTAAAAGATAGCAGTCAAGTAATACTTTGAGACAGACATATAACTTACACATTACCCCAAAAAAAACAACTTTGCGACACTAAAATGAAAAACTTTGACGCCATGCAAACTGTAAGTTCACATTGCAAAACATAACTTTGAGACAGTAACATGGAAAACTTTGACATCATATATACTGCAATGTCACTTTGCGAACCGATAACTTTGAGACAGTAACAAGGAAAACATTGACATCATGTATACTGCAAGGTCACATTGCGAACTAATAACTTTGAGACAGTTACATGGAAAACTTTGACATCATGTATACTGCTAGTTCACTTTGCGAACCGATAACTTTGAGACAGTAACATGGAAAACTTTGACATCATGTATACTGCAAGGTCACATAGCAAACTAATAACTTTGAGACAGTAACATGGAAAACTTTGACATCATGTATACTGCTAATTCACTTTGCGAACTGATAACTTTGAGACAGTAACATGGAAAACTTTGACATCATGTATACTGCAAGTTCACATTGCGAACTAATAACTTTGAGACAGTAACATGGAAAACTTTGACATCATGTATACTGCTAGTTCACTTTGCAAACCTATAACTTTGAGACAGTAACATGGAAAACTTTGACATCATGTGTACTGCAGTTTCTAATAGAGTTTATATCTAAAACAAATATATAAAATTGTTATTATTATTATTTTACTCCACTTGGATGTTTTGAACAGAAATATCTCTAAATCTCTTACTAGATCTGTAGATATTTGACTCATGTTCTATTCATATAAATACATCATTTTACATGATTTTTGTTCATATCATTACACTAATAATATGTGAACTCAAATTTACTAATACTGGCCTTAGCCTCCTGCAAGTGTTGACCACCGCATATTTGATACTATTAAGGTATTTGACCATCAGTACTGGACCGGTACTGCGTGACTTTGTAGATAGATGGACTCCATCAGGCCCCAGGTACTCTAAGTAAGCCCAAAACCCCCGGTGTTTCCAAAACGTTACATTTGGTAAGGATCCAGATGCCGAATGCAGGAGCTGATTGACCTCAATAACCCCTTTGTTGTAACCAGGTGGCGATTTTTGAGGGTCCCGTCTGATGAGTTGTCCGATGATAACGTGTTTGACACCTATCCCGTGTACCAGAAAGTTTGCCAAGGAAATTATGTTTCTCACAATCTTTGCGGGGGGATCAAAACAAAGGTCATTCCCCCCAATTTGCACAAAACAAATGTCTGGGGCTGTGTGGAAAGTGCATAGTGGCGATGTCGCCAAACGTTGAACTGTTAGCCCACCTTGCCCCCGGATCACCACCGAAAATTTGTCACGGTCCAAACACAGATTTTTGTATCGTGTATTTTCACTCATGAATGTGTCCAGTCTTCTGATATATGAATGACCAATTATCACGACCTTCATTCTGTCCGCCATTTTGAACACCCCGCATGTACCCAGGCTCCGATGGAGTCAAAAAACAGTCACAATGTAAATCCAAAATCTTATCACTTACGTTTGATATCAGCTGTGCATATAAGTCTTACGCTCGCAAATGCACTAATTGTATGGTGTTGAATCAAGATTAATCCGTAATTGCAGTGCTATGCTTTTCATACAAAAAATAACGGGTCAAGTACAAAATAAGACGAAAATAGTCCCATCCACATAATCTGCAGTAAATCGGTTTTGTTATTATAATATTTTTGAAAGATCATAAATATTCATGTATGATTATATCAATTGTATTCTTATATAAATATATGTACAACACAATAAATGCAAATTACTTTTTAATGAATATTTACAAGCACTTTGATTGAAATAAATTAGTATAATAAAAACCAAGAATAGATCTAAAATAACAACACAAACTTTAAATTTTTTTTACAATTTGACAGGTCGACAGGTAGACAGGTCGACAGGTTGACAGGTCGACAAGTTGACAGGTCGACAGGTCGACAGGTAGACAGTTTTTTTTTTATAATTCAATGTATATTTATTTAGTTATATCACTACGAGAATCATCATAACGGTGGGTGGGTGGGTGGGGGGGTCACTCATATCATAAGATACATGTACATGTACATTGAATGCTTAAAAGTGTAATTTCCATTCTCTTTTCATATGCGCAATGTCTGATAACAGTTATATGTATACATCTCCATTTGACAATCCAAACCTATGACGACATGTTGACATGTTGAATTACATATTTAAATAAACCTGTCTACCTGTCGACCTGTCAACCCGTCGACCTGTCTACATGTCGACCTGTCTACCTGTCGACCTGTCAACCCGTCGACCTGTCGACCTGTCAACCTGTCGACCCGTCGACCTCTCTACCTGCCGACCTGTCGACCTGTTGAGCAAACATAGTAACAATTGTTTGAACAGATAATCTTTTAAATTAATTTATATGCAAGATTAAATATCTTGTTTTGTACATTTATAATCCATTTGATATAATAATTGGTTGACGATATAGAATGCAATAAAGAATGCAATCGGTTGGTGTAATTCACCAACAATGGCTCTAAATATTCATTAAAATAGCATACATTTAATTCATATACAAAATATGCTAATTTATATTGTTTTGTACATTTATGAATATAAAGAAATATGCAAAAATATATATTCTTACGAGGAAAAAAATGGAACTATTTTCGTCTTATAATGAACTTGAGCCAAAATAACGTGTACCAACACTTGCTGCATCAACAGTGATAACAATCACGTGACATCTGTGACAATATCTAACGTCTAATTACCGCAAAACCCCGAAACCCAAGCCTATGCATTACCTTAAGTTAACCCTGAAACCTGTGATATACAAAAATATATTACAAACACTACATTCTAACCACAAAAATGTAAAATTATAAATAAATGCATAAAACATATTATTTACAATAATATTACAATACACTTTATATAGATTTAGAAAAAAAATTGTTTTAGTCCGTAGAAGTTTAAAAGAAGATAAGCAATCATCAAGGGAATTTGGGCTCGCCGTTTCAACAAATGTTTTTCTGGTACATTTAACAAGTTTGACAACTGATTAAAAGATAGAGGAAAAGAATTGATTTTTTTTCATTGTATTTTTCATGGCTTGTATTATAAGACAATTAATCAAATCATCCGATAATCTATTTTCATGCGCTATTTCAAAGCTATGGTTGCTTCCTGAAACTCTGTTATAAGTATTCTATCTATATCTTATTTTTAAGTGCTCTACTTTAATTATGTAATAAGGTTTAGAATACTTTGTATAATACATTTTTACAGATATAAAAATATAAACGAAAAGAAGCTGTCAACAACAATTTACAATGCAAACTTCTCGTTGAATTTAAGTCCAATGTGCAAAACTCTGACTGCAATTAGTGAACAATTTTAATTAAATATGATTCAATGTTTATATCAATTTTGAATATAATTAACTGCATTTTATTGAAAGGTAAAATAAAAAGGTACAGAGAGGAAAAAGAACTTTTAATTTGTAGGATATATTTTACGGTCTTTAAGTCCCAGCCTTTGAGCTATCCGTTTGCTTTCCTGTAAATATATTTGTATACTTGTTAGATAATTCCTATTGTATTGCTTTTCCCTCTCCATTGAGTCAAATTATTTTTTATCTAATAAAGAATCTTTGATGGCAAAAAAAGACATAAGCAACACAATAACAAATAATTGCTTCCGTAGGGAAGTCGAAATTTTTACTTCCGGTTGAGGATATATAATTCATCCATTTATGTTTTAAATGACGGAATCACTGCATCTTAAAAGTCCGATGTTTCAAGCTGGAATAAAATCCTTTTGCTGGGGATGATAATAAGTGTTTTAAGATTGTGATTATTAATACTGTTTCCATGTAGCAGCCCACTTTTGTTTACAATTTCCGGTATGATGGAAAGCATTGTTTATCTCTGTTTTCTGTTAATATACACAAGCATTGAAGCACATCGTGCTCCGATTCAAAGGTGTACTTATATAAAGGAAAGAGATGGAGTAAAAGTAAATTGCTCCTCCCTAGAATTCACAGCTGTACCAAACTACTTATGCAAAAACATCCAGACTTTGAAAACTGTTTCCAATAGAACAATAACTTTTACCCCGAAGCAAATTACAGAGCTGGATTTATCAAACAACAGTATCAAAACTTTATCTCACAACCCATTTTATTGTCTGGTGAATTTGAAAGTCTTAAACCTCGAAAGAAATGAAGTGAAACTTTCAAATGAAAATTACTACAAAGGATTGTTTTCGCCTTTGGTATCCTTGCGCAATCTGAATGTCAAACACAACTCAAAAGACGGAATTATAAACGACACAGTTTTTGGAGAATTGGTCAAATTAAAGGTGCTTCGCATGGACACGCCAAATGGAACCGTTTTTAAAGAACATTTTTCCCAATTAAGGAAGCTGCATAGTTTAGATCTTTCAGGAGTAAATGGATACTGCTTCATTAGAAGGATTGAAAACACATCTTTTCAATACTTTCCATATTTGAGAAAATTGGATCTCTCGGCATGTATGATTAAAAATATTGATGCTGGACCTTTTGGTTTTCTTGAAAATTTATCAAAGTTGTTTCTTTCATACAACGTAGAATTAGGATTTGCAACTTTACAAAATATAACATATAATCTACATTTTACAAAGATAGAGAAACTACATTTGGAAAATATCAGGTGCTTGAGAGGGCCTGACACAGAACTTTATGAGGGTCATCTAAAATACCTTTCAAATACAACTTTAAAAGAATTAAACCTTGCAGGCAATCGGCTGCAGTGGATTGGAAAAAACGTCTTACGTAATCTCCCCAAAACTCTCCAAACATTATCTCTGGCAAATAATAGACTATCGCTTGGAGAATATGCTTTTGATTATCGATTACTGAAAGAATTGAAAGAGATGAATGTTAGCAATCAGCTGAACCTACCAAATGTAACAGCTAAGCTATTTCAGAAGTGTGACGAGAATCCCGACATACTTCCTTGCAACTGCACACCAGGCGCGCAAAATCTCCAGAAGTTCTCAAGCACTCTTCCACATGAAATTATTGAGAGAGGGGATTCGTATTTGGAGTGCGAAGAAAGAAATATTAATTTTGGACCAGCAATAATTACGTTTTATCTACCGCCAAAGCTTGAGGTTTTGTATTGGTCGTCTAGTCGTTTGCTTGGAAGTTTAGGTCAATTTGGAATTAATACAACCCTTCTCAGAAAGATATTTATGCAAGACAACATTTTATACTCATGGATAGGTCCAATATATGGATCGAATTCTGTAGAAGAACTTGATCTCTCGCGGAACTTTTGCTACAATATTTCAACAGAATTTTTGTTACATTTTTCTGGTTTGAAAATATTTAAACTGCGAGAAAATAATATTGCAAAGAGCTTATCTTCGGATTCTAAAGGATTAATATTTAGAAATCAGATAAACCTAGAATTCTTGGACTTATCTAATAATGACATTGAATATATTCCAGAGCAAATATTTAGAAATACAATAAATCTCAAGCAATTGTTGTTGCAAGGTAATAGAATTTACAAGTGGGGAGTAAAAATAAATCATATGATATATCTAATACTTCTAAATCTCTCGGGTAATCGTTTAGAGACTTTTACTTCTACTGACATTGAACATTTTAATCAGCATTTTCAATCTGAAAATCTAAATGTGGATTTAAGCAATAATCGCCTTTCTTGCACCTGCGAAAACATGAATTTTCTGCACTGGATTGTAAGATTTTATTCTCATTTTCAAGATTTTAACGTATATTTCTGCTTGGATGAGTCTATCCATGTACAAAATCTTCGGAAATCATTGATTATGTTAAATAAAAAGTGTAAATCCTACCTGATTTGGTACGTAATCAGCTGTATTGGATGTACTTTAGTGGTTACCATTACCGCATGCTACTTGGTTTATAAAAACCGATGGAAAATACGTTACATACGATATATGGCCGGAAGGAATGTAAGGGGGTATCATCGTCTTCAATCGAGTTCTAGTGTTGGGAATTTCGAATATGACGCATATGTATCATACTCTGCAAAGGATGTATCGTTCGTAAAGGAAGATATAATACCCAACCTTGAAGATAAGAGTAGTGGTCAAATAAAACTAGCAGTAATGCATAGAGACATGGAGCCTAGCGGAGATCATGCAACTAATATCATGGACTACATCAGTCGAAGTAAAAGAACCATTTGTGTAGTCACTAGAAATTTTCTGGAATCGGACTGGCAGGATTACGAGTTAAATATGGCCAGAATGGAGGGAGTTCAGACACGAAAAACATTAAACTTTGTCCACTTAATTTTAATGCCAGATGTATGCAAGTCAAAATATCCCCAGAAAGCCAGTGACTTTATAAAGAAAGGCTATTATCTTGAATATCCCGAGGAGGCTTTTGGGAAAAAAGTGTTCTGGGAAACTCTAAGACATGAGATATTGAAAAAAAATTAACATTTCAAATTAGCAGTTCTATTTTAATCATGTACAAAAATAACCTGATCTTGTTTTTACCGAATTTCTATACAATATTATAGAATAACATTTTATCCCCTTCTTCATAACTTTTAAGTTTCAACATTGTTTTTGCGGTTTGTGTAAAATCAATATCATGTTTAACTAATCACAATTTAATACTCATCGGTATACCTCGCAAAAAATGTATCCAAAAGGATGTTCAGAATAAAACACATACGTATATTTTCATTGCTTAAAATTGTCCTTTTTTCTATTTTTCTATTTGTCTGTAATGCCTTGTTTGCATGAACATTTAGAAACATTTTTTTATACCCCCCGCTTGAAAAGTGGGAGGGTATATAGTAATCGGTATTTCCGTCCGTCCGTCTGTTATGCTTTGGGGTACCCATCTCTTATCCGCAACTCCTCTCATACCACTGAAGGAAATCTAATGAAACTTTCACAGATTCTTCATTACATATTGCCATTGTGCACCTCCTATTTTCCTTTTTGATCTGACATATATTTTGGATTTTCCAGAGCAAAACATGGACACTCTATTCTATGCCATTATATTCAAATGAGAGGCGGGGGGGGGTATCATTTAGTGAGCTCATTGCTCACAGTGCCTCTAGTTTCTTTTTAGATGCAATGACATTTTGGTATTTTGTTAGCAAAATATTTTGCCAGATTCAGATTTGCTCTCTTTAAGAGGCTTACATGGATATAACAGAATGAATTATGGAAAGTTAAGGACTTAAAAAATGGTCAGGTAATTTATGAAGTTCAAATACTTAGTATGTTTGTAGATTACACGACATACAAATTGTGATTTAATCATTTATTTTTGTTGAAATATTATAATCGTGAAAAATAACTTAATTAAGAGCAGAAAAGTCATCAAATAAGATAAATTATTACCTAACCTACTATATAAATTTTAATTAGGCATTTTGAACTGTTTCACGATTCATTTTATGCTTTTGCGTGATTATTAAGTAGTCGAACTGTTGACCGGGCCACAGAATTAACTGTTGACTGGCTGGAATATCGATTATGACGTCATAATCAATTTCCCGTACTTTACAGCTATATTACAATGAATTATGTATAAAATAAAGCAATTTAAAGGTACTTGGACACAGATTTGAAGTGAATTTTTTCTCTTATAATATCACGAATTATATATTTCAATAGCATTTCACACAAAAATTAATTAAAAATCTTATTTCATTTAAAAGTTATTAAAACTTTAAATTTTTGGCGGGTTTGATTGACACATCCTTTCACTTTTACAATTTTTAACTTTATTCTTAATCCCTTGGAAAAGTGGCAATCTTGTTGTGTATTAATGAGAAACATTAAAACTTAAACCCAGAAAAATAATTTTATACAGAGTAGAAATGTTAGAAAGCAAAACTCCTTCACAAGTATTGTCCTTCCGTTGTGTACAGAGTTTAGCAAATCGAGCACTGTCGTGTTATGTACACAATTTTTGTAAACAGGGCGAAAGCTCTGTTATTGTTTGGTGTTTTGGTTCACCGGGTGCGTTCAATAGCCAAAGTCTGCTCACCACAACTACACGGACTGACAATATATTGTGTGTTTATTTTGCTTTCGAACATGTCTACACTGAATTTTCTGGATTATAGTATTAATATTTTTCATTAATACACAACAAGACTGTCACTTTTCCTATGGATTAAGAATAAAGTTAAAATTTGTGAAAGTGCAGGGTGTGTCAATCAAACCCGCCAAAAAAATTAAAATTTTAATAACTTTTAAATGAAATAAGATTTTTATTTAATTTTTGTGTGAAATGCTATTAAAATATATAAGTCGTAATATTATAAAAAAATATTTAAAAATATTAACTTTAAATCTGTGTCCAAGTACCTTTAAGGGGGTTCTCTACACCTGTAAAGTATAACTGATTTTTGTTGCATGCATTTGCTTCTAATAATTGGCCCCATATCCGGTAAAATAAGGTTCCGAAGTATTTCAATTTATTTTTTAGAAATATTTGAAATATTTTATTCATTTTGTTAAAATTCCTCCTATCTGTATTTTTAAAAGCCCAGTGCTTTAAATTTCTCTTCAAAGTTTAGTGTTATAAAATATTGAAATAATAACCAACAAAGTTAAAAATAAAATCAACATAATTTTTATTTAAATTTACAAAAATAGACAAAAGAAAAACTAAAACAGCATTTTCTTGAAAATAGCTTGTTGGACCCTCTTCAATATCTGAAAAGATATATAATATCAAAGGGTAAAAACAATGAAAAAAAGAAATTGAAAAAAAATGAAAAACTGTCAAATATATATAAACATCACAAAAATTTAGGTGTGAGAGATCCGCTTTAAGAGTGGGCTCAAATATCTTGGTACTGTTTTTTTTTTTATAAACTTCAAATAAACTCTACTTGCACAAGTATTAAACAAATGTCACGCAAGGACATTGAAAGAACTATGTATTGTACATGTATTGTTTTTCAATGAGTTTAAGCGAAAATCATTGCGTTTCCACTTTCCAGTCAATGACAAAGACATGTATTTAGTAAATTCATGGTATTGATAAAGGTAGATTTACTAACCGTTTTTATCCAACTTGTATGTGTTATCCAGTGCTGGATATAACAAAACAAGTTAAGATGGTAAATGGCCAAAAGCGGTAAAAGAAATTCCTATAACCAAATGCACACTTCGTCTAAAACCTGCACGTTTCCCATACTTGTAAACAGCTGACAATCAATGTTGTTCAAACGTTCGGGTCATGCGAAATTTCACCGGGTATAATCATTCATTCGGTTGTATACAAATCGTGAACAGAGTATCCTCTAGTCGATTAGAAGATAATACATATGTCTTATCTGATCAAATCTGCATTG
>PRKT01000523.1:46703-91422 GCA_003671525.1 Saccostrea glomerata | reverse complement strand
GGAGGGGGGGGGGGCGGGGGTATATTTTGCTGGAAAGCATATATGCTTATTAAAAAAAAATTCTGAGTGTATGGCGTTTTGACACGTAATGATGAATTAGCATATGGACAACCCATGTTTTATATAAATTTTTTCTCACCTAAAAATCTTATTCTATTAAGTTTGTAAATGTATTATTTAATAATTAAATAAGTAGAGATTGAATGAATTGACAAACAATTCATTTTTAAAGAAAGGATACGTATTGGGCAATACACTGTATTAATTGTTGTGATATAATGTACATTCCATCCACAATATCGCATGTTTTGTTATACTCAGTGATTTATCGGTGTTAAGTGAATTTGAGTCTGATCATTTGGGAACAAAATGGCGTTTTTACGGAAGTACGCCATGTTGTGACGTTGTAGAGAGCCCCCTTAATGGCATTCAATATGAAATTATAATCTGAAAAGTAATCCTGATATCTATATAAATATATGATTAATTTAATATCACTTCAAAGAAGAGGCCATGAACACTTTTCCTGAAGTTAGTTTGGGAAAAATGTAGGACTCTTCATTCATTATAGCGAGCGAAGCGAGTGTCGCGAAGCGACGCTCGTCACTGCGAGTTCTTAAAGGAACGCCTGTGCGAAGAGAAAATTCGAACTAATGCACATTCATTCGATAGAATTTTTTAATGCAGTAATTTTGACCCACAATGCATCACTTGTTTAGCTACGTTCTCGCGAGAAGTACGGCAAATGTTTAACAAAAAGTTTACTCGCCTTTTATAAATGTATATCTATTTAAGATAAATAGAAAACGAAACGTTCTTCATTAACTTTTAGATCTGTTCAGGCTTTTTCTTGGTATTGCAACTTAAATGCGACGTCATGTGACGTCAGAGTCTAGACGCACCAAATCTCACGTGCGGTTTGACAAGCCCGATCTAAAACAAGAGAAGAGAGCGCTCGCTCTAACGGTCGCACCGTCAACATATTAGATCTTTGCGTTAAAACTCCAACTCAGCATATTATATTCAAACCTTCAAGACATTATTATGTTGTTTACAAATGAGGCACTGATAAATTGATATTTTATTAATGTATTGTTTCTAAACCAATCGGCGTGAGAATTTGATTAGTCTATTGTTCAGTTTGATTTTAAGAAATAAAAAATTTTGCCGAATTTTTCTAAAATCCATTGATTATTATGTTTATATCATCATTTTAAGAAATAATATAGTAGGTTAGGTAATAAAACACTTATTTTATAACAACTCGGGAAACAGTCAAACTGTTGTCCCTCGATAATGGGAAAGACATGGGAAACTGTTGCCCTCGGCCGAAAGTTTCCCAGGTCTTCCCCATTACCTCGGGACAACAGACTGTTCCCCTCGTAGTCATGAAATAAGTGTATACTGTTACCTGAATAAGATTTATAAGTCTAGCTCTCCGCAGTCATTTCTTTGATGATTGTCCCTTAAAGGTGCATAGACACAGATTTGAAGTTTTTATTTATTCAACTTTACTGTATAATATCGCAACTTATATATTGCAATAGCATTTCACACAAAATCTAATAAATATCTTTTTGATGTGGAAGCAACTTGGAGTAAAGTAAATTTTTATTTGTACAAATCATAACCCAAAGTAAGCAGGACCCACAATAGGGAATTCATTTTCACATTAAAATATATGGAGGAAAATCTTCTCCTCGAGAATCACTGGGCCAGAAAAGTTGACACTAATATGGATGCATTCTGGGGAAGTGTAGTTTCTAAATTGCTCAAATCATAACCCCCGGGGGTAGAGTTGCGACCCAAATGGTATTTCAAGGGAAAATCGTGCGAAGTTTGGTAGAGTCAAAGTTCGTCAGGTGAGTTTTGTGGCCAACAGGCCTCTTGTTCATCGTGTCTGACATCGGAAATGCTAAAAATGAAATAAAATTGTTTGCAATTTTGATTCAGTTCTATTTTTTTTTATTAACATAATTTTCTAATCAAAAAGAAATGCGTCACTTTCTATCTTTTATAGGGTATGTCAAATCATTAACGGTAGTTGAAAAAAAATACTGGGATAATAAGATCATAAACAATTACTTCCTGAATGTTTATTCAATATTGCGTAAGATGTCCTTGCCATACAGAAGAGATTTATTTGACATTAAAATTGTCCTTCAAAGTTTATGGAAGACTAAACAACACCAAAGCCTCTAAGCTATCACAGGTGCAACATGGAAGTTATTAGAACAAGAAACAATGCAGTGCTTTAAATTTATATGATAAGATATATCTTACGGAGCAAAACAAACAAACGACTCGAGAAACAAAGAGATGTATATCTTCATGTATAACAATAATATTTCAAATTTCTACAAACAAAAAAATTCATTCAATATTTGTGCTTATTTTAGCATTCACTCTCAGATGATGTCATAGGTTTTACCAGTTTTTCAAATGAATTTCAATTTGCGCCTTTACATGTCCATGTAGGAGAAAAGGCTTAAAAGGTCTTGAAAATATGAATAAGGAAAATATTTGTTTTAAAATTTACTTTTCTTTCGCTTTGAAGAAATGTGCAAAAGGCAAAAAAACCCTCTTGTTTCTTTTAAAAGACAAGATGTATTGTAATCACTAAATTCACAAAATGAAGGCCGTCTCCCATATGATTATAATATCCATGTTTTCCGAAGGGAACCGTAAATAAGTGTCAGATCGAAAAGTAAATTAGGAGGTGGACACTGGCTGTATGAATCTGTTAAAGTAAATTTTTATGGTGGTGTAGAAAGAGTTGTTGATAAGAGATTGGAACCCAAAAGCGTAACAGACGGTGGTACAGACAGTCAGACATCCCGATCACTATATACCATTCGACTTTTCAAGCAGGGATACATGTATAATAAATATAGTCTTGTCCTGATTTTTAAAAAGAAGGCTGGAAATAACTTTTAACGGCAAATAATTATTATTTGGTCCAGCATAGTTGTTGAACCTGTTTCGAGTACTAGTATGCTAATCAGAAAAAAATATGCTTGCCTTCATAAAAATGGCGTTAAAGATGTCAAAATGGCGAATCAAAATGGCTGACATGCAATTTTTCTAATTTTCGCTTAATGTCGTTCAAAATGGAGAAATAATAAGTGAATATCTCACTGAGTGTAATAAAACTATAAAAAAAAGTATATTAGAATTATAACATTATTTGCTTAACTCGGAAAAAGTAATCGTTTCTCCACTGAAATCGAATTTTCTCTGATTTATTTGTCTATTGTTCTTTGTTCAGGATTTTACATTTATAGATATCTATACACTGCAGATTTGCATTTTTCCCTCTACATCGCACTATTCTACAACTGAATGATGGTGCAGGTGTAAGTTAAAAGTCAAAATGGCGATTCAAAATGGCGGACATTCATTTCTTTTTCAAATTATTTCTTAATTTCGTTTACATAGGAGAAAGGATTTGTGAATATCTTACTGAGCATAATACAACCATAATACAACCATATAAAATGACAGTAGAACACTAATATTATAAATTTAATTCGGAAAATTTAGTCGTTTAAATTTGAGAAATGTTAATTAGCTCGAAATGGCAATTCAAATGGAGTCTTATCCACTCGAATTTCGTAAAATACACAAAATGCTTAATTTTGATTCATTTTACAGAAAATATATTACAGTTTTTTTTATTCATGAAATAATGATCAAATATGCAATGAAAGTTGGAAATATTTTTGTTAATAACTCAGGATTTTATAACACGGATTTTTGTTTAATTATTTTGATTATTAAGATATTTTTTGACGGCCTTTTACCTATTATCTATCTCTCCATGCTTCTTCATATAAAAAGTTCATAATATCATACACTAATTGCTATTTTAAGGACAATATGAAAATTAATCTACCCCAAGAGCAGTATTCCCCAAGCATGAAGGCGAGTGAACATTGTACTTCGAGGGTTGCTAAATCATATCAGTTGTTGGCAATTAATTCTTGGTCTATTTATTTTTTTTATAGTCCAGTGTAGAAAAAAATAAATGTTTATGTTCATTTGGAAGGTCTAGTGCAACATAACTTAGTATGATTTTTAAAAGATGGACTACGACCATTTAGAGGGCTAGTAGTTGTTACATTTTATAAATCTGAATATATTATAATATCCAAATATAAACATATTTATTAAGAATTATCAGTACAATATACGCAAACCATAAATTTTCGTGATTGGCCAGCTCTAATTCTGTGTCCCTACATTTGCATTTTGTTATTCTCAGTCAAAAATTCAACTGCATTTTCAAATATTTTATGTTGTGAACGGATCCGGATTGTTTTGTATTGAAAAGTATATATAATTCTTTTTTAAAAAATTGAAATTTACAAAATCTGAAAGAATAAAATGTTTGTGTTCAATCCCCCCTCGATTCTTGATACAACCTTACACTACCCTAACAAAGAAGTGTGAATCAAATTGCCTTGTAAAATTTTTGGATTGTTTAAGAAAATGTTGTTGTCAAGAGAAGTTTTGACCAGATCAAAGTCAAAAATGGCTTAGGCCTATTCAGACACTAGGGTAGGGGGCTTCGATGTCAGCGAGCCTGATGTTTATTCATACAGTATTATATAATAGGCTTAAAAACTGTAGGGCCTTATCTCAGAAACTAGAGATGGTATCATCACCATTTTCTCAAAGAAGTGGTAACTGACAACTAGTACCCTACCCTCAAAATTTAAGACTTTGGGGTAGGGGACTTCGATGTCCCCGAGCCTGATGTTTATTCATATAGTATTATATAATTGGCCTAAAAACTGGAGGGCCATATCGCAGAAACTAGAGATGGTACCATCACCATTTTTTCACAGGAGTGGTAACTGACCGCTAGTATCCCACACTCAAAATTTCAGACTCATTGAATGATGTTTAAATTTGGAATTGAGAACTGCGTTCTAGAACGCAGTTCACCTAGAACGCAGTTCACTTTTAAATTACAAATTGCGAACACTGAACTGAGTTCCAAAATCTGATCGCCTGAATAATGAGCCACGCATAGGAACTAATTCTTTCGTCGGCATTTAGCATACTTGACGAATACATAGATACATACTTTAATTCATACACTTGGGCTTTTTTAGCCCCGTGAATATATGAAAAATAAGATTTCCTCAATTTTACCTGAAAACATGTTAAATTTCAGTTGAACCCTTGAAGATTTGAATCTTTACAATTATTTATGACATACAAGTAGTTTATGTATACATAATGATGCCATGAATTGCGTCAATTTCCTTAAATATTGAAAATTTCTTTTAAAATGATAAAAAGGTAAGCTTTTTTTTAAAAAAAAAAAAAACTTTTTTGCATAGCTCAGAACCTCTGACCTAAAATGTTTTATTTTGTAATGAGAGATATTTTTCAGAAGATTCTGTAGCTAATTCATGATATTTTTTTCGATAGCAGGATGGGCTCGTGATCTTTAGTTGAAGATGTTAAATTCCACTCTTTTTTCAAAATTTAAGAACACTGCAATTTTACAATGCCCATTTTTCAAAACTTTCAGAGGAAACTATTTTATTTGAAATGAAAGAACTAAGTATTTATATTCATGTTCAGAGTTGGACTTTTACTTGATCAAGTACTAGTAATTGCTATATGGAGAGGGCATGTTTATTGGACCATTCTCAAAGATCTGCGATGGATATATGTAGCATTGTTCCCCTGCCTACCTCCAAGTCAATTTTCAAAAGTTAATATATACAAATGGTTTCATCATATTTTAAAAAATATGTTAATTTTGATAAAACATTACTTATTTGGGAAAAGAAAGAGACATAACTTTATATAATTTTTGTAAAACTTTTGTTATTCACTATAGAAATAAATGCAAAACGGAGAATATTTTATAAACAAAAATTCCTTTTTGCGGGTAATATGGATTGTCACTTTACAAATATGCATGTACATTTATATACCAAAGCTTTTTGAGTTTTACAGCGGGGGGTATGTTTATAGAGTTAAAAAGCACAAAAATGCTTATTTTATCACCAATTTTATAGTGATTTACACCTAAGACATTGTATCTTTAAAAGTATATTTTTTAATTATCGTTTTTTTGCGTGAAACATAAGAAATGATATAAGGAACATTTAATTATGTCCAAGAATATTTTAAAATATGTTTTCTGCATTTCTGCAAGATACCAGGGGTAGTTTTTCTTATTTTCCTATATTTTCAGTACAAGTGTATAATTGAAGACTGAAGGATCATTTACAGTACATGTATTAAAAAAACAACCTGGTTAAGGACTCTTATCAGTATGGACAGGCGCTGAAGGTAGGTTTATCTCATGTCCTTGTTGTATCTTTAGGAAATACGCTATATGGGTTTCAGTTTTTAATCTCTTAACATTAAATTTATTATGTGACGGAATTAAATTGTGAAATTCGAGGCTATACTGGGTTTTAACTAAATGTATTCTTCTTTATTTTGTTGAATATATCTTTTTGATTTCTAATGAAGTAAATCAAGCAAATGTAATTTATTTGTATTTTTTGAGGTAAAAAAAAAACCAACAGAAGGAATATTGAAAAAATTTCAAGATAAATTATTCACATATAATTAAATCAAATTAAATTAATTGTATTAGACGTTAAAGAAATTTGGACTGAGATTTATTTTGTTTGTTGTTTAACGTCCCTCTCGAGAACTTTTCATTCACATGGAGACGCCAGCTTTTTTCAGTTGAGAGCTACAAATTTTGTCCTTTACTCGGCACTCTGGACCATTCAGCAGTGAGGGATCAGCACTGCGAAACAGGTTTATACGGTCTCATCCGAAGGATAGATCTCCACGTACACAGTGAGTTTCGAACCCGCGACGTAAGAATCAACACCTAACATGTGCCCGGCAAATCTTGAGCAAATGGGACTGAGAAAATAAATCAAAAAAAGAAATATTATCACTCGAAAAAGTATGTTTTTAATCTAAGAAATTTTTATGAAGTTAATTGTTCAAATCGCATAAGAATCTTAAAAATCTTGTTTTTCCTTTTAAAAATTACCTATTTAGTTCTTTTGTCACAACTAAGTTTGAATTTTGGATTTAGCTTCGAAATTTCATTGAGTTGAATTAAACTTTTTTTTTAAGTTTAAGGTTAATGCAATATTATCTCTCCTCTCTTGATCCCCCCACCCCCGCGGAAAGAATGTTACTGACGCTGCAATGAAGTTAATGCTTGGCATTTAATTTCACTTCTTCTTGGTGTTTCATAAGATCAGTGACGTTCTTTTACATCATTTTGACTGTCATTTTTTGCATAATAAAGTATACTTTTTTTACCATGTTTACATGCATTGATTTAAGTCGTTGTTTTTAATGTATTTTTTTTGAAAATTTCAGATGCAGGTGAACTATAAATAAGCATCATGGGGAATCATCAAGACATCGTCGTTCCATACGTCTGTGGCGTAATGTTCTTTGAACCATGTTGATCACTGAGTATTTCTTCATCTAATTTTTGAATAGAAAATGAGGAACTCATGGGTTTACCTTTCTTCCATTGTGATGTTTCCTTTAATGAAAGACAAAGAAATTTTTGCATTAAAACATTCGTCTATGTTTTCAAATATCTTTCCTGTCAATAAACCAACTGATAAAAAACAGGTAATTTAAAATGTTAAAGGACGTTAACAATATTATATCAGGATTTACTAATCGACTAATTATCATACAAAGCTAAAAGATGTACATATATCTGGTCAACAGAGGATCTGACTTCTCTTAAGCAATCTATTCCACCTCTAAAATGTATTTCCTTTAGGTATATTTAGATTATTTCATGTGCATATTTTTACACGACAAAAAACTATTCACGTGGTATTATTTATATTACTCTGAGTATAACATAATGGTGCGAACAATCTGAGGAAGTAGAGTGGTATAATCGGGTTAAACCATGCAATCATCTCCTCACTTCACCTTTTTTTTGGATCAAAACAACTTAGGAAGGACAAATTGAACAGTTCGACACATTTTAGAATTTTTTGAAAAAGTGGCTAAAGCAATTTTCTGATGAAAAACGTCCTTTCGATATTGATGAAGTATTCAACGCAGAAAGCATATTACATAATCTTTAATTTCAGTCTGAAATGTCATTGATATTCCTAATACATGTGATAGCCTCAATATAATTTTTTTTTCTCAAAATCGAAATTTCAAACATATTTCTAGTCTAGTTTTGAAAGAATCCACGAATTAATATGTTATGTTGAAACTGAATTTCCGCTTTTTTCAGCTAATGTATGCTTCCATATACATGTAGCCCCTGGATTATGTTTACACAGATCTGATTATTCGAAAATTGTTTATGGAAGTAATGTCCATCAAAGTTAATGCAAACATGGAACAATTTTTTTGCAAATAATCTGATATTGTATTTCTCAACTTAGTTGATGTTAAATAGGTTGCTCTTAATTTGTTTGTGAACAAAAAAAAGTTACTTAGATATCAATTTCTGTAAGAGAGATATCACCATCGTTTAAAGGAAGCATTCCGTAAGAACGAAAGTCCATATAATAACCTTGTTAGCAAGTATGGCTATCATTAGGTAATATTTAAGCTTAAGTGTTTTATGCCAATTCTTAGACATTTGATTTTATAGTTAATTTGAAATTGAATGTTTTGTCTACCTATTTATCTCATAAGACTGTACATATATCTGGTCAAAAGCGGATGTTTACTGTTCCTAGGCATCCGATCCAACCTGTGGAGTTTGATGGAAATTGTGTTTATGTCCTGTATACAATTCATTATTTTGTTTGTTTTCTGTTTTATTTACTATTTACTGTTACTTTTCTGTTACTACAATTTACTTCAATTTACTGTTTGTTATCGTGACTTTTTCATGTTGACTTGGTACATTAACTATACATAATGCAACTGTACATATATATATTTTTCCAGATTTTCATTTAAACAATGTTCAATTTTACTATTATTATTCCACAATCTTTTGATTTATTTTAGATGAAATCATGTTCACTTATTTCAAATACTGAAAAAAACTCGAATATCTTATTATGAAAAGTTAGCATTTATAAGTTTTATATGACACATTGATCAACAAATATCGTTTTATGAATTTGAAGCATACTTATTATTAAAAAAAAAACAATTAAAGGTCTTTTTGTAGGGCTGTTAATGGGTGAGGATTGGATCGAAATTGTAGCATTTTAAGTTTCAAAAGTCAGTCTTGCGGGTGTTCTCATCCAGCATTCACAGCAGTTTGTCATTTAATTTGGTCTCTCATAGATTCATAGATAACAATTTCTTTTTTATCTGTCTATATCTATAAGTATCAATTATTTACATCGTCATTTAAGTTATTAAATTTTAAATATGTCTGTTCGACAAACGACGATTAATCGGTATACTTATATTTTGCCATTAGTGAGCTTCCTCTTTTTTGTGCTTAGTCATCAACATTAATTTAATTCTACAGTTCTCCCAGTAATTGTGATCATAACTAGTCCTACCCTGTTTCTTGCTACATGTACAATTTTTTATATAAATAAGGAGAGAATTATCAGGGACTGTGAAGTATCATTTCAGTGGAAAGTGATTCAAAGAAAATAATTTGTATCAGTTAACCCAGAACGTTCTTACTCAGCTTTTATTTCCTTAATTAAGTCTTAAACATTTTCTTCAATAAGTCTTTCATAAAAAACAGAGATATTCGTAGGAACAAAATGCACATTGAAGTCCACCCATTCTTTTAACACAGAATAGGTATTTCAATTATGATAAACACTGAATTACTTATTATTTACATGGCTAAAAAAACATATACAGCAAACCGACGAATGTTTTTGTAATGTAATAATTCTTAGCATGCGCGAATCTAGAGGGGCAGAGGATCCAGACACCCCCACCCCTCATTGAAATTTGAAAAGTTATCAAATGTATATACTTAGCAAGCACAAATGACACTGGACCCCCCTCGAAAAAAAACAGGCCTTTCCTTGAAAATGCAGACTTTTGTGAAATAGGTATAAAATGTCCATCCTTCTAACAATCTGAAATGTGTTTATAGTTTTTTTTTTACTTGTTTTGATATTACTGGGTTGGAAAAATTGTTTTGACTGGACCTTTGAAAAAATTCCTGAATCCGCGCCTGCTCAGTGTTTTCTACAAAACACAATTCAATTTTATACATATCCCAAACAAATATAATCCTTTGTCATAAAAATATGAAATGCAATGCAATTAAAACTTTTACAAGTGTTCACACTTCTTGTACATAACATAATTAAAGCTTCCTTGTTGATTTTTTCATCCATATAAACATCTTTTACGGTTCAGTTACACATTTATACATGTAGTAATATATCACTTAGTATACACTGTTTAAACACATAGAAGATACAGCTTTTCTGCAGCCAAAACTATGAATAAAAGAGTAGGATATCTCGTTTGGTTTTCTTTGACTATTATGATAGACGTTTTACACATGGATGCAGGTGAGATTACTTCTTGTCGGTTTGGTAGTATTGAATGTGATTGTTTTACATACGAGAATGGAATTTGTGTGGATTGTTCACAACGGAATCTTACTTCTATACCAGTTATAAATGACAGCGTCACGTGGTTAGACGTCAGTCACAACAAGATCAGGACTATCGAGTCAAAGAGTACAAAACTGCCAGAAGAGATGATATCTCTCGACTTATCGGATAATAACTTAACGACTGTTCATGGAAATCCGTTTGAACATTTAGCAAGACTTCGATTTTTGAACCTAGAGGGAAATCAATTAAAATATTCAAATTTCGAGAACCTGTTTAAAGGACTGTCGGCGTTAGAAGTACTGAACATAAAAGGAAACATTGGGAATCAATATAACCTAGCCTTTCCTGGAGATTTTTTCGCAAATCTATCCTTTCTTTCAATAATTAAAATGAATGGGTTAGCAAGCACAAAGTTTGGAATCAGTTTCTTGCACTTAAGGAATTTTAAAGTTTTAGATATGTCGGGGAATATAGGAAATTGTAATCTCGATTCTATTGATTCGCAAATGTTTAAAAATGTTCCATTCCTTGAGGTTTTGGATATATCCTACTGCAATGTAAAGGATATTGATAAGGGATCATTCAGCATCATGCCAAAATTACAACATCTTAATATTTCGTACAATCGCCAGCTAGGGTTTGCATCTCTGCCTAATGTAACACACAATCTGAATAAAACTAATATAAAATCTCTAAATATTAATGGAATCAATTGTGGAGCTGGAGTTGGAACAGAAATAAAATGTCATCATCTTCTTTCTCTCAAAGACACTAACCTTACCGAATTATATGTAGCCAGTAACCGATTGGAATATTTTGCTCGGGGAGTTTTACGAAATTTTCCAAAATCCTTAGGGATACTATCGGTAGCCGAAAACAAAATGACAGTTGGGCCATATTTTCTTGAATTTAGCACGATGAAAAACTTGCGAGTATTCAATGTGAGCTTTCAAAGGTATCCACCGAATCCCCTTGATGCAATTGAAAATTATTGTAATGAAAAGACTGAATTGTGTAATGATGCTGTTTGCAGTTGCCAAAAAGTTTTCAATCGTCAAACTCCCAAAAATTTCGGCACTAGTAAGAACGTGACTCTTATATTTCCAAAAAATCTAGAAGAAATATATGCTAACTCTATTCGACTTTACGCGAAGGTTAATAAATCTTTCATTTTTGCGCCAAATCTCCGCATCGTAAATTTACGGGATAATGTTTTGTACAATTTGGAAGGTCCTCTTTACTTTAAACAAACAAATACTAAATTAACATTGGACATTTCGAATAATTTTTGCTCTCATTTCTCCCCTCACATCCTTAATGATGGAGGACAAGTCCTGAATTTAAATGTATCCCACAATGACATTGGGAACGATCTGGAAAGAGATGTGAGGGGTGAAACGTTCAAGTCATTTTTATCTCTTGAGAACTTAGATATTTCGTTCTGTAGAATTTCTAAACTACCGAACTTACTGCTGAAAAATTCTTCGAGGCTTAAGTATTTAAATACTAGTGACAACCAGATATCAAGATGGAATTTAAAAATTGATCATATGACAAATTTATTATTGATGGACCTATCAAATAATCGGATAAGATCTTTTGATGAAAAGACACGCAAACATTTGGAGAATTCCTTTCAAAGATCTAAGTTAATCGTAGATCTTTCTGGTAATCTATTAGGATGTTCATGTGATGATGAAAAATTTCTTAAATGGTTAATGATGAATAGAGCCAATTTTGCAAATATTCAGCAATATCAGTGCTCACCAGAAAAACTGAAATTTTCATTTGAAAATCTGGATCAGTCCATTTCTATTTTAGAAACCAACTGTAGGTCATTTTTGACTTGGTATATAGCAGGCTCTGTTTCACTTGCTGTATGTTTAAGCTTGTTGACAGGAATTTTACTGGTCAGAAACAGGTGGAAGATTCGTTATATCATTTATAAAACTAAACTAAAATTCCGAGTTGGGGACAGGCTAAATGTTTATAATTCTACAGATTTAAACTATGGATATGATGTCTTTCTGTCTTATGCTGGCATGGAGAGAACATTTGTACGGAGAGATGTCATACCCCGGCTTGAAACCAACGCTGGATTACGTCTTCTTGTAAGAGATAGGGATTATCTCCCAGGATTGTCTAAAGTGGATTCTATTATGACTGGAATCCATGAAAGTAAAAAGGTTCTTTGTATTGTTTCCAAAAGATATTTAAAGTCAAGATGGCGTGACTATGAGCTCAACATGGCTAAAGTGGAGGAAATCAAGGATCGTGAAAACACAGCTTTTGTTATTTTAATCTTGTTACCGGAAGTGTACAACAGTGGCTATCCGAGTAAAGTCATGAGCCTTGTGAAGAAAGACTGTTTTATTGAATATCCCGAAGAATCCTGTGCTTATGATGACTTTTGGGAGAAACTGGTCAAAATGTTAGGGAAAGATTAATTAAAAGATTTGTGTATGGAATATATTATTTCAAAACAAATTCATTTCGAAGGTATGTTAAGGAAGCATATAAGTCATATCTCGGAAAATTTAGACTTTTTAAAGAAAATTAAGTTTGATAAATTACCAAAACCACAGATAAATGTAAACTGTTATTAATGATTGCATATAGGTAAAAGAGTGTCTAACGCAAAGACGTGCACCACCGCCACGGCATCACGTGACATCTATTAATAGCGAAATTTTCCTTAATGAAAAAGCTAACAGATCAATACCCCGGAGTTTAATGATTTCTTTGAGTAAATAATATAGTTGAAAAACATCTGTTTTGCTTAAATGTGCTGCTAGAATCCCACTGTCCTGTCAGTAAAATAATTATTACACATATTCGCACTAAACCCTACCCTATGTTTTGAATTTCATGCATGGGAACCGAGATTTTTCGTAAAACCATGCATAACTCGGGATTCTAGCAGCACTTTCCAAGTTTCTCAGAAGGCAAACTTTCCATCTTAACAAATCTTATGTTTTGAAATATCCAGCTTATTGTTGTTCTGTTGCATTATTTTTGTCACAAACGACAGTGGAAAGGCCAACCGGTGTACAAATATGACTGTCTTTGAAAAGAAAATAAAATCGTTGAAAATGAATTAGCATACCTGTTTATTTAACTGAACTCGATATGAATTTCACACAATATTCACGATATTTCCTTTTAATCTCCATTTTACTTATCTTTGTTCATGCCATCTTAGCCAAATTCTCTTTACACGACATGATACATTCCCAAGTTACTTAATGTACACATATGACGTCATCGATGGTAGATTTTAATCAAAATGATAGATACAGCTTAACAAAATAAAAACATTTTTGTAAATGCTTACACGTTTATATTCATTTTATAGAGTTAAATTAAATCTCTAAAAACCAGTAAAGCGAAAACTTGTGTTCAACAATTGACATCATATCGCCTACTACAACGTCATAATGTAGCACTGATTTAGTCAAAGTAGAATATTTTGTATGCTTCCTTATAATTCCTGGGTATTGTTTACACAGATCTGATTATTCGAGAATTAATTATGGAAGTGATGTCCATGAAATATAGTGCAAACATGGAACAATTTTTGCAAATGATCTAATATTGTATTTCTCAACTTAGTCGATGTTAAATAGATTGAGCTTAATTTGTTTGTGAACAAAAAAACAGGTTACTTAGAGATTAATTTGTGTAAGAGGGATGTCACAATTGTTTAAAGGAAGCATTCCGTAAGAACGAAAGTCCACATAATAACCTTGTTAGCAAATATGGCTATCACTGGGTCATATTTAAGCTAAGCCTTTTATTAACATTGTGAGGCATTTGATTTTATAGTTATTAAAAAATTGAATATTTTGTCTACCTATTTATATCACGGACTCATGGATGCTTTACATATATCTGGTCAACAGAGAATGCTCACTGTTCCTACGCATCCGATCCCATCTGTGGAGTTTGGTGGAATTTGTGTTTCTGTCCTGTATACAATTTATAGTTTGTTGTTTTTTTGAGATAGATTACTGTTCGTTATCGTTACCTTTTCATGTTGACATGGTACGTTGACTGTACATAATACAACTGTAAATATATATATTTTTCCAGATTTTTATTTAAACAATATTCAACTTTATTATTCCACAATCTTTTGATTTATTTCAGATGATATTATAATCAATGATTTCATATACTGAAAGAAAAAAGGAATATCTTCATATGAAAACTTGTATGACTTATATATGTACACTTACCGCCAAATACAGTTTTACGTATCTGAAGCATACTTGCATCGTTAAATGTCATTTTTGTAAGGCAGTTAATGAGTGAGGAGTGGATCAGGATTTTAGCATTTAAAGTTACAAAAGTCAATCTTGCGGGTGTTCTCATCCCGCATTCACAGCAGCTGGTATCACAAAATAGTAATAAGACGTTTAACATTCCTAAACGGTATGAGATTCTCACCTCAATCCGTGCCTGCATCGGCGCACAGTTTACGTTTGAAAATGGATATGGAAATCAAATTCGTCCATTCGTTTCGTCATATATTGCTGAAATTATATGAAAAGCATGACAATATGTAATATGATTGATGCCTGTCTTAGATTGAGACATTCTTTCTATAAAGATGACATTGCAGAATTCATTGATTTCATTCGCATTCTGAAAATTGTTTGAAAATTGTGTTCTATAGTCTATACAATGACCTAGTCAGCAAATACAATTTATTATTAATTTAATTGCTGACTGAATTTTTTCGTACTAATTATAACATGTAGTCCATTATTTTCACACTGAATTGTCAACGAAATTTTTCGTTGATTCCCGAGGATGACAAAGAACACACGGTGGGTGTGATCGGTTGACAGGGGATGCTCAATTCTCCATGACACCTTATCCCAGCTCTGGTATCTTGGAGATGTGTGAGAATTCTGTTACAAATTTGTATTGTTTAAAGTACTTTTGAGCTTGAATACTGTTCGTTTTCTCTGAATATTTCATTGATTACGCGTAGATTCTCTCTGAAAGGTGTTTTGCTACAGTATATGGAAACATTCGTTTCTTAGGGTGGGTGGGGTGTTACTGCTCCTTCTAACAATGAATTTTCGTTCTAGTCATGATACAGTTAATTGATCTGGAACATATTAAACTGCTCAATTAGTTGAATCTGAATATGATTGTGTTGCATTAGTAAGATAATAACCAGACCTCATAGATTTTCAGTAAGGCGTGTTATCTTTGAGGGTGGCCCCGTGGGGATCCGGGTTAGAATAGGTCCTCAGTACCCCTTGCTTGTCGTAAAAGTCGACTAATTAGTGCGGTCCTTTGGATGAGACCGTATAAACCGAGGCCCCGTGTCACAGCAGGTGTGGCACGATAAAGATCCCTTCCTGCTCAAAGGCCGTAAGTGCCAAGCATAGGCCTAAATTTGCAGACCTTCACCGACAATGGTGACGTCTCCATATTAGTGAAATATTCTGGAGAGGGACGTTAAACAGTATACAATCAATCAATCAGTCAATCTTTGAGGGTCAACAACTGTTCAAATTGTCATAGGGTATTTTCAAAATAATCAATGGGAATTATGAAATATGGTTCGTCTATATCTCAATTTCGAATACATTGCTATCAGTCTTGAAGTAAATAACAAGTACAAATCTTCACTGAGAAATGAAGTGGGTCGGTAGTACGTGATCAAATGAAATGATATTTGGACTTTACGTGACTGACCCATGTTATATATGTTTTAGTTTCTTAATTGATTTTCAAATTTTATATGAATCGATTTTTTTTTATTTTTACTTTATTTTTCCCTAGACACTGATAATTTTTTATTAGTAAATAATTCAAGCATCCTATTTGCCTACCCTTTAACATAATATTTCCTTAAGTGTTTTTATTGCATAAAATTACATAAGAAGATATTGACGTAACCTATTTTTTTCTCAAAAGAATGAAAGGTTGCGCGTACGAATCAATGCTGCGGCGGACCTATGTCGATAGAAAATAGGAAGGAAGCATATGTTTTTACCCAATAAAAAATGACAACGTTTTACTCGACAACTCCATTTTGCACAATACATTACAGGTCAATCTCTGATCCGATATTTTTTTAAAAACATGAAAAAGGCTCAAAAAAGCAAGTGATCAATATGTTGTTTAAATGAAAAAAAAATAAAAGTTGAAACAAAGTAAGAAAGCACGGTTATTTGTAATTATTACGTTGTTAACTAAAACATGTATATAATAAAATGTTATCTTTGCCACATTCAGAACACCGGAGCTTCTGGGATAGGAAGAACTTGCAGCATCGCTTATGTATTTTAATAGACAACAAAGGGTTTAGTTTACAGTTCAATACCTGTGAACACTGCTTGATATGTGTTTTTGACTAGGGAATTCACCTAATAATTTTATTAACCCATAGTACTCCGAAGAATCGGGCATGAAGATATCATGTTGTTTTTTAAGTAATACAATGCATTAGTAAAATTTTCATTCCGATAGTCATCATCATCAATTCTTAGCTTGTTAAAAAAATTGGAATATCTTCATCAATTTTGATTTAAGTTCCTTTATTCCCTTATCCCCTTCATCCTCTTAACCCAAATGTGATGGTAATGAAAATAGTCATTTAGATGATGGACAATACCGTCGGTCTGATAAAAGTATGATAACAATATACGTCTCACGGAGGATAGAACCGGTAGCGTTGGGATGCTTTCATCCCTTAGGCAGTTAATCCGAGCTGCTCTTGAACTCCTTGAAGTGTATTTTTTCAATGTTCACAGAGTTATATTATTTGTTTTTTTTAAATCGGCTTTTCTTTTCATTTTTGGTCATTTTGACTGATACGCACGTTTTTGTCGATAAATACACATGAATTTAGAATTATGTTAATCATGTTAATCTCACTGAGAGGAAATGCTTATCGCACGAATTATTAACTGATAAAAAAGGAGAAACATGTTTATCCGAAATACCCTTAATATTTTTGGGGAATTTTACAGAGCAATTGTGTAATACCACCTGCTTGAATTCTCACGTCAACAGTTTTTCTTGGCTACTCTCAGGTATAAAACGCCATTTCTGAAGTAGCGCTACCTGGGCATACATGTACTATTTCTTAAAAAAAAAACATTACCAATTAATTTAAAAAAAAAAACAAAACTTGACTTTTTGGGATAGGAAAGTTTATGCTGACTCAATGTACTTAAATTTATTGATGTACCTTTAGTGGTTTTAATGTTATTTTATTGAGCTATTAAACGAACTTCTTTATAACCCTTCGTACATGGTGTATGTAAATGGTGTTATATTAACGACGTTCATGCTTTCGAGTTATATTTAGTTTACCTCCTTCACTAATATTTATGTCCTTACATAGAGCACAACTTATATTTGTCGAGTGATCATATCCCAGAAGTAAGTGATTCTACTATACTAATATTAAACGGTAAATCTTTTGAAAAAACTGACATTCATATTTTTTTATCATTGAAAAACCCAAACTAACAAGCTTTCATCAGATGCTGATTAACATTTTACTGGTAAATTTTGTGGCACGAGTAAACCTCTGTCCTAAAAACGTTCTGGAATATGTAAACTTTATCTAGGGCACATAAGATAAACAAAGCATGTTAGAAATATCAGAATGAAACTATTAAAAATCTCTTACAGCATGAAGTGTTAAAACTACTAGTACATGGATTATAACATTTAAACTTCCTCAATGATAACCAAGCACTTGTTTAACTTTTAGGCGGACAAGTGAAATGAGAAATCATTTACAGTGACAACACTTAATAAAAGACAATATGTAGGACGATTGTTGAAATAGCCATGATGGCGTCCAAGGCATCAATTCTCATTTGTTTTGTTCTGTCATTATCAAAGGACTTTCTTCTAAGTGATTCAGTAGAGAATCCTTTATGTTGGTTCGGGAACATCGAGTGTTTATGTTTTCCTTATGAAAAGGGAATTCGTGTCAATTGTTCGAGACGGAATCTCCGTGTTATACCAGTTATGAATGACAGCATCACGTGGTTAGATCTCAGTTACAACAGGATCAGGACTATTGATTCAAATAGTACAAAACTGCCAGAAATTCTTATTTATCTCGAAATATCTGAAAATAACTTAACAACTTTAAAAGGAAATCCATTCAAGCATTTAACAAAACTTCAAGTTTTGAACCTTGAGGGGAATCAGCTCGATTATTCAGCGCACGAGAAAATATTTAAAACACTGTCGGCTTTAGAAGATCAGAACATAAAGAGAAAAATAATCGACTTGAAAAACAAAAGAATATTTCCAGGAGATGTTTTTGCAAATCTTTCTTCTATTTCAACTCTTAGAATGAACGGAATAGCAAACACAAAGTTTGGGAAAAGTTTCTTGGATTTAAGGAATTTAAAGGTTTTAGATATGTCGGGATTTGAAAGCAATTGTTTTCTTGAACATATTGATTCAAAAATGTTCTCCAATTTTCAATTCCTTGAGGTTTTGGATGTTTCCTACTGCAACGTAAAAGATGTTGATAAAGGATCATTTAGCAATATGCCAAAATTACAATATCTTAATATTTCATATAATCGTGAGCTAGGTTTTGCATCTATGCCAAATGTGACTTACAATTTAAACAAAACTAATATAAAATCCCTTAATATTAACGGAGTTAACTGTGTAGCCGGGGTTGGAAAACAACTGAAATGTCATCATCTCCTTTCTCTTAAGGGAACCAACCTTACAGAATTATTTGCAGCCAGTAACCGATTAGAAATCTTAGAACCAGGAGTCATACCCAGTCTTCCAAAAACCCTCGAGATATTCTCGTTGGCCGAAAACAAATTAACGTCTGGACTCTATATACTATATTTTGATTCGCTGGAAAACTTGCGAGTATACAACTCTAGCTTTCAGAAGCATCCTCCAAAGTTTCCTTATTCCATTGTAGATAACTGTAAAGAAAAGAGAGACTCTTGTGATGACGTTTCCCATTGCCAAGAAGTTGCAAATGAACAATCTCCTAAACTTAATGGACGTTGGGAAAATTTGACTGTGCATTTTCCAAGAAATCTGGAAGAAATATATGCTTACTCCAGTCGACTTTATTTCAAGATTCCAGCGTTTAATATCTCTGCTCCGAGTCTCCGAATTGTAAACCTACAAGATAATATTTTGTACTCTTTGGAAGGTCCTGTTCACCTTTTGCCATCAAATAACCAAATAACGTTGGATATTTCGAATAATTTTTGTTCCCACATATCCCCCTCAGCATTTAAAAACGGTGCGCAACTTCAAACTTTAAATATATCCCAAAATGACATAGGCCAAGATATGGAGAAAGATGAGCTGGGCAAAACTTTTGAAACTTTTGTTTCTATTGAGAACTTAGACATTTCATTCTGCAGAATTTCCAAACTTTCAAACCTAGTTCTGAAGAATTCTTTTAAGCTCAAGTATCTTAACGTAAGTAACAACCAAATATCAAGATGGAATGTAAAAATTGATCATATGATAAAAATATCTTTGATAGACCTCTCTCAAAATCGGATAAGGTCATTTGATGAAAAAAAAATCGCGTACATTTGGAGAAAGCCTTCCGGAGATCAAATTTAATGGTCGATCTTTCTGGCAACCTTTTAGGTTGTTCGTGTGATAATCAACATTTTCTGAAATGGTTGGGGATAAACAAAGCTAATTACTTGGGTATTCCGCATTATCAATGCTCATCTAATCAATTACCATTTTCTTTTAAATATTTGGACAGTTCTATAATCTCATTGGAGAAAAACTGTAGATCATTGCTGACTTGGTACATCACAGGATCTGTTTCACTTGCCGTATGCATCAGCTTGTTAACAGGGATTTTGCTAGTAAAAAACAGATGGAAAATCCGCTATATTGTGTACAAAACTAAACTGAAATTCCGATCCAGAGACAAATTAAATGTAGAAAATTCCACAAGTCTAAACTACGAATACGACGTTTTTCTATCTTACGCTGGAATGGAACGAACATTTGTACTGAAGGAAGTCATGCCTTGGCTTGAAACCAACGCTGGATTACGTCTCCTGGTAAGAGACAGGGACTATCTTCCAGGGTTTTCTAAAGTGGATTGTATTATGACTGGAATTCACGAAAGTAGGAAAGTTCTGTGTTGTTTCAAAACGTTATTTAAAATCAAAGTGGCGTGACTATGAGCTAAATATGGCAAAAGTGGAGGAAATCAAGGATCGTGAAAGCACAGATTTTGTTATTCTTATATTGTAACCGGAAGTTTACAACAGTGGATATCCAAGTAAGGTCATGGACCTTGTGAAGAAAGACTGTTTTATTGAATATCCAGAAGAGCCATGTGCTTATGACGACTTTTGGGAAAAACTAATTAAAATGCTGAGGAATGATTAATCGAAAGTTTCTATGCAATATTTCATTGCAAAGTACAATTGTTTCGACTGATCTCGTCATTCTAAAATGTACGCATTTAAAATCAATATTCTAGAAAGTCTTAGCATAAACATTTTAGGGGAAAAGATTTTTTAATTAGCAAATGTTTATGTGCATGAAAAAATTTGGAAAAGATTCAGAAAATTATGTGTTTCTGTCATGGGTTCATAGATTACAATGGAATGCAAAATTGTTTATTCGTAATATTATAGGTGAAATACATAGAAGTATTTCAGCAATAACAGTAAACATCTTTTAATAGAAACTTAACTGTAAGTATTTGCAGTAATGTATTCACAATAAAATTGATTTCCCCCCACTGTCTCTTAAAGTATATGAACCAATTTTCACCATACCCACAAGAGCGTGCTTTTACTATTAATTCTAAAATCAAACCAGGTTACTGACAAAGAGGTTGATTTCAAAGGGATTTTAACGACCTCGTTTAAAGTCACTAACCTCTATTTTCATTATAAAACTATGTTAGCAGAGACAATATATCGTTTTGTCATACAATCGATTTCACACAGGTGGTAATATGTTTTCTTCAGGGCGAAAAAGTTCCATAATGATTACCAAAAGTAGGTAAGACCATGATTATTGACATTGATCTTTCAATGGAACGTGTTCCAAAAAGGATATGGAGATAACACAACTGAATTAAATATCCCCTTAGATTCCAAAAAATCCCCTGTTGTCCCCCTGTCAGTCCCTGACATTTTCCTGTCTCTCCCTGACTTTCTCCTATGATCCCCTGTCGTTGTCCCTGCTCTCCCTGTCCAGTCCCTGTCGTCCCCTGTCGTTGTCCCTGCCTTCCCTGTCTACTCCCTGTCATCCCCTGACATTTATTTTGGCCAAGAAAAGGAGTTTAAAAAATATTTTTGTTGCATTTAAGAGTGAGAAATGATACAGTCTTGAAAACTTTAGGAATTTTTTTGAAAATATAGACTTGAATAGTAAAAAGTTAACACATTTTCAAATGCCTTTACTTAATCCCCTGTAATGTAGTTTCTATTACTTGTATCGATGTGATTTTTTTTTTTAGTTTGGAAGCATTTCGGGTGGAGAACGGCAGAGAATTGCATCATTCTAAAGAAGAAATAAATTACCATTTTATTTCATCTTGTGATGCTAGACGGCATATACATTGAACTTTTTGAACCTTTTATATATATTTATAAACTTTTTCATTTTTTATTTGATCTACTTTGAAACATTTTTAAGCGTAATAACTGTCTTTGTAAAAGAACTAGATTTAAACATTTGGGATAAATTATCAAATCCATGCATGGGATATTTTGTTTTTCCAAAGAATTAAATGAATAAGAATTAATTGAAGGGAATGATGTATAAACGCATTAATAAAATAAATGTCTATTCAATAAATAAAAATTTTTAAATAAACAAAAAATCTACTTTATTCATTATTTTCTTATGTGTTATGTGAATAAATCTACAAATCGACTGAATGAATGAATGAATGAATAAATAAATAAATGAATAAATAAATAAATAAATAAATAAATAAATAAATAAATAAATAAATAAATAAATAAATAAATAAATAAATAAATAAATAAATAAAAATTATATAAATTTATTCATATATTTGTTTATTTCTTAATTTATCACTCATTTATATCCCCAAAATTTGATTTATTAGTTTTATTTTATTTATTTGCTGAAATATGCTACAAAGTATTTTATTAGCATATTAAAACGACTTTTTATTACTTTAAGTCCATGATGGATATCAAAATAATCGTCTCATTATGCACAATATTAATCTGTCAATTAGATTTTTGATACTTTGTGTTGATTTAAAAATCGGTTTTCAAAACCCTAACACGGTTCTGAAAGAACATCAAAGCGATTGATGTTTACCAGTAATTAACTCGGGGTACACAGTCATGAAACCTATTATCCTTTTCACTGACCGCTATCCCTTGTTTATGTTTTGGCAGGACGACCGTGTGTAGTTTGCAGCTGTTTGAAATAACATTTTCTCTTTGTATGAGAACTTAATTTTTTTTTTCAATCAAAACAAAATAAAAGTATCAAAGAAGCTATTGACGGGTAAAGATTGTGCATAATGAGACGATTATTTTGATATCCATCATGGAAGTAAAATAATTAAAAGCAGTTTAAATATGCTTCAAAAATACTTTGATACATATTTATCGTAAATCATTGTACATAGAATATGCCAAACAAATCACATTTTCTGGTATATGATTATTTAGTTTGCTTGTATCGTCAATTTTAAAAATAAAAACATTGTTTTTATAATGATTAAATACATGCTGTTAATAACTTTGGGGATATAAATTTATTTATTTATTTATTTATTTATTTATTTATTTATTTATTTATTTATTTATTTATTTATTTATTTATTTATTTATTCTTAATTCAGTCGATTTGTAGATTTATTTACATAAGAAAATAAATGAATAAAGTAGATTTTTAGTTTATTTAAAAATTTTTATTTAATGAATAGACATTTATTTTTTTTAATGCATTTATATATCATTGCTTTCAATTAATTTTTCATTCATTTAATTCTTTGGGAAAACAAAATATCCTACGCATTGTTTTGATAATGTATTCCCAAATATTTCAATCTAGTTCTTTTACAAAGACAGTTATTACGCTCAAAGATGTTTCAAAGTAGATTAAATAAAAAATGAAAAAGTTTATAAATATATATAAAAGGTTCATAAACCACAATGTATATGCCGTCTACCATCACAAGATGAAATAAATTTTCTTTAGAATGATGCAATTCTCTGCCGTTCTCCCCTCGAAATGCTACCAAACTAAAAAAAATCACATTGATACAAGAGATAGAAACTAAATTACAGGGGATTTAGTTAAGGCATTTAAAAATGTTTTAACTATTTACTTAGTCTTTTTTTTTAAAAAAAAAATACTTAAAGTTTTCAAGACTGTATCATTTTCCACTCTTAAATGCAACAAAAATATTTTTTAAACTTCTTTTCTTGGCCAAAATAAATGTCAGGGGACGACAGGGAGTAGACAGGGAAGGCAGGGAAAACGACAGGGGACGACAGGGACTGGACAGGGAGATCAGAGAATGTCAGGGGACGACAGGGAGTAGACAGGGAAGGCAGGGACAACGACAGGGGACGACAGGGACTGGACAGGGAGAGCAGGGACAACGACAGGGGATCATAGGAAAAAGTCAGGGAGAGACAGGAAAATGTCAGGGACTGACAGGGGGACAACAGGGGATTTTTTGGAATCTAAGGGAATATTTAATTCAGTAGTGTAACGAACAGTATTCAATATCAAAGTCCATAAAACAATACAAAATAGGAGCAGAGCAAACACTGACCTCCGAAGCACCAGAGGTGGGATCAGGCGCCACTATTCTTCACTTACGTGTTATGTATTTGTAAAAGTCATATTAATCGATTTTTACTCATTAAACGTGTAACAAAAATGAGAATTGCCGTGAAATATCATAAGAGTAATCATGTTGCAAAACTTTTACACTTAAATTACAAATTTGAATTACTTAAAAAAAAGGTCAAAATGATAACCTATTTAAAAAATATCAATTCTAACAAAGGTCTCTTAATCTTAAAAGGATTATAAAATCCTACCCTACCGTAGGATTTGTGTGGAAATTCGAAAGGGGTGTTAACTCTTTTTTTTTTTTGCAAAACACACTGTATTAAAAAGAGCACCGTTTTTACTATTTCTAAAAGTCCATTGTTGAACGATGTTTCCCCTTCCACAATGTTTTCTCCGAATTTTCGCAGCAATTGTGTCTAATACATTTGACTTTAATGAGAATAAACAACTCTACAAATTATGGATTAACTCACTTTACTTATTTTTCCCATCTATATAGTTATCCTCCTTCAAATAATCGAGGGTCAGTACACGTGGTTGATTTTCTCTGTGTTCAGTTTATGAGTATTTTTAAACTTTATTTTCCAAAAATCAAATAATTTATACATACATGTAACTATCTTGTAGGAAAAAATCAATTTGAATTGGAGGGGGGGGGTTGAAAAACATTTTCAGTATAAAGGGCACTAACTTGACAAGCTCAAAAGGTCATTCAACATGATTTTAAATGGGTCACGAGCAATTCTAATCAAAAGTTAATGGTATACTATACATAGGAAAAAAATAAGCGATTAGGCTTCACCCCATTTCCTACGGCCATGGATGAGAAAAAGCCTTCGGTTTGATGCTAAGATTCTTTTTGTATATGTCCATTGTGATGTGAAATGGTGTGTGTTTGATGATTGATGTCAATCATGTACTTATATCAAGACAGTGTGGGCGTTTACTTACTCCTCACAGGCCAGATCTCAATTCCGAAATTTTCTTTCATGGGACGGTGATTTGTATTGTTTGTAAAATCTTGGAGATCGATCACTTCTTATTAATTATACCTATTTCATGCAGGGAAATGTACAAAGTATAAATGAAGAATAAACTTGCATTAAATTTCAGTTTTATATGAGTGAGGTATACAGTAAAACAAGTCTCTAAACAGGCCATATATTGTAATTCTTATTGAGCTGATTTTTCCATTAACAAGAAATTGCTATGTTAAAGATGTGGACATGCATTTATGAGGTTTAAAGTTCGTATGCAAGGTCATGTAAGGTAAAACAAAAATGGTGTTAACGTTCATACTTGAAAGAAATATGTATTTATTCATGTACATGAATTTGACACCCTTATCTCAAAATCTACCCCTAGTTCAATGTTTATTTGAATTGAAAAGACGTTTTTAACACTATAAGTCAAAGATCAATAGTGTTTAAATTCATGAAGTTTAAGCTCTCGGAAGGTGGCAAAATACTACATGTTTAGAAGACAATCCATTGCATACATTATGCGTTTATTTGTAACTAAAGTTAATTCAATGATGTTATGTTGTATTTTATTTTGTAAAGTTATGTAACAAGGGAGATCACTTTGTCATATTCACGGATTTTAAAAAAAATAATTTAAAGCAACTTGTACTCTCAGTTTCCCTGGCCTGGATCTCTCGTTAGTTTGAAATGTGTTATCATTATATAGAATGAATATTTGACATATTATCATATTGACAATTTTTACAGAACACCTATGTTATGTAACGTTTGAATAGTTGTGTTGTATGATAAAGAATTTTGCCCGATCACCAATACATGTATAACATAAAACTAATTTTAGTTGATATTGTTGTCAAAACTAATGCTAAAAAATTGTTACTCGTTTTTATTAATTTGGAATCTCGGTAAAGATCTTTTCTTATCTATTTATTTCTCAATCCTTCGAAGAATGACTTGTGAAAGAAATAACAAATCCCGACAAAGATATTTTATACACCTTATATAGATTAAGAAAATGAAAATAATTGTTTTATTCCTCTTGAGTTCAAAAAAAGATTAGTAAAGAATCAAGGAAGTTTGGGCTTGCCGTTTCAAGAAATGTTTTTCTGGTACGTTTATCAAGTTTGACAACTGATTAAAAGATAGAAGAAAAGAATTATTTTTTTTCCATCATATTTTTCATGGTTTGTATCATAAGACAGTTAATCAAATCATTCGATAATCTTTTTTCATGCGCTATTTCAAATTCCACAATCTGTTAATCAAAATTCATCAAGTAAGCTTATTTTCTTGTAGTAATATTACGTCAAATTCAGTGTCTATGGTTTCTTCCTGAAACACTATTATAAGTGTTCTCTCTAAAAGTTATTTTAAGTGCTCTACTTTAATTATGTAATAAGGTTTAGAATACGTTGTATAATACATTTTAACAGACATAAAAAATAAACGAAAAAGCTGTCAACAACAATTTACAATGCAATTTACGACTTCTCATTGATTTTAAGTCCAATGTGTAAAACTCTGATTGTAATTACTGAAAAATTTAAATAAAATATATTTAATATATGATTCAATGTTTATATCAATGAATAATTAACTGCATCTTATTAAAAAATAGAAATAAAAAGAACAGAAAGGGGAAAAAAGAAACCTAAATTGAAGGAAATATTACACGGTTTTTTTAGTCCCAGTCTGGACGTTATCCGTTTGCTTTCCTGTAAATATATTTCTATGCTTGTTTGATAATTCCTCTTTTATTGCATTTCCCTTTATCTTGAGCCTAATTATTTTATCTAATTAAGAATGTTTGATGACCAAAAAGACATTAGCAACACAATAACAAATAATTACTTCCGTAGGGAAGTCGTGGATGTTTATTTCCGGTTGAGGATTTATAATTCTATTTAAAGTCCCCTCATCCATTTAAGCATTAGATGACAGAATCACAGCCGATCTGCTGTTTCAAAGTGGAATAAAATAGTTTTGCTTTTGACAATAATTATTGTTTAAAGATTGTGATTATTAATATCAATTTCATGTGGCAGTCCTTTAATGTTAACAATTATCGGTTTGATGGAAAGCATTGTTTACCTGTGTGTTCTGTTTATGTACACAAACATTGAAGCACATCCTGATCCGATTCAAAAGTGTACTTATATTAAGGAAAGAGACGGAGTAAAATTGAATTGCTCCTCCCTGGAATTCACAAAAGTACCAGATGATTTATGCAAGAACGACCAAATCTTCAAAACTGTATCCAATAGAACAATAACTTTTACCTCGAATCAAATTACCGAGCTGGACTTATCAAACAACAAAATCACAAACTTATCGAACAATCCATTTTATTGTCTGGTGAATTTGAAAGTCTTAAATCTCGAAAGAAATGGAGTGAACCTTTCAAATGAAAATTACTACACAGGATTGTTTTCGCCTTTGGTATCCTTGCGCGATCTGAATATCAAACACAACTCAAAAGACGGAATCATAAATGACACAGTTTTCGGATAATTGACCAAATTAAAGGTGCTTCACATGGACACGCCAAATGGAACCGTTTTTGGAGAACACTTTTCTCAGTTAAGGAAGCTGCATAATTTGGATCTTTCAGGAGTATATGGATACTGTTATATTAGACGGATTGAAAATACAACTTTTCAATACTTTCCATATCTGAGAAAGTTGGATCTCTCGGCATGTATGATTAAAAATATTGATGCTGGGGCTTTTGGTTTTCTTGTAAAATTATCAGAATTGTTTCTTTCGTACAACGTAGAATTAGGATTTGCAACTTTTCAAAACATAACATACAATCTACAATATACGAAGATAGAGAAACTACATATGGAAAACATTAGATGCTTGAGAGGGCCTGACACTGAACTTTATGAGGGTCATCTAAAATACCTTTCGAATACAACTTTAAATGAATTAAACCTAGCAGGTAATCGGCTGCAGTGGATTGGTAAAAACGTCTTACGTAATCTCCCCGAAACTCTCCAAACATTATCCCTGGCAAATAACAGACTATCGATTGGAGTATATGCTTTTGATTATCGATTACTAAAAGAACTGAAAGAGATGAATGTAAGTAATCAGCTGAACTTACCAAATGTAACAACTAAACTATTTCAGAAGTGTGACGAGAATCCAGACATACTTCCTTGCAATTGCACACCAGGCGCGCAAAATCTCCAAAAGCTCTCAAGCACTCTTCCATATGAAATTAATGAGAGAAAGGATTCGTATTTGGAGTACGAAGAAAGAAATATTCATTTTGGACCAGCAATGATTATGTTTTATCTACCGCCAAAGCTTGAGGTTTTGTATTGGTCGTCTAGTCGTTTGTTTGGAAGTTTAGGTCAATTTGGAATTAATGCAACCCTTCTCAGAAAGATATTCATGCAAGACAACATTTTATACTCATGGATAGGTCCAATATATGGATCGGATTCTGTAGAAGAACTTGATCTCTCTCGTTACTTTTGCTACCATATTTCAACAGAATTTCTGTTACATTTTTCTGGTTTGAAAATATTAAAACTGAGTGAAAATAATATTGCAAAGAGTTTATCTTCGGATTCTACAGGGTTGATTTTCAGAAAACAGATAAACCTAGAATTCTTGGACTTATCTAATAATGACATTGAATATCTACCAGAGCAACTATTTAGAAATACAAGAAATCTCAAGCAATTGTTGTTGCAAGGTAATAGACTTTACAAGTGGGGAGTGAAGATAAATCATATGAGATATTTGATATTTCTAGATCTCTCAGGAAATCGTTTGGAGACTTTCACTTCTACTGACATAGAGCATCTTAATCAGCATTTTCAATCCGAAAATCTAACTGTGGACATAAGCAATAATCGTCTTTCTTGCACCTGCGAAAACATTAAATTTCTAGTTTGGATTGTAAGGTTTTATTCTCATTTTCATGACTTTAACGAATATTTTTGCTTGGATGAGTCGATTCGTGTACAAAATCTTCAGAAATCATTGTACATGTTAAATAAAAAGTGTAAATCCTACCTGATTTGGTACGTAATCAGTTGTATTGGATGTACTTTAGTGCTCACCATTATTGCATGTTACTTGGTTTATAAAAATCGCTGGAAAATACGTTACATACGATATATGGCAGGAAAGAAAGTAAATGGGTATCATCGTCTTCAATCGAGTTCTAGCATTGGGAATTTCGAATATGACGCATACATATCATACTCTGCAAAAGATGTATCGTTTGTAAAAGAAGATATGATACCCAACCTTGAAGATAAGAGTAGTGATCAAATAAAACTAGCAGTAATGCATAGAGACATGGAACCAAGCGGAGATCATGCAAATAATATCATGGACTACATCAGTCGAAGTAAAAGAACCATTTGCCTAGTTACTAAAAATTTTCTGGAATCTGACTGGCAGGATTACGAGTTGAATATGGCCAGAATGGAGGGAGTTCAGACGAGAAAAACATTGAACTTTGTCCACTTAATTTTGATGCCAGATGTATGCAAGTCAAAATATCCACAGAAAGCCGGTGATTTTATAAAGAAAGGTTATTATCTTGAATATCCAGAAGAGGCTTTTGGACAACAAGTGTTCTGGGAAACTCTAAGACAGGAAATATTGAAAGAAATTGACATTTTAAATTAACAATGTTTTGTAAATCGCGTACAAAATTACGTGAACTGTTTTTTTTCTCGAAAGGTTTATACCATGTTAAACAGTATGTCACCTTCTTCATAACTTCAAAGTTTCAACACTGTTTTTGCAATTTGTGTCATATCAATGTCATGTTTAATTTCCCAATTTACTCCTCATCGGTATGCCTCGCAAAAAATTATCCAAAAGGAAGCGCACAATAGAACATATATATATATATATATTCAGTTCTAAAAATTGTCTTTTTTTTTTTTTTTGGTCTGTAATGCTTTGTTTACATTAACATGTGTACTCACACTAAGAAACCTTTTTTTAGATGGAATGCCATTTTGGTATTTTGTTAAAAAATATTTTGCCATAGCCAGATTGAATGACATTGAAATATTAATAACAGTGAAGGAAAACTTCAGGATTGTTGTAAAGCAATATTTTCGAAAGGAGGTGTAAAATGTATGTAGATATGAAAAGTTCTAAACAAGGAACTTTTAGAAAAATTAAAATCATTTTTTTTATCAAAATAAATAACATAAAGGCATACATCTTCTTTACACTTTAAACAAAAATTCCTTATAACGAATGGCCTTAAAAACTAGGCTTTTGATATCGTAGACATCTGTTTTTTAATTAAAACGGAAAGATATTATATGAAAAGTTTATTAATAATAATAATAATAATAATAATAATAATAAAACTTTATTTAAAGAAGGTAACCTGGTTAGTGCATGCACTATTCTTCCCCAGGGCCCTCTATACATCAATTACAAAAGATACAAGATACAATTCATCATATATAATAGGAATTACAATAAAAAAATTATGAATACAGTGTCCATGTACAGAAATATGACAATACAGAAATATGACGATCATAAACATATGCTCAAATAATTGAGCGACAGCTGATAATGTAATTTTCTACATTACGTTTAAATGCTTGTAAAGATTGAGAGAGTCTAATGTATTGTGGAAGTTTATTCCATAGATGTACACCTGAGTACTGAAAAGAGGTCTTGAATAAGTTTGTATGAAATTTTGGTAATTTAAGATCGTAATTAGTTTCAGATCGCAGGTTATAGGAAGTTGAAGAATGAAATTCAAATAAATTATGAAGATATTCGGGAGTCATTCCGCTGAAAATTTTGTATAATAATATGTATTTGTACAGATCAACTAGCTCATAAATAGTTTACCATCCAAGTTTCTCAAATAGTGGTTTAGATGAAGAATCAGGACTTGCGTCAAGAATAATCCTTGCTGCCCTTTTTTGTAATTTAAATAGTCTGTCCATGTCCTTCTTAGGGGCATTACCCCAAACAGTCAAACAATAGTTAATAGATGGTAAAATATAAGTATTGTAATATAGTTTCCTGGTATGAAGAGGGAGAAATTTTTTAATCCTACGAAGAGTAAATAACTTATAATTTAAAGTTTTACAAACCGAATCAATATGATTCGCATACTGTAACTTATCATCAATATGTACACCAAGAATTTTTTCTGTTTCAATCATTTCAATTGTTTTGTCTGAGGCATAAAGTTGTAAATTTGGATTTTCTAGTTTTGATTTTCTTTGTTGTGTTCCCATTAACATACATTTCGTTTTATCTACATTTAATACCATTTGATTTTGAGCACACCATTTCTCAATTTCACAAAGATGTAAATTTAGTGTATTTTCTAAACATCTTGCATTATGATTATTAGAGTACAAAGTAACATCATTAGCAAACATATCAATATTTGAATTGATTACATGTAAAGGAAGGTCGTTTATGTACAGTAAAAATAAAAGTGGACCTAAAATTGACCCTTGTGGTACTCCTGCTGTGACGGGTAGAGTATTGGAGACACATGTTCCAAATTTAACACACTGGGTCCTATTGTAAAGATATGATTTAAACCACTTTATAGCTGTTTGGTCAAATTTGTAATGGGTTAATTTCTCTAGAAGAATGCCATGATTCACCAAATCAAATGCTTTACTAAAATCTATAAATGTAATACCGATTAGTTCACCACGATCCATTGCATTAAGCCAACTTTCTGTTAGTTTTGTAAGGGAAGTTTGACAAGAATGGAGTGCCCTAAATCCCGACTGGGATTGTGTTAGAGGATCGAATTCATCAGTGAAATTTTGTATTAGTTTAGCTACATGTTTTTCTATCAATTTAGATACAGTTGGTAGAATAGAAATAGGACGATAATTATTCGGGTCAGCTTTGTCACCTTTCTTAAAAATAGGTGTTACTTTGGCTTGTTTTAAATTTGTCGGGAAAATACCACTTACTATGCTAGCGTTAACAAGATGAGTTATAGGTTTACATATATATTTAGATGCGACTTTCAAAAGACGCGGCCCAATAAAGTCAATGCCAGCTGATTTATTGACATTTAGAGAATTTACAGGTTAAAAACTTCACTTTCCTCAATTTGATTAATAGTAAAGAAGGTATCCTCATCAAGCTTAGACCTAACAAAATTACATAATATATTAGGATCATAATCATGTTTTGGCATTTCCAAAAGAAGCTTGTTAGAGACATCCGTGAAGTGGGTATTAAAAGTATTTGCAATATCCTGTAGAATGTAGTCTTCGAGGACCAAGTCTTTTAACAAACTACTAGTATTGGAATTCCGAGAGGGTGCTTATTCTCCTAGCTAATTAAATAACCGAACTCTTTTAATATTTCCCCGAAACAAAAAGTTCACATAAGAAGAAATAATCACTTGTTGTCGCTTTCTATACAACATTCAGATAAAATGTGGAAATACAGAAAATAAAGTATAATTTTTTTAGTGTTTTTGGGGTGTAAAGCGAGTTGGTCACGTAATCAAATCTCATAAAGCCCGAAGAGCTTTATATAAGATTTGATAATGTGCCAACCTGTTTTATATCTCAATAAAACTTAAAAAATGATACCTTATTACTTCTATTTACATTTGTGACTGATTTATTACAAATAGCAAGGTACTTAAGTAAAGTTTGAAATCCATCAAGTTTTTTTTTGAATGTGTGAATGTGTTGATAGCGTTGATTGCTTATGACGTCACTATCAAATCACGCCGATCGCTTATGACTAAACAATTGATTTATGGTCACATGACGAACGTGTTTTACGGAGATGTAAAATCGCCTATTTCAAATTGTGTTATTTAAGGGAAAACATTTGCAAATGTAAATATTGTTAATTAATAAGAACTATATTGAATTGACGATGGATTTTTCCCTTATTACCCGATCATAACAAAAAGCACATGGCGGGTGTGACCGGTCGGCAGGGCTGTTCACTTCTCCATGGCACCTCTGTTTTGGAGATCCTGATCCTATTTTGTATTGTTTTATGGACTTTTGATCTTAAATAATGTTCGTTATCTTCATATATTTCATAGTATAAAATCCTTTTAACATCAGTTTCGGATTATTATTGTGTAGAATCAGAATGATTTTTTACCAAATAATTTTGTACTTCTATTCTGATTTAAGAATCAGTTGTCTGTGGGAATTTTTTTTTTATTTTATTGTTAGGAATAGTTGGATTTAAAAAAAATTGCCAGTCGGTACATTTTTGTAATTTTATTTTTTGTGTGGTTTCACTGCTGATTTACACAGTTTCTAGTACATGCTACAGCCTACTTGGAAAAATTGGGTAAAGGAAAATTTAACTACATGTAATTAAAATGACGGACAAACTGCTATCACAAGAAGAAATCTTGCAAAGGACAACAGGGCCAAATTTACTCAGGTGAGGTATGTGGCCCACAGGCCTTTTTTTTAAATATGAAATATGAAATTAAATTCATCGTCAATTTGAAATTGATTAGATTGCATTTTTAATTCACATCTTATATTTTATTAATCTTTTTTTTATAAAAAGAATTGAGTGACTGTCTACCTTGTACTGGATATGCCACATCATTATCGACAGTTATTCAAAACAAGAGGTCCATGGGCCACATCGCTCACCTGAGCACTGTGGCTAGGAAAAGTAGAAATTGATTTATAATCCAAAAGTAGTCCCACGACCAATCATGGTTTGCTAATCTTGAGAAGATGATTTTTAAAGAATTTACCTATACATGTCTATGTAGAACTTTGGTCCGCCATTGTGGCCCCGCCCTACCCCCGGGGATCATGATTAGTACAAACTTGAATCTACACTACCTGAGGATGCTTCCATATAAAAATGATCAATTATGGCTTTGCTATTTTTTAGGAGAATATTTTTAAAGAATTTTCCTATGTATTTCTATGTAAAACTTTGGTCGGCCATTGTGTCCCAGCCCTACCCCCGGGGGTCATGATTTGAACAAACTTGAATCTAGACTACCTAAGAAAGCTTTCATATAAATCTGATCAATTATGGCTTTGTTAATCTTGAGAAGAGGATTTTAAAAGAATTTTCCTATATATTTCTATGTAAAACTTTGGTCGGCCATTTTGACCCAGCCCTACCCCCGGGGATCATGATTTGAACAAATTTCAATCTACACTGCCTGAGGATGCCTCCATATAAAAATGATCAATTATGGCTTTGTCAATCTTGAGAAGAAGATTTTTAAAGAGCTTTCCCATATATTTCTATGTAAAACTTTGGTCGGCCATTTTGGCCCTGCCCTACCCCCGGGGGTCATGATTTGAACAAACTTGAATCTAGACTACCTGAGGATGCTTCCATCTAAATATGATCAATTATGGATAAGTTAATCTTGAGAAGAAGATTTTTAAAGAATTTTCCTATATATTTCTATGTAAAACTTTGGTCGGCCATTGTGGCCCCGCCCTACCCCCGGGGGTCATGATTTGAACAAATTTCAATCTACACTGCCTGAGAATGCCTCCATATAAAAATTATCAATTATGGCTTTGTTAATCTTGAGAAGAAGATTTTTAAAGAGCTTTCCTATATATTTCTATGTAAAACTTTGGTCGGCCATTGTGGCCCCGCCCTACTTCCGGGGGTCATGATTTGAACAAAATCGAATCTGCACAACCTGAGGATGCTTCCATATGAATATGATCAATTAAGGCTTTGCATTTCTTGAGAAGAAGATTTTTAAAGACTTTCCTATATATGTCTATGTAAAACTTTGGTCGGCCATTTTGACCCCGCCCTACCCCCGGGAGTCATGATTTGAACAAACTTGAATCTACACTACCTGAGGATGCTTCCATATAAATCTGATCAATTATGGCTTTGTTAATCTTGAGAAGAAGATTTTTTAAAGAATTTTTCTATATATTTCTATGTAAAATTAGGTCGGCCATTTTGGCCCCGCCCTACCCCCGGGAGTCATGATTTGAACAAACTTGAATCTACACTACCTGAGGATGTTTCCCCATAAGTTTCATCTTTCCTGGCACATTGGTTCTTGAGTAGAAGATTTTTAAAACATACCACCAAATTTTCATTAATTCCCAATAAACTTCCCTTAAATGAGGGCGTGGCCCTTCATTTGAACAAAATTTAATCCCCTTTACCCAAGGATGCTTTGTGGCAAGTTTGGTTGAAATTTGCCCAGCGGTTCTTGAGAAGACGTCGAAAATGTGAAAAGTTGACAGACAGACGGACAGACAGACAGACGGACGCCGGACAAAATGTGATCAGAAAAGCTCACTTGAGCCTTTGGCTCAGGTGAGCTTCAAAACTTGGATAATAAGATCAAAAGCAATTACTTCCTGAATGGTTTATTCAACATTCAACAAGATATCCTGGCCATAAAGAAGAGATTTATTTGACATTAAAAATGTCCTTAAAAGTTTATGGAAGACTAAACAACACCAAAAGCGTATAAGCTATCACAGATGCATCATGGAAGTTATTAAAACAAAAAACAATTCAGTGCATCAAGTTTAATAAAACTTCCTTCATTTTTAATATTCTTTTCATATAGAATATTTATCACACTACTGTAATGATAATTTTATGAGTTTGTACAAGCACAACCTCATAATTTTTACATTTCACATGCTGAAGGCTATCATTTTGTGAAAAAAGGTATTTTTAAAACAAGATACTAAATCATCTGGAATTTGAACCCGGAACGTCTCATTTGTTAAGCGAGAGAAATACCACTACACAACGGAACGACTGGTTGATGTTGGAGATTATATGCAAACATTAGGTCACATACATGTATATATTCACGTTCGCTATTGTCACAATTATTACACAATGCATGGTATCTAATTTAGCCTTTATCAAACAGTTCTTAAAATGTAATAAGAATAAAAAGTCCACCAACAATCAATCAATACGATAAGTACTAATAAAACAAACGGGGCAGGGCACTTTAGAGGGGTGAGAGAGGCCCCAGGGTGTTTTGGTATAAAATTTCATTGCAAAAGCTCAAAATCTTCTTGAAATACCGGTATCGACCAGAAACGATAGTGTATAAACTTACGACCTTGAACTTTGAACTTTTGACCTCAAAATCAATATGGGTCTTCCAAATAGGCCACAGGGAGTTGTAAAATTTCATTGCAAAAGCTCAAAAGGTTCTGGTGATATAGCGCGGAAACGAAAGTGTTATAACAGACAGAATTTATTGATTTATGACCTTTGACCTTTTGACCTCAAATTCAAAAAGTTTCTTCTTTAGGTCATAGAGAGTTGCTATGAAAAATTTCATTACGAAAGCTCAAAGGGTTCTCGAGCTATCGTGCGAAAACGAAAGCGTTACAGACAGAAAGACGGACGGACAGACCCAACTTGATATCCCCCACTTTCAGTGAAAGCGGGAGACAATAAAACTGCGGTACGTATATTTCTAGTACAAGTGTATAGTTGAAGACTACTCTTCAGCATCATTTACAGTATATATAGAACAACTTGGTTAAGGACTCTTATCGGTATGGACAAGCGCTGAAGGTAGGTTTATCTTATGTGACTTATTGTATTTTTAGGGTATAAGCTATATAGGTTTCAGTTTTTAAATTTCTAAACATAAAATTTATTATGTGACGGAATTAAATTGTGAAATTCGAGGCTATACTGGGAAATTAAATGTATTCTATTTATTTTGCTTGAATATACCTTTTTGATTTCTAATAAAATAAATCAAACAGATTTCATTTATTTGTATTTTTTAGGTAAAAAAAACCATAGAACGAATATTGAAAAAAATTCAAGATAAATTACTCACATATAATTGAATAAATTAAATTAATTGTATTAGTCGTGAATAAATTTGTACTAAGATTGTTTTGTTTATTTGTTCTTTAACGTCCCTCTCGAGAACTTTTTATTCACATTGACACGCCACCTCTTTCCAGATAAGAGCTACAAATTTTGTCCTTTACTCGGCACGCTGGGTCATTGAGCAGTGAGGGATTTTTTTTGTGTCAACACTGAGAAACAGGTTTATACGGTCTCATCCGAAGGATAGATCTCCACGTACCACAGAGGGATTCGAACCCGCGACGATCAACACCTTAAATGTACCCTGCAAATCTCGAGCAAATGGGACTGAGATAATAAATAAAAAAAAGAAATATCATTCGCAAATGTATTTTTGTAATTTAAGAAATTACTATGAAGTTAATTGTTCAAATCGCAAAAGAATCTTAAAAATCTTAATTTTCCTTTTAAAATTGAGTCCTTTCGTCCCAACTATTTTTAATTTTTGATTTTGCTTCAAAGTTTAATTGAGCTAAATTAAACTTTTTTTTTAAATTTTAAGGTCAATGCAATATTAGGTCTCCTCTTTTGATCCCCCCTTCCAAGCGGAAAGAATGCTACTGACTTTGCAACGAAGTTAATGCTTGGCATTTATTTTCTCTTCTTTCTCATGTTTCATAAGATCTGTCACGTTCTGACTGCCATATTTTGCATAATAAAGTATACTACATTGATTAAAGTCGTTGTTTTCAATTTTTTTCCGGAAATTTCAGATGCAGGTGAACTAAAAGTAAGCATAATAGAGAATCATCAAGACTTCATCGTTGGATACATATATGTGGTGTAATGTACTTTGAACCATGTTGACAACTGAGTATTTCTTTATCTATTTTTCGGATAGAAAATGAAGAACTCATGGGTTTAGCTCTTTTCAATTGTGATATTCGCTTTAATGAAAGACAAAGAAATCTTATAATTCAAACATTCTTCCATCAATTATCTTTCCTTTCACAAAATCAACTGATAGAAAACAGGTAACTAAAATTTTAAAAACGTTACAGGACGTTAACAATATCATAGCAGGATTAACTAAAAAAAACTAAAATACAAAGCTTGAAGATGTACATATATCAGGTTAACAGGGATGCTTACTTCTCTTAGGCAACCTATTCCACCTCTGAAATGTGTTTTCTTCAGGTATCATTTAGATTATTTCATGTGCATATGTTTACACGACACAAAACATTTCATATGGTATCATTCATATTACTCTGAGTGTAACATCATGGCGCAAACAATCTTATGAAATGGAGTGGATTATACGAGTTAAATCATGAATCATTCCTTCACCTTTTTAAGATCAGAACAATTTAGGAATGACAATTTGACACTTTTTAGAATCAGTTGAGAAAATGGTTAGAGCAATTTTCTGATGAATATGATCCCTACGATATTGATGAAGTCTTATCAATATACAACGCAGAAAGTATATTACACAATCTTTAACTTGCATTTGAATTGTGATTGATATTCCTGATACAAGTGATAGCCTTGATTTATATAAATATATATATTTATTCATTTATTTTCTCAAAATCGATATTTCAAACATATTTCTAGTCTAGTTTTGAAAGAACCAACAAATTAATATGTTTATGTTAATGCTGAATTTCACCTTTTTTCAGCACATCGGTATGGACCAAAAAAAGAAATACTTCAGCAATGCTAGAGTATATAGATACTCAGGATCTACTAGATAGATTCTTAAATACATCATTAGCAAACACTTTTAAGTTCCTTCTGAATTGTGAAAATAATGTGAATTGTGGAGCATCATTTGACCAAACGGTAGGATACATGTGTGAATAGATGGATTTACAGTTAACCCAAAATGACACATTCTTTCATTCGGTTCAAAACGAAACTGTTGTTGAAAATTTCAATTTCAGTCATTTCTTCAGCTCACTGGCCTTACTAAGTAACGTTGTAATAATAGCTATTATTGCAACAAACTCAAAACTCCGGAAACCGTTCTAACTCGCCATTATAAGTCTGGCTTTTGTCAATTGTCAAAACATCAAGCAAGAAATGACAAAATGTGATGACATCCTTGGACTTTAGGAGCCATAACATGAATTTGGCTTTGGACTATACACTTGACTGACTTCTGATTATGGATACCTGGATACAAAAAAAGAGATATAAAATACGTCAATAACCTATTAATAAATAATAGAATAAAATCTCAGTCATGTAAATACTTAAATACTGGGCTGATATTGAATTAAATAAACTTTTAAACTAACTTGTTCTATATGAGTTACAAATGCTGTGTAACCAATTAAAAGGCTTTTCAGGGCTTTCAGAACAAGGCCAACCCAGCGGGTCCCTCCAACACGTGTTGGTTGTCGATATGCCACATTAAGTGACTCTGCTGTTGCTTTCAAGTTGGCTGTCTGTTTTGGACTGTTGTGATAAAGCTTAAAGATCTGATTCAGCAAATCTATGATTTTGTTATAAAGATTTGCGCATTTCATTGCGTCCTTAAAGGCAAGTTCTATCCTATGCGACATGCACTTTAACATAATTATTTTTTTTTATTTATGTTTCTCTTGAAAATTTATATCACTCCATTCATTTCTCCTGTATTTACACTGGCACCATCTCCTGCAAAACAATGATTTTTTGTTCCATTTTTTGTTTAGTAATATTTTCAAACTGTAAGGATCTGGTTATGGCATTGTAGATCCCTTCAGCATTGGCACATTCACATTCCATGAGACCAATAAAATTACAATGGATAACTCCACGAATAGAAAAATGTACATACACAATTTCATTCTCTACTACTGAGACATCCGTGCTCCCATCAGACATTATGGTACAACACTTTGCTTTTTCAATATTTCTTTCAATTTTTTCTCTTTCTACAGCAGCAATTGATATTATAAACTCTTTGCAACTTTTTCAGACATTTTATGTATTTTGCATTCCTTTAAAATGTCTTCAAATTCAGTGACCGATGCTCCGAAAGTTCGATTCAAAAAGTATTTGAAGTATACAAATATTCTACAAAGCTCAATGAAATTTGAACATAACAATTTTAGCATCCTTAAGATACTATATGTTTGTATTCCCATTGAAAAGCATTGTTAACTTAAGGAACATATATATTGCAATTTCCTCTATTTTCTGTCTAATACTAAGTTTGATATATGATTATTGTATTGGCCTCTATCTATGCACGATAAAACAATTTCATACACGGAATCTCATAGTGATAATTAATGACACTGTGTTGATTTTATTCTTTATTGTTATTAATGTATCATTTTTTATCCATCGCTTAAACACAGTGAAAAGATCTAGAGCAGCTGGTGATCTTAGAGTAAAAATGACGGTCATTGTTGTCTTTATTTTAGTTCTACATACTATCGATTCAATCATGTCACTTGTTCAAAATGTATTAAAAGCCCCTGTTGTTAACGTGGATTTTCTTAAAATTTCTTTTCCAGAGAAAAATTCGACACAAATTTTTGGCGTTCATGAGAATGAAATGAAAAATCCTGTTGTCAATTTGTCCGAGTATTCAGATCTATACAGCGGTTTAGACAAATTCTGGTCAGAAGTTTTGAATTTTACAAGCTTATATTATTACATGTTCGTGCACAGTATTAATCCTTTTCTTTACTTTTTCGCCTCACCAGCTGTCAAGAGAATTTTTTCATCAGTCTTTAAATGTTTCTAATAATTTTAACCAAAAATACTTATCAATTTTGTTGAAAATCAGACATTTTTCTATACTCACATTTTCTAAAGAAAGTTTGGGTATATTGTTGTTACTCATGTCCGTCCGTCCGTCCGTCTGTCAGACTTTTCTTCCCTGAACTCCTCCTACATTTTACACAGTAGCATAATCATCCATTTGGGAGATGGTTAGTGGTGTCATGTAGATGTGCAGTAAGGTTTCGGAATTTTGATTTTGCCCCGGGGGGGTCAAATACGGGTCGAAAAATGACGTTTTTTATGCGAAAAACCCCGTCTTCCCTGAACTCCTTCTACATTTTACTCAGCAGCCTAATCATCTTTTGGGAGGTGCTTGGTGGTGTCATGTAGATGTGTTGTAAGGTTTTGGAATTTTGACTTTTCCCCGGGGGGTCAAATGGGGTCGAAAAATGACGTTTTTTATGCAAAAAGCCCCGTTTTCCCTGAACTCCTTCTACATTTTACTCAGCAGCCTAATCATCTTTTGGGAGATGGTTGGTGGTGTCATGTAGATGTGCAGTGAGATTTGGAATTTTGATTTTGCCCCGGGGGTCAAATGAAGGTCGAAAATGACGTTTTTTTGCAAAAAGCCCGGTCTTCCCTGACCTGAACTCCTTCTACATTATATTCAGCAGCCTAATCATCTTTTGGGAGATGGTTGGTGGTGTAATGTAGATGTGCAGTGAGGTTTAGGAATTTTGATTTTGCCTCGGGGGGCCAAATGGGGGTCGAAAATGACGTTTTTTTTTTGCAAAAAGCCCCGTCTTCCCTGAACTCCTTCTACATTATATTCAGCAGCCTAATCATCTTTTGGGAGATGATTGGTGGTGTCATGTAGATGTGCAGTAAGGTTTTGGAATTTTGACTTTGCCCCGGGGGGCCAAATGGGGGTCGAAAAATGACGTTTTTTAAGCAAAAAGCCTCGTCTTCCCTGAACTCCTTCTACATTTTACTCAGCAGCCTAATCATCTTTTGGGAGATGGTTGGTGGTGTCATGTAGATGTGCAGTAAGTTTTCAGAATTTTGATTTTGCCCCGGGGGAACAAATGGGGGTCGAAAATGACGTTTTTTATGCAAAAGCCTCGTCTTCTTTCAACTTCTTCTACATTTTACTCAGCAGCCTAATCATCTTTTGGGAGATGATTGGTGGTGTCATGTAGATGTGCGGTAAGGTTTTGGAATTTTGACTTTGCCCCGGGGGGCCAAATGGGGGTCGAAAAATGACGTTTTTTAAGCAAAAAGCCTCGTCTTCCCTGAACTCCTTCTACATTTTATTCAGCAGCCTAATCATCTTTTGGGAGATGGTTGGTGGTGTCATGTTGATGTGCAGTAAGGTTTCGGAATTTTGATTTTGCCTCAAGGGATTAAATGGGGGTCAAAAAATGATGTTTTTTATGCACTCATTCTACATTTAACTCATTAGCCTGATCATCTTTAAGGAGAGTTAAATATTTTGAAAATTGGTAAAACATCAACATCGTAGGGTAAAAATCATAGCATGCTGGAAAACATCTTTAATTCTTACGAGTAATGTACATGTCAAATGTGAAAGTCAAATCTCTTCTCAATGAAAAGTTATCAAAAAAATGCAACATTTTGAAAAGTAGGTTAAGCTTCAAGGTCAAGGTCACAGATTGATTGATTTAGAAAGGTCTTATCATAGGTAATAATATAAATGCATGTATAATATGTATTCGTTCAAAATGGTGAATTTAAAACAATGCAATTTTTATGCTAGTATGTCGAACTTCAAGGTTATGGGTAAAAAAAAATCATGCCATTGTCACAGGTAAATACTAATACATATGTTTGATACAAATGCCTTGTCTCTTCTCATTCAATAGATATGACCGTGTTGACCAAGGTTAAATTGACAGACTGACATACAGATGTACATATAATGATTTCTATGTGAATTGGTTAAATTTAAATATTGACCCAGTGGTTGTAGAGAAGTTAAAAATGTAAAACGTTTCCAGACAAACAGATGGACGACAGACGTAACGTGATAAGGAAACCAGAAAAGCTCAAATGAGCTAAAAACGTATGATTCACAAGTATTTTGAAAGGGTTACCATGATTACAGTATTTGAAAAGCTTTGTTTTTCATGCAATTTTTCGAGAAGCTGAAAATGTATGACATATGTATCCATTGCAGAAAACAGTATGATTGAAAATAGTTAATCAAGGTGTTTTGAGTGACAAAATAAAGCTAGTAAACTTTTACAGCTAATTCAACCACAGGACTTAGTCAATTTTAAGATGTACAGTTCCTTTTTAAATCTTATAATAAATGTTTTTAAAATATTCATGTAATCATTTCTGATTCAAGGGAGAGAGATACAACTAATATGTTCATGTTTTATGTTATTTTTAGTAATTTATTTGTTTATTGTGAAACATCTCTTTCGGAAAATTGTTCCCTCATATGGAGACACCGCCACTTAAAAATAATGAAGACAAGATGTGTTTGTTAAACACTGATGCCCACGTATGGCAGATTATGATGAAGGTTGAAATTTCACAAATGTTTGTCAAACTTAAAGGTTAAGGTCAAAGGGTTAAAATTGTTGGTATCGAAAGAAGGTCTTGTCACAAGGAATACACATGTGAAATATAAAGAAATCCCTAGTACTTCCTGTTCAAAAGTTATTTGCCATGGTTAAAGTTTTTTTAAGTGGGTCAAACTCTAGGGCCAAGATCAAACATATTCATACCTGTTTAAAGTTCACAATGAATACACATGTTAAGCATAAAAGCCCTGGCACCTACTGATCAAAATTTAAGCCAAATAACTGATCAAATTTATGCAGAAAACAGACAAGCATTATTTATAAACACAAGAAACAAAATATGCATATATAGTCAAATGGAAAAAAAAATTCTATTTTGGAGTCACAAGATCAATTGCAATTTCATGGACAGGGAGTGGCTAGGGAGATTAGAGCCCCTCCTGGAGCTTGTTTTGTTTTGTTATTTATATAAGACTATATACTGAAGCAAATAAAAAATGACTTTGGACATCATCCCCCTTAAAAAACATGGACACCACAACCCCACTATCATTGTTTTTATTTTGTTTTCAGTTTTTTTTTCTTTGCTTGTGAAAAAATTCTGGGCTGGCATTTGTTTTGCCTGAAGTGTGAACCCCCCTCCTGAAAAAAATCTGGATCTGCACCAGTAACTGAATGTCACATCGACAACGGGAGATAACTTCACAATGTAAAATTGAAAACTGTGGCATGCGATGATCTTTGAACTTTAACCTAATCTTTTGCATTTTGGTTTATTTTACCCCAATCTATACCTAAACTTGTACTCAGCGACTGCCATAGGCCATGTCAACATCATGAAATATAATCCAATTATAACACAGAATGATTTTTTTCAATACACATAACACTGCAGCATGTGCCTGTTATCCTATTCGGCAAACCTTGACTGATTCCGTTGCCTAAATCAGATGAAGTACGAATTGGCCGAGGTATGCCGAGTGGTGCTCAATCTAAAAATATGATAATGGGTGACGCAACTCAATATAATGTAGAAATTTTCCAAAAGGTGTTTACATTTAAACATGTATTTAGTTCAAAAACAAATTTAAAATTAATTCATTACAAACTATGTTTTAACATAACTTTTCCATGTACATGTGTATCCTATTAAAAAAAGTACCTTTCGTGAGGGTGTGATTGTGTGTTGTGTTTTTATTTGGGGGGGGAGGGGGAGGGGCATTATCAACTTTAAAAAGGTACCAATTATGAGCAAAACATTTTTAAAATCTAATTCACGCATAGGCGTCTGAACCGGGGGGGGGGG
>PRKT01000523.1:0-46603 GCA_003671525.1 Saccostrea glomerata | reverse complement strand
CCCCCCCCCCCCCCACTTTTTTTTTCAAAGATAGACTTTTCTATATATTGAAAATTGGGGTTTACCTTTTTTTGTTTGATAAGCCCCCCCACTTTCAATTAGCCCCTGAGTCTCTGAGTCATAGGTCACATAGTCATAGGGTCTGAGAATGTAATACTCAATGTGACGAATATATGTGTAAATTATAGAATTATTTTGACTTTTCCTTGGAAAGCCCAATATGTTCGAGTCAGTGCGTGTTTAGAAGCAAACACCTTAGTGCGTGTATTACTGTCTCATGACAGCATATAGTTTAATTTGTCGTGATTTTAGGGGTTATTTTCATTTATGGTATAAAATGGTCTGAGGCCACTTTGATATTTTTTTTTATTTTTGTGACCATTTTTTCTACTGTTTTCCATAGAATAAGAGTTTTAAATTGCAAATATCTTGAAAAGTCTTAATCAGAGTAAGATATCTCTGTAAAAATGGATTTAATCGTTCCAAGTTTGCAGGAAAATATTTGATCTTCCTGAGCACGTAAAATATTTTTTTACCAGTTATAATGTTTATGGAGGTAGCCATTATTTCTCCAATTTAGCAAAACAAATAGATATTCCATTAATTACCATGTAGAATAGACAACGTTAGATTTAAATACATGTACCACAGTACATGGTCATTTCAGTAATTACGATTAGTACTCGTCATTCAATTATTTTAATTAGCACGCTTTACATTAATTCAAGTCAACAGATAATAACCTGTATTTGTTAAAAGGCTTTTTAACAGCCATCGCTACATGTTTCATCAATGAAAACACGTGGGCCATGAGTTTTGATTACCTGTGCATAACTAATGTTAACACGCACGGTGTGTGCATTATCATGCATATTATAGTTTTTGTCGACATTTTGATTTTTAAAAAAATCATTCAAATAACTATCGAACTTACTCAAGATTTGGAATGATATTATTTCGTCGACCTACATGAACACATTCATTACCGTCCAGTGTATTTTCGCCGCGATGTATTAAAGATCTTGGGGTGTACATGCACTCATCGTAATAGAATATAGGAAAGTTATTTGACGTTATTAGTCAAGGACTTTTGATAACTGCACCTGTTTAAATTAATCGTAAATTATTTATTAAGTCTAACTATTCTATATTAACCTATCCTATTGTTCGTGAAAAAAAGACATAACAATGATGAATGTCGTTTACATGTAGCTATGGATTAAACGGATATAGACAAGGGAGGTAACTTCTATAACAGAAGAATTCCGCGAATTCAAGAAACCGCGATCGTGTCAAATGAGAGAAAACCGTAAAAATTACAACCCGTGAAATTAATCCCCTAAACAGTAATATGAATAATACCAAATGAAAAGGTTTGTGTCGTGTAAACATATGCACATGAAATAATCTAAATGATATCTGAAGAAAATACATTTTAGAGGTGGAATAGGTTGCCTAAGAGAAGTAAGCATCCCTGTTAACCTGATATATGTACATCTTCAAGCTTTGTATCCTGCTATAATATTGTTAACGTCCTGTAACGTTTTTAAAATTTTAATTACCTGATTTTTATCAGTTGATTTTGTGACAGAAAAGATAATTGATGGAAGAATGTTTAAATTATAAGATTTCTTTGTCTTTCATTAAAGCGAATATCACAATGGAAAAGAGCTAAACCCATGAGTTCTTCATTTTCTATCCGAAAAATAGATAAAGAAATACTCAGAGGTCAACATGGTTCAAAGTACATTACACCACATATGTATCAAACGATGACGTCTTGATGATTCTCTATGATGCTCTCTTTTAGTTCACCTGCATCTGAAATTTCCGGAAAAAAATTGAAAACAACGACTTAAATCAATGTAGTATACTTTATTATGCAAAATATGGCAGTCAGAACGTGACAGATCTTATGAAACATCAGAAAGAAGAGAAAATAAATGCCAAGCAATAACTTCGTTGCAAAGGCAGTAGCATTCTTTCCGCGGGGGGAGGGGGGGTCAAGAGACGAGAGACTTAAGAGACTTATTTATTTTACCAGTCCCATTTGCTCGAGATTTGCCGGGTACATCTAAGGTGTTGATCCTTACGTCGCGGGTTCGAATCCCTCTGTGGTACGTAGAGATCTATCCTTTGGATGAGACCGTATGTACTGACTTGGGACAGGAAATTAAGGGAAAAACGTTGTAAATGCGTCCAGTGATTTTATTTATGAGGATGTTGAGATATGACGATGACAATGACGTGGAAATATGACTTGAAGTTGAAGTTGAAATGGAAATGACGTTGACATAGAAGTAGACGATTTACTACAAAAATATACAAGAAAAATACTATAAATACAAGATATTTCAAGTAAGTTACACATGATAACACATCCTAGCAAATAATCATGATGTATTACACGTTCTAGAAAATATTTCAATAAACAAAAACTGTCGTTAAATGTAAACAAAGAGGCATAACTCTTCTTGACACAAATCATGATAGAAAAACATGGCAGAAAAAAGAGTTATCTCCCGTACGTAATAAGTGTGCACATATCCAGCGAAATTACAATATGTATGTCAATAATGTACCTAACTTACTAATTGCATTATAATTATTAACTCCAACATTAGTGCACATGCATTTTCAACAATAACTTAATAATAATAATAAATAGTAACAATAAATATAATCAATAATAAATAGCGAGATTCATAAAAAATGTTCAATTTACCGAGATGACAAATATACAGTGAATACAGCTTAATGATTTACATAGAAAAACTCACCAGTTAGAAGTTTCCTCTGGTGAAATAAATACCAGTACAAAGAATGGAAAACATTGAAACTAGCAAATGGCAAACTGGTAACAATTGCGGCACCAAGCCCTGCCGCGTTCTACCATGTTAACACGGGCTCTACACAAAGAATTACTGTGCCCCCAAAACGATGACGTCACATCACACTAATGACCCTAAAAAAGTCTAGTTATCGAAATGGCCGTAACATCGTATAAACCTGTTTCGCAGTGTTGACACGAAAAAGATCCTTCACTGCTCAATGACCCAGAGTGCCGAGTATAGGACAAAATTTGAAGCTCTTATCTGGAAACAAGTGGCGTCTCCATGTGAATAAAAAGTTCTTGAGAGGGACGTTAAACAACAAACAAACAAAACAATCTTGGTACAAATTTATTCACGACTAATACAATTAATTTAATTTATTCAATTATATGTGAATAATTTATCTTTAATTTTTTTCAATATTCGTTCTATTTTTTTATTACCTAAAAAGATACAAATAAATTAAATCTGTTTGATTTATTTTATTAGAAATCAAAAAGATATATTCAAGCAAAATCAAGGATACATTTAATTTCCCAGTATAGCCTCGAATTTCACAATTTAATTCCGTCACATAATAAATTTTATGTTAAGAAATTAAAAACTGAAACCTATATAGCTTATACCCTAAAAAATACAATAAGTCACATGAGATAAACCTACCTTTAGCGCTTTTCCATACTGATAAGAGTCCTTAACTAAGTTGTTCTATATATACTGTAAATGATGCTGAGTCTTCAACTATACACTTGTACTAGAAATATACGTACCGCAGTTTTATTATCTCCCGCTTTCACTGCTAGTGAGGGATATCAATTTTGGTTTGTCCGTCCGTCTTTCTGTCTGTCACGCTTTCGTTTTCGCACTTTAGCTCGAGAACCCTTTGAGCTTTTGTAATGAAATTTTTCATAGCAACTCTCTATGACCTAAAGAAAAACCTATTGAATTTGAGGTCAAAAGGTCAAAGGTCATAAATCAATAAATCCTGTCTGTTATAACACTTTTGTTTCCGCGCGATATCTCAAGAACCTTTTGAGCTTTGCAATGAAATTTTAATGAGGAAATTGACGCAATTCATGACATCGTTATAAATGAAATATGTCATAAATTATTGTTAAGGTCCAGTCTTCAAAAGTTCAACTTTCATATCAGATTCACCAGACCAAGAGGTTGAACATTGTTCTTTATTGCTTTAATTGTTTGCGTAAAGAGAAGAAAACACTTGCTGTGGTCTTGTTTTAGACATTTAGATATATCGACAACGTATCAACTAGATGCTGTCATGAGACAGTAATACCCGCACTAAGGTGTTTGCATCTAAATACACACTCCTTCATATTGGACTTTCCAAGGAAAAAGTCAAAATAATTCTATAATTATAATACATGTATTCGTCAAATTGAGCACAAAATTTTCAGGTGACCATATGATCTATGAGCCTCATATATATGTATTTTGTATACTTAATTCATTACCAGTCTGAAATAACAGAATTTAATTAATAAAGTAAATTACTTAATTACATTCTGATAAATATTTTGCCCATAATTTGGAACTTTTTAAATTTACTTTCTCAACGACATGAAATACTATTTCAGTACAAAGCGTTTTTGATGAATTTATCAAAATGATTTTAGTACTTGGTCAGGAAAAAAACCCATTGAAAATACAACCTAGGGGTGATCAAAAAGTTCGCAAACTATCTCTATATCTACAAAACCACAATTCAGATTAGAATGAAATTCGGTACACACATAGCCATACACAAGGTCTATCAATAGAAAATGCTGAATAAAGTTTCTCTCCTTGTTTGTGACGTCACAATGTGAAAAGTACGTTACTATTTAGGTCACTTGTGACGAAAAATGGGTGTCTCATTTGAACTCGTTCAACAAACGACTGTACAATTTATTGTAATATCTTAGAAATCCCTCTACAGTATCATATAATAATTTGTACACAGTTTATTGAGATAAATGAGTTCCTATAAATTCAATTAATGATTGGATTAATCGTTTTAGTGAAGGAAGGCTGATGGTTAAAAATGATACTTGTCATCTTGCCCAGTGAAAGCAAGTTTGAAAAGATATGTATTTCTAATTAAGCAATTTGCTATCAAAGACCTCCAATTAACACTTTGAAAAATAGTTGAATATTTGAAAATGATTTAAGTATTGAATACCTAAGATATCGTTTACTTTAGATTTTAAACTTATTAGATATGATAAAAAGGATGCACCCATTCTCTATCCACCTTGAATAATGGTCTCTCCTGAGACAAAAGATTTGTGTTTTAATGTTCGTCATGCTTATTTTCGGATAGGATGATATTATCCACCCATTCTGTTGCCGAGATATGACCATTTCTGACAAAAAAGCTGTTCTTGTCATAAAAATTTATTCACATGGAAAGAAATATTAAACTCGGAAAATTTTTTTAACTTTTGTGACAGAACGCTACAGAGGGGGTCACCTGACCGCCAATATCACGTGATTCGCGCATGCGCAGAACGGTGGTTGATGTGCATTAAAATCGGGGAGGATTAATTTAAAATATAATCAACATTAAAACCAAATATTGTTTCTTGTATGGAAGTTATTCAATTAGTTTGCGAACTTTTTGATCACCCCTCGTATACAAAAAGAATCTCAGCATCAAATCGAAGACTTTGTCTCATCCATGGCCGTAGGAAATATGTTGAAGCCTAATCGCTTTTTTTCCTATATATAGTATACTATTCACTTTTGATCAGAATTGCTCGTGACCCATTTAAAATCAAGTTGAATGACCTTTTGAGCTTGTCAAGTTAGTGCTCTTTATACTGAAAAATGTTTGAACCCTCCCCCCCTTCAAATTGATTTATATCCTACAAGATATTTATATATATATAAGTTATTTGTTTTCTGGAAAATAAAGTTTAAAAATATGCAAAAAAAAGATTACTATGCATAAGAAGATTTTTACAAATACATAACACGTAAGTTAGGAAATCGTTTGGAGACTTTCACTTCTACTGACATAGAGCATCTTAATCAGCATTTTCAATCCGAAAATCTAACTGTGGACTTAAGCAATAATCGTCTATCTTGCACCTGCGAAAACATTAAATTTCTAGTTTGGATTGTAAGGTTTTATTCTCATTTTCAGGACTTTAACGAATATTTTTGCTTGGATGAGTCGATCCGTGTACAAAATCTTCAGAAATCATTGTACATGTTAAATAAAAAATGTAAATCCTACCTGATTTGGTACGTAATCAGTTGTATTGGATGTATTTTAGTGCTCACCATTACTGCATGTTACTTGGTTTATAAAAATCGCTGGAAAATACGTTACATACGATATATGGCAGGAAAGAAAGTAAATGGGTATCATCGTCTTCAATCGAGTTCTAGCATTGGGAATTTCGAATATGACGCATACATATCATACTCTGCAAAAGATGTATCATTTGTAAAAGAAGATATGATACCCAACCTTGAAGATAAGAGTAGTGATCACATAAAACTAGCAGTAATGCATAGAGACATGGAGCCAAGCGGAGATCATGCAAATAATATCATGGACTACATCAGTCGAAGTAAAAGAACCATTTGCGTAGTTACTAAAAATTTTCTTGAATCTGACTGGCAGGATTACGAGTTGAATATGGCCAGAATGGAGGGAGTTCAGACGAGAAAAACATGGAACTTTGTCCACTTAATTTTGATGCCAGATGTATGCAAGTCAAAATATCCACAGAAAGCCGGTGATTTTATAAAGAAAGGTTATTATCTTGAATATCCAGAAGAGGCTTTTGGACAACAAGTGTTCTTGGAAACTCTAAGACAGGAAATATTGAAAGAAATTGTCATTTTAAATTAACAATGTTTTGTAAATCGCGTACAAAATTACGTGAACTGTTTTTTTTTTCTCGAAAGGTTTATACCATGTTAAACAGTATGTCACCTTCTTCATAACTTCAAAGTTTCAACATTGTTTTTGCGATTTGTGTCATATCAATGTCATGTTTAATTTCACAATTTACTCCTCATCGGTATGCCTCGCAAAAAATTATCCAAAAGGAAGCGCACAATAGAACAAATACATATATATTTTCATTTCTAAAAATTGTCTGTTTTTTTTTGTCTGTAATGCTTTGTGTACATTAACATGTGTACTCACACTAAGAAACCTTTTTTAGATGGAATGCCATTTTGGTATTTTGTTAAAAAATATTTTGCCCTAGCCAGATTGAATGACATTGAAATATTAATAACAGTGAAGGAAAACTTCAGGATCGTTGTAAGGCAATATTTTCGAAAGGAGGTGTAAAATGTATGTAGATACGAAAAGTTCTAAACAAGGAACTTTTAGAAAATTTGAAATGATTTTTTTTTATCAAAATCAATAACATAAAAGCATACGTGTTCTTTACACTTTAAACAAGTATTCCTCATAATTAATTAAAAACTAGGCTTTTGATATCGTAGACATCTGTATTTTAATTAAAACGGAAAGTTATTAAATGAAAATTTTAATGTAATCTTCGAGGACCAAGCCCTCTAACAAACTATTGGAATTCCGAGAGGGTACTAATTCTCCTAGCTAATTAAATAACCGAACTCTTTTAATATTTCCCTGAAACAAAAAGTTCACATAAGAAGAAATAATCACTTTTCGTTGCTTTCTATACGACATTCAGATAAAAAGTGGAAATACATATGTAATTAAGAAATAAAGTATCTGTTTTTTTTTTTTAGTTTTTTTGGGATGTAAAACGGGTTGGTCACGTAATCAAATCTCATAAAGCCCGAAAAGCTTTATGTAAAATTTGATCATGTGCCAACCTGTTTAATATCCCAATAAAAGTTTAAAAATGATACTTTATTACTTATATTTACATTTGTGACTGATTAATTACAAATAGCAAGGTACTTAAGTAAAGTTTGAAATCCATAAAGTTTTTCTTAAACTCAACCGTATGAAGTGAATGTGTTGATAGCGTCGATTGCTTATGACGAAACTATCAAATCACGCCGACCGCTTATGACTAAACAATTGATTTATGGTCACATGACGAACGTGTTTTACGGAGATGTAAAAACGCCTAGTTCAAATGGTGTTATATAAGGGAAAACATTTGCAAATGTAAATATTGTTAATTAATAAGAACTATACTGAATTGACGATGGATTTTTCCCTTATTACCCGATCATAACAAAAAGCACATGGCGGATGTGACCGGTCAGCAGGGGTGTTCACTTCTCAATGGCACCTGATCCCACCTCCGATGTTTTGGAGATCCTGATCCTATTTTGTATTGTTTTATGGACTTTTGATTTGAATAATGTTCGTTATCTTCATATGTTTCATACTTAGATCCTTTTAAGATCAGTTTCGGATTATTATTATGTAGAATCAGAATAATTTTTTACCAAATAATTTTGTACTTTTATTCTGATTTAAGAATCAGTTGTCTGTGGGAAAATTTTTTTCATTTTATTGTGAGGAAAAGGTGTAGAAAGCATTGAAAAAAAATTTTTTTAATGTGATGGATTTAAAAAAGAATTGCAAGTCGGTAATTTTAATTTTTGTGTGGTTTCAACGCTGATTTACATAGTTTCTAGTACATGCTAGAGCTTACTTTGAAAAATTGGGTAAAGGAAAATTTAACTATATAAAATAACGGGCCAATTGGTATCACAAGAAGAAATCTTGCAAAGAACAACAGGGCCAAATTTACTCAGGTGAAGTTTGTGGCGCACAGGCCTCTTTTTAAAATATGAAATTAAATTTATCGTCAATTTGAAATTGATTCGATTACATTTTTAATTCTTATATCTATTAATTTTTTTTAATAAAAAGAATCGAGTGACTGTCTACCTTGTACTGGATATGCCACATCATTAGCGACAGTTATTAAAAAAACTGGGATAATAAGATCAAAAGCAATTACTTCCTGAATGGTTTATTCAACATTGCGTAAGATGTCCTTGCCATAAAGAAGAGATTTATTTGACATTAAAATTGTCCTTAAAAGTTTATGGAAGACTAAACGACACCAAAAGCGTATAAGCTATCACAGGTGCATCATGGAAGTTATTAAAACAAAAAACAATTCAGTGCATCAAATTTAATAAAACTTCCCTCATTTTTAATATTCTTTTCATATAGAATATTCATCACACTAATGTAATTATAATTTTATGAATTTGTACAAGCCAAACGTCATAATTTTTACATTTCACATGCGGAAGGCTATCATTTAGTAAAAAAAGTATTTTTAAAAAAAGATACTAGATCATCTGGAATTTGAACCCGAAACGTCTCATTTGTTAAGCGAGAGACATACCACTACACGACAGAGCCGCTGGTTGATGTTGGAGATTATATGCAAACATATGGTCGCATACATGTATATATTCACGTTCGCTATTGTCACAATCATTACACAATGCATGGTATCTAATTTAGCCTTTATTAAACAGTTCTTAAAGATTTTATAAGAATAAAAAGTACACCAACAATCAATCAATACGATAAGTACTCACGAGCTACCATGCGAAAACGAAAGCGTTACAGACAGAAAGACGGACAGACCCAAATTGATATCCCCCACTTTCAGTGAAAGCGGGAGACAATAAAACTGCGGTACATATATTTCTAGTACAAGTGTATAGTTGAAGACTAATCTTCAGCATTATTTACAGTATATAAAGAACAACTTGGTTAAGGACTCTTATCAGTATGGACAAGCGCTGAAGGCAGGTTTATCTTATGTGACTCATTGATTTTTAGGGTATAAGCTATATAGGTTTCAGTTTTTAATTTCTAAACATAAAATTCATTATGTGACAGAATTAAATTGTGAAATTCGAGGCTATACTGGGAAATTAAATGTATTTTATTTATTTTGCTTGAATATATCTTTTTGACTTCTGATAAAATAAATCAAACAGATTTATTTTATTTGTATCTTTTAAGGTAAAAGAAACCCCTTAGAACGAATATTGAAAAAAAAATTCAAGATAAATTATTCACATATAATTGAATAAATGAAATTAGTTGTATTAGTCGTGAATAAATTTGTAATGAGAATGTTTTGTTTGTTTGTTGTTTAACGTCCCTCTCGAGAACTTTTTATTCACATGGAGACGCCACCTCCTTCCAACTAAAAGTTACAAATTTTGCCCTTTACTTGACACTCTGGGTCATTGAGGGATCTTTTTCGTGTCAACACTGCGAAACAGGTTTATACGGTCTCATCCGAAGGATAAATCTCCACGTACCACAGAGGGATTCGAACCCGCGACGTAAGGATCAACACCTTAGATGTACACGGCAAATCTCGAGCAAATGGGACTGAGAAAATAAATTTAAAAAAAGGATTATTATCATTCGAAAAGGTATTTTTGTAATCTAAGAATCTAAGAAATTGCTATGAAGTTAATTGTTCAAATCGCATAAGAAACTTAAAAATCTTGATTTTCCTTTAAAAATTAAGTCCTTTCGTCCCAACTAATTTTGAATTTTGGATTTTGCTTCAAAATTTCTTTGAGTTAAATTAACTTATTTTTAAATTTTAAGGTCAATGCAATATTAGGTCTCGTCTCTTGACCCCCCCTCCTCCCCCCGCGGAAAAAATGCTACTGACTTTGCAACAATGTTAATGCTTGGCATTTATTTATTCTTCTCTCTCATGTTTCATAAGATCTGTCACGTTCTGACTGTCATTTATTTGCATAATAACGTATACTACATTGATTTAAGTCCTTGTTGTCAATTTTTTTCCCGGAAAATTCAGATGCAGGTGAACTATAAGTAAGCATCATAGAGAATCATCAAGACATCATCGTTGGATACATATGTGGTGTAATGTACTTTGAACAATGTTGACCTCTGAGTATTTCTTTATCTAGTTTTCGTATAGAAAATGAAGAACTCAAGGATTTAGCTCTTTTCCATTGTGATATTCGCTTTAATGAAAGACAAAGACATCTTTAAACAGTTTTCTATTAAATACCTTTCCTGTCATAAAACCAACTGATAAAGAACAGGTAATAAAATTTTAAAAACGTTAAAGGACGTAAACAATATTATAGCAAGATTGACTAAACAAATAACCATAATACAAAGCTTAAAGATGTACATATATCAGGTTAACAGGATGCTTACTTCTCTTAGGCAACCTATTCAACCTCTGAAATGTATTTTCTTCAGATATCATTTAGATTATTTCATGTGCATATGTTAACACGATACAAAACTTTTCATATGGTATTATCTATATTACTCTGAGTGTAACATCATGGCACAAACAATCTGATGAAATGGAGTGGATTATACGAGTTAAATCATGCAATCATTCCCTCGCCTTTTAGGATTAAAAAAAATTAGGAACGACAGTTCGAAAGTTTTTAGAATCTGTTGAGAAAGTGGTCAGAGCGATTTTCTGATGAATATGATCCCTACAATATTGATGAATTTATCTTATTAAAATACAACGAAAAAAGTATATTACACAATCTTTAATTTGCATTTAAATTGTCATTGGTATTCCTGATACATGTGATAGCCTCGATTTCTTCATAAATATATATATATATATATATATATATATATATATATATATATATATATATATATATATATATATATATATATATATATATATATATATATATATATATATATATATGTAAGCTTTCTTAGATGCTTGAAGTGTAAATTCAAGTATGTTCAAATCATTTACGACCTAAGGTAGTAATGTTTTCTTGAAAGGGGTGATTGAAATCTCTGTATCATCAATTTAACTGTCAGTAGCTTGCCTCCGTTGCATATCGTATAACTTTAGAGAAGTAAACATTATCTACAAGTGATTCCGGAGTATGCATGCATAAATAAGGAATGTTGACGATGGAAAGCCTGATGTTATCTTGTTTGTCACACAATTTAGTCGTTAGTTGAAAATCATCGTTCATAATCAGTAAAACATCTTATTATCTTTATTGCATAAGTTGACACAAGCGTCCTTTTTTAATAATAATAATTGAACTGTGCTAGCATGTCCATTTTCAAGGCTATGTATAGTCAACTGACTCCCTCATTATCACATAAAGTGATATCGGCACCTTTGTTAAGTAAAAGTTTAACAGTACTGTTGACCATTGAAACATGCTAGGAACAGCGGACTGCGCTTGCCTTTATTGCATAAATTTACATCAACACCTGAATTCAGTAGAATTTCGATTGTGTTGCAATGAAAGTTTTCACAAGCTATCCACAGAGGACTGACTCCATCTTTATCACATAAATTGAATTTTCCATTTCATACAAAATACAAGGCGTATTTTTTTTAAATACATTTCCCTATTTATACAGAATTGTTTAAGCTTATTAATCAAGTTTCCCGAATGCAAAGCAAACTTTTTTTGCTGCTCACTGCTCCATGACGTGCTACAATGTTATGTTTTTGTGCCCTTTTTAATTTAATCCATATGTATTTGGAAACTGATATCCTTTAAACCGAGCAATATATTACACCTACTAAAAGCATCTTAAGTAATTCAGCAAGACCTGATTAAAACATATAAATTTTATTTCAATTTAACTTCATTTATTAGAGGCATGACTACTGGTATTATATAGAAAAAAAAGAAAATTAATCGATCCATGTGTGTGTCTTAAAGATAGCAAAAATCTGCAGAGTAAATTTCCTGTACAAAATGACATTGATACATTTTACATAATGTAATTTTAAGCTTAAGCAACCACACAGATGATATTTAGACTTTACGGGGTAAATTTTCCCACCAAAGATAATTATAAAGACAGTCTTAATAACTTACAACATCATACGAACCTACAGATCGAGTCAATTTCCTCTCTAAATATGATACTGGCACGGCTGATAAAGTATTTCAAGGCCAAGACACCAATTTTCAAATAGCAAGATTGATGGGGAAAAATTTCTCTCATGAAAATCACTAAATGCAGTATTTATGACTAGCAACAATATAAGATAGCAAAAATCTACAGGGTAAATGTCCTCTCAAAAATTCAATTGACCTCGTGCCGAGAGCGCCTGAGTGAAGCAGTTCTGTGCAAAGTTTGTAAAATTATCACAGATTTAACAGATTCTCTATAAGAAATTCAATTAAATGCCTAAAAATAGTGTCAACAGATTTTTAGGAATTGCACAGATAATTAAAAGCAACATGAATGATTACAGCATCTGCGAGGTGTTCCCTTACATAACCGAGTCCCAGCGCACGAATCTTCTTCAGAGAAGCGCTATCATGTCCACTGTAACAAACTTGAACTTCATCCCTATTTAAATTCAAGTTTTCGTTCACCCAGCTGTCCAAATTGTTTAAAATGTTCAAATATCCGCATAAAAGTGTGACCAAGAATAAAAGCTTTTCTTGTCATAAGAAATGTATTACATAAATGGGGATGCTGCAAAAACAGCCACTGGTTAGTCAGTTTGGTAAACGTTGTATGAAAAGGTAAAATTCACATTTTACTTACAATTCTTGATCTCAATAATTCAACATCAACCAGATGTCCCATTCGGTGCTAAACAGATGAAAGTTACATAGAGAAATCGGGCTCACGATAATCTTTGTCGATTCTCACGAAAAACTGCTCATTCCGACAGCTGAGCCACGAAGTTAACGAGGAAAGCACGTTGTGAATAAGTGTTCTAATCCAGCACAGAATCTAGTCACCGTGGCGGCGGAAGTGCGTGTATTTGCGACAGGTAAGCCGACTACAACTACAGCGATGACAAACATAGAACCAAACATGAAATTATAACCTTAAAATATATATTGTTAATATAAACAGATATCTTTTAATTCAATAAAGATGCACGTTTTGGTACATGGAAAATGTCAAGAATTACAAATACACTTTGTACAATTTGAAATCACAAGATTTTATTAAAATCAACAGCTGGAAAATTTACAAAATTTAAACTTTTTACACAAGTACTCTGTAGTTGACATATAAATGATGTTGGAGTTTCTAAATTGACTATATCCATGTGGTATTTGGAGACCAGGTCTTCCAATAATCTATTGAAATTCCTATAGGCACCAATTGCGCTCCGTTATTAGCAGAGCTTTTTTGTTTTCATACAAAGAAGAATTTTGCGAATCTTATGCATGAAAGGAAGAAAACACGTTGTGTCCGTCAACTTGACATTCAGATATATCGACGACGTATTGTCAATTAACAATTGTAATTTCCATTCCTTTGTCGATACTATATATCCTTGAGATGAAAGATTCCACAGATTCTGGTACAGTCACTGAAAGTTCTACTTTCCCATTTTTCCGTTCGCTCACCGTTCGTTCAGCGTGCGTTCACCGTTCGCTCTCCGTTCACAGTATTGCGTTCACCGTTCACCGTGCGCTTGCGTTCACCGTTCACTCTTCGTTCCGTTAACTTTGCGTTCACCTTGCGTTCACCGTTCACTTATCGTTCAGTCTTCATTGTCATTCGGAACTCCAAAGTGAAAGGACTTGTCTTTTTGATTGTAAAGATTTACACGTTTATTAATTAAATAACTTAGATATTGTGTTCGAAGAATAATTATTTCATTGAAAAAATTATTTATGATATTTATATTAATTTTTATTATTATAATTCAGCTGTTACTTTATTCACGAAAATACCATGGAAAATAATACATTAAGTAACTTCATGTATGTAGAACGATGCTAAAATATTAGATTAAAAAAGGACAGTGTACAAATGCTTCACGCACGGCAACGATTTGTTGCAATGTTAAAGACAACAAATCATTAATGAATATATAATAATGAATCCAAGTCTTTTACAAGACAAGAATACACCAAAAAAATTATTTCTACAGTAACACGTATTTTAAACTATACGTAGGTCTGAGAATTATGAACAGTACTGCAAATATTCACTTTATTAAATATCCTTAGAGCTAATTAAATTGATAGCGTGATTTTAAATTTTAGAAAAGACCAACTGTTTAAAATAGTATATTATAAGAGAAGGAAAATTCCTTCCTTCACTGTACCTAAATATATATGTTTGCCATTCAGTATAATTAGGACCCCCCTGATGCCTTTTCTCCAAAAATAAAATTCTTAGTGAGTATTTTCAGTATTGAGCTAATAAGTTCTTAGTGTGTATTGTACCACAAGGAAATCAGTCTTTAAACCAATTGAAACAGTCATTAAACAACAGTATTTTCGAATACACTTGTGCCGACAGTAGTATTTTAAATTGGCAGGGAATATGTTTCAAACTCAATTTAAAACTTCCCATTATTCATTTTTTTTTTGCAGGAATGCAAAAATCAGTTCTAGAAATGATAGGCAAAAAATTTTAAAACTTCTTGGAAATATTAAGTGACTGCCTTAGGCATGTTCGGTGATACTTTTTCCACACCTCCACTGTGTCGAATGATATTGATTGACAGGGCAAACACACATGGACTTCCTGTGAACCGTGTGAACTTGATTGACAGAAAATAAAAGCCAATGATTACTCTCAAACGGATTTGTTAATCTAAAAAAATGATAACCTTCACTGCTTGGAAAATTTAAGAAAAATAATAAGAATTTTTATTTAATACAACAGATATCTGAGAATTGAGGGGGTATCTCTCTCTCTCTCTCTCTCTCTCTCTCTCTCTCTCTCTCTCTCTCTCTCTCTCTCTCTCTCTCTCTCTCTCTCTCTCTCTCTCTCTCACATACATTTCTCTGTTCAGTAAAAATTCTGACAGCACATTACTCTTTTAGTTCTGAAAATTTAATCTATTACAAATAATTATTGAATGCCTCTTAATTTCCATCAACCTGCCGAGTATACACTGTAAAAATGTGTTTAGATGATAGACACTATCCTAAGCACATTCTTGTTACACTTTTTTTTTATGCATTGAAATTCTAAACACATTGAATTTCATTACGTGTAACGGAAAGTGTTTAGAGCCTAAACACTTACATGTTTAGACTTTAAACCCTTTGCAAAACATGTTATGATACATGTTGACAATTAAACACTTGGATGCTTTCATTGTCTTCCTGCAAGAAAACTGAAAAAATAACAATTGTTTACATTTTAGATTTTATTCAATGAACATTCAAACATTGATTTATTATAAAGAATTTAAAATGAAATATACATTATGTTTAAATATTTATTTTTACACGTTGGTTTTAATTTTAATCAGATTAGCAAGCAGTTATTCCTCATCTCTGTATCAAGTTTAACTTCCAGCAATTGTTCACTGAGCAACACACGCATAATTTGTTTTCATCCATGAACGTCAGTAGGTAATCCACTGCCATTATTTGAGAGTATTTTTAGGTTGTTCAAAGCTATAACGAACAGCAGACTTCAAAAAACTCAGTTTCCTCTAGAAAATAAGAAGTGTTGAAAAATGTAAAAACGATGGCATGTCATTGTGGGCTTGGAGATGACAACAGTTCCTCTGATACGTATATTTTTGCTTTCAAGTTCGATGTGGACCATATCCTGTGAGAAATAAATTCAAATTTTATCAAAATATGCTCCTCGCTGGCTGGAGTTGTATGAACTTTTTTTTTTACATGTTTGACAGCTATTATTGTGCTACTTTTGTTGAACTTCATCTAACCACTATTTAGTATTGATACCGTTATAGATATTATTGACATTCTATATAATGTACTCCTTTCAAGCTTTCAGGAATGCAAAATATAACCGAAGGGAATCTTGATCTACAACTACATGTGCAAACGCATGTCTATTTACGTAGCCCATCGTGGTCAATTTATGGAAAATTAAAATAATAGTTAACATACCTTTTATCACAGTAATGTTGCATTTTAAATGCATTTCACAATCTCTTCATGGTTATCGCTTTGATTAGCATTCACTTCCTTTAATCCATCTTCTTTAGCAAACATTTGGGATTTTCTTTGTTTCGATAACCGCTCTATTTATCATTCGAATATATATGCGTCATTTCCGGGAAGATAACTCTGCACTTCACAGAAAAGTGTTCAATTTCTAAACACTTATATCTAAACATGTGTTAAATCTTAACATCATTTAGATATAACACACGTTTAGACCTAAGTGTTTAGCCGTTAAACACAATCTAACGCATGTTTAGACCTAAGTGTTTAACCGTTAAACACAATTTTATACATGTTCAGGTCAAAACACGTAACGAAAGTGTTTATTTTCTAAGCGCATTTTTTACAGTGTAATCATGGCCAGGAAATGTCTACATATACATGTAGAAGTTAGCTAAACTAATCATCATAAAAATACAAAAGACACATAACTAAGAACATTTTGCATTAGAATTTTAAAAAACGAGAGGTTTTATGCAATACGTCAACAGACAATTGTGAATTCAAAAAAAAAAATCCGTTATTTTACTCAGAGTCGCCTTGGCACGGAAATACATGTCATGTTGATACAACCGCGTACAATGTAATTAATTCATTCTATGAGTAGTAGTTTTATCTTCTAAAGTCCACATTATTTTATTAGTGAAAAGATAAGCAGGTTTACTATATATATACAAATAGATTAATTTTATATTTAAACTACACGCGTTCGGTAACAAATACACATGTTTTACGGCAATTAAAACTATCGATTTAACTCATAGGTGCAAATATGTACAGAAAAAAAATGTTTCTATTATTTATTTATCAACTGTCTGTTTATATTAAAGCACCTGAAATAAGAATTATAGAATAATTTCAATACAAGGAAAAGATCGGAGCATTCCGAGTAAATCGTTCATCTTGCGTTCACCGTTCGTTCACTGTTCATTTTGCGCTCGCGTTCACGCTCTGTTTGCGTTCTGCGTTCGTCGTTCAAACATCGTTCACCAAGTTGTGTTCAGCGATCGCACATAGTTCACTCACTGTTCGCTCTGCGTTCGTTCACCGTTCGTTCAGTGTTCGTTCACCGTTCATGTGGGAAAGTAGAACGTTTCAGGGACTGTACATCTGTGTCATACCTTGATATTTTACATGAAAAAGACGTCAATGGTTATCATACAACAAAACTTTATGATAAAAGTGATTACTTTAACGTTTCTAAACTTCCCTTACTTATGCAGCAATATACCTTCATCACCTGCACATGGGGCGTGTATCTATCAGTTGATTCGATACGCAAGAAGATTCCCTACGTATGAACAATTTCTAAAACGAGTAAATTATTGACAAGCAAGTTGATGAAACAAGATTATCAACAGTCTGGTTTAAAGTCATCGTTTCGTAAGTTTTTTGGTCGATACAATGACCTTGTCAGAAAATACAATTTAGCAGTGAATCAAATGCTGACTGACGTTTTTCAAACTTATTGTTAGTTCATAATTTTTTACACTGAATTGACGACAGATTTTTCCGTTATTTCCTTAACATGACAAGGAGCTTATGACTGGTGTGAGCCGTCGACAGGTGATGCTTACCCCTAAATGACACCTGATCCCACCTAATGCTTTGGAGGTTCCTGTTTGCTCTGCTCCTATTTTGTATTGTTTACTGTACTTTGATATTGAATACTGTTCATTATCTTCATATCTTTCGTTGCAACAAATGTTTTTAGGCGCACAGTCATTATGATTTAATCAAAGTCAACAAAACTTTACCAACGCGGTCAATTCATCCAAGTATATCGTATTTTTTTCTGATATCCTTATAAATGTTGACAAACTTTTACGTCATATACTTTTTAATGGTACATGACAGTGTAATGAATTCGTTATTTTCAGGTAAAAACAAATTTATGTAGATGTGGCTCCATTTTCCATTAAGAATGAAACTTTAATGTTCATTTTAGCTATCGTTAGAGAAAACAAAAAAAAATCAACATTTTTATTCATATCCTCGCCGCTGTAGAGTTAAATTTGTACAAAGCTGTCTATTATGACAAGGTACAGCATAAGCTTAAAGTTATCACATCAACCTTGGTCAGCGCTATTGTTTAGTAATAATTGTACCGCTTTTGTATGTCCATTTTTAGACGCTATGGAAAGAGGGGAGGCTCCATTTTTGTCAGATAAATTAGAATTGGCTCCGCTGTTCAGTAATAATTCAACAGTACTATCATGTCCATTAAGACAAGCATACCACAAAGCACTGGCTCCATTCTTGTCACGTAAATTGATATCTCCACTGCTGTGCAGTAATACTTCTACCGTATTACTATTTCCATAATAACAAGCTACATGAAGAGGACTGACCCCATAATCATTACATAAATTGATGTCAGCACCGTTGTTCAGTAACAGTTGTACCATGCTATCATGTCCATTTTGACAAGCTATAGAAAGAGGACTGACTCCTTTATTATCAAAAAAATTGATGTCGGCATCTCTGTACAGTAACAGTTGTGCAGTGCTAAAATGTCCATTTTGACAAGCTCTATAGAGAGGACTGATTCCATTTATATCACATGAATTGATTTTGGCACCGTTGTTCAGTAATAGTTGTACCGTGCTATCATGTCCATTTTGAGAAGCTATATAAAGAGGACTGGCTCCATTCTTATTCCATGAATTGATGTTGACAGCTTTGTTCAGTAACAGTTGTACCGTGCTATCACGTCCATTTTGACAAGCTATATAAAGAGGACTGGCTCCATTCTTCTTACATAAATTGATGTTGACACCATTATTCAGTAACAGTTGTACCGTGCTATCATGTCCATTAGAACAAGCTGTATAAAAAGGACTAGTTCCATTCTTGTTACATAAATTGATGTCGGCATCGTTGTTCAGTAACAGTTGCACCGTGCTATCATGTCCATTAGAACAAGCTGTATAAAGAGGACTGACTCCATTATTATCACATAAATCGATGTCGGCGCCATTATTCAGTAACAGTTGTACCGTGCTCTCATGTCCATTTTGACATGCTATATAAAGAGGACTGAATCCATAATTATCACATAAATTGATGTCAGCACCGTTGTTTAGTAACAGTTGTACGGTGCTTTCATGTCCCTCATGACAAGCTATAGAAAGAGGACTGGCTCCATGCTTCAGACATAAATTGATGTCGGCACCGTTATTCAGTAACAGCTGTACCGTGCTATCATATCCATTTTGACAAGATATATGGAGAGGACTGACTCCATCGACACCACATAAATTGATGTCAGCACCATTGTTTAATAAGCAGGTAATAGTTTTATCGCGTATTTCTCCGTCATTGGTATCCATTCCAGCTTCTTTTAAATGTTCCTCATCATTTAAAGCAGCTAAAAACAATGGACTTAGCATGTCTTCACCGGTAAACTTGTTTACATCACTACCTAGGTTAATTAATTCTTTAATTATTGCAAAACTATGAAATACACTAGCAATTTGAATTGATAAAAGTTGATGCCATTTTTCTTGCATGCCTGATTTTTTATATTCATCGCTGAGAGAATTAAGTAGTTTTAAATCGCCATTTGCACATATAGCAGAGAATATAGGATATTCCATTAGCTTCATTTCAGGGATATTATTTAAGAAAAACGAAGAAATATCAGTATGACCAAATAGGATAAGTCCGATCAAAGGACATATTTCGTCGTTCATATCAAGAATATGAAGTCTTGAAACACCAGAGGTCTTAAATAATTTTGAAAACTTCGATCTGTCTATTTTACATTTAATTCTTACAAGAAGCTTTCCGGGTGAATCAACTTTTTCCTTAAAAGATTTCACTACACTTTTATTACGTAAACATGGATTGAGTAGAACATCTACAAGGTGTTCTGTTTGTATGTCATTAATAAACCTGTCAACAAGATCCTCAATGTAGTCGTCAGGCAGGTAAACAGTGAAGGTATCGCGATCTTCCTCTTTTGTATCTTCTTCTATCCTCACTCGACGTCTCAGAAAACCACTGTCTGCGTACTGTATTGTCTCTTGTGGACAATCAACTCCAAACACTAGAGTCGTTATCTCCATAATAAAGTCGTGAAGGAATTGGAAAGCATTTCCGACACGTTTGACATAAGATCCTTTCAGTTCATGTAGAGTATTACGAATGACTGAAATATGTGTGTTTTCTTGTAACTCACACATTCCTAATATTTCCTTAAATTTCATAAAACATACATTATTTTTTACAATAGCATCGATTTTCAAATTGTTTTGAAAAGCCACTATCAAAATAAGTGAGCAAAATCTTTTCTTGTCTGTTTTCTTCCAAATTTCAATTTCCTTTCTAATAAATCTGTACGGATGTTTGAAGAAATCATCCCCCTTTTCTTTGTAGTTTGTCTCCCTTGGAAAAAGCTTACAAAGCAATGGGAAGTAAGCTTCCGTTTTGATTATTTCAGTAACAACCTTTTCGGGTAAATGAAGATTCTGTGAATACTGATTAAAAATGGTTCTTTTCTCTTCAACAGTCAGTCCATGTTCTTTGTTGTCAATCTCTACTGCAGTAGATTCGTCTAATAAGTTACCCTTGATTCTCTTTTCACAAAATACACATCTTCTACATGATATCAATAGTTTATTCTTCTTCAGGCAAATCTCCAGCGTTTTCTCTAAACTTTTCCATGAGTGATATAAAATTTCATCTACCGATTCTTTACCCAAAGGATCATTGAATACAAATAATATGCGATTTTTTAAGACTCCGGCTGAATAAATCTTTTTAATTTCTTCCACCTTATCCACCGGTATGACATTCCATCCCTGCTCTTTAAGAATAAGTGCAATATGCTGAATAATTGCAGATTTTCCGGACCCAGAATTTCCAACCACTGTGATAAGGTTCAGACTTTTAAGCTTTTCTTGAACCACTTCACTTGCTCTTGTAGGAATGAAGTCAATATCGTCTTCTTGCCAATTGTCCAGAATCTCTTTTACCAGTGTGTTTTCTGTAATAGATATGTCTTTGATAGATAATAAGTGTAAAAACAGAAAAGAAGAAATTATTGAATCAAATTTCATTATTACAAATTTTATAATTGTCTAATAAAATTTATAATTGTTTAATAAGATTTTTCGTTTTAATTAATCTGAATGTAGCATTGAAACATATTGTTGTATTGTAAATGCAACATATATTTACGACATAAAACTTTGTAATTTAAAGTATTCGAAAATAGAAACGAATGAAACTAATAGAAACGACTGACTCTTTACTGTGGTTTATGATGATGTACAATAAAAAAAATGCACGGAAACGATGCTCATGCCATCATATAGAAAAAATATATGCGTATTGGGTTATTATCTAATACAAACAAAATAATATAATCGGCTTATTTTGCCGTAAATTTTGAGTTCACTTTGGGAAAATAATAGTTAACTTGCGAAAATGATAAATCTGCACTTTTTCACTCTAGTAAACAAAAATATACACCATGACAAATGGATAAACGGGCGGTCAGCGATAAGTTAATTTCCACCACTTTTAGTGATTGCATCGCTGTGAATGTTTGGTAACTATAAAATTCATATAGAGTGATTGTTGTACTTGTTAAAACAAGATTAAATGAAGTTAAAGACCTACAACTGGGTGGTAGATTAGTTCTTACAATAGGGATATGAAAGTGTTCTTCTACAATTACAGCATTACTTCCTAGGAGACGTCTACATTAGGTGGCGTCTAAGTTTCATCACCGGCATGTAACAATTCAATGACACATATACAGGCCTAAGGTTTGTAGTTCATGTACATCGAGAACTTTTATAGATTAAATTCATAAAATATGTTTACGTTTTTTCCCGGATTACAAGACAGACATATTTGCAATTAATTGGACATTTTTCACTATAGTTTGAACCATAGTTCTGACGTCTAGTATGGTATAATGGAGATTTTCTTGCTTAGCCAACTTTTGTTCAAAATGCAAGAATATTGGGGATACATATTGCACATTACTAATATTATGAAATGCAAATTTATGTTAGCATGAAACACTAGTCTCTTCCATATATCGTATGTATTAAATATTTTAATAATAGTAATTATTATAGTCACCTTTGTTTTCGGACTTTGTTTTCAATTCTTGCAAATCCTGTTCCACAGAAGATAATTTTTCCATTAGAGATTGATTATTCTGATAATCTTCCCCAAGTTTTTGTATGACAGTTGTTTCGTATTCTTCTTCCAGGGCCTGGCTTTGAATATTACTCAGTCCAGACAAATAGTCTTTGTTTGTGTACTTTTGCAGTCTTTGGCAGATATCAGTTATGATTGACCACGTGTCATCAAAATCTGTCTTTAAGGTAGAAGCTGAACTTATGTGTCCAAACAGACTGTTTCGTATCATCCTGATCCTTTCAATATCATCACCTATCGTTATTTCTCTCGCTGACGGCATCGTGTTTCCACCCCAACCGTTTGTTGGAGTGGTAATCTTTGTACAGTTATTTCTTATTAGTGTGTATAACAATGTAATATCAAATCTTTTATAACCATCGGTTTTGGCGCCTATAAGACGAAGTTCTTGCTCGGGGCGTATGTTTTTATAAATCGATGATGATTTCACTTTGTTGTGGACAAGTCCAGGAGGTACCTCCATTTCTAAGACATCTCTACAGGCCTGTGTCAATTCTTCGTTAATTGCCATTCCGAGTTTAGCAAACCTGGAACGGCCGCCAGGGTCTGGTCCAGAAGCCATTCTTTGATCCCTTTCAGTTAATAAGCATTCTGAAATGACAGTGCAATGTTTTATTAATTTTTAAAATAAATAGCAATCTTTTACAGTACTAATTTTAATGCACCAGTTGCGCTTTTGGACACATCTTATCTCTTTGCTGATGCTCATGCCGAAACTTTGGAAAACCGATATATCTGAATATATAAAAACCAAAGCTTTCAAGAGCTAAAAAAACGGGGGGGGGGGGGATTCAGTTGATTTTCAATTTATTTCAAATTCCACTGATTTTCATTTGGTCTTTTTTTTTTTTATAAAATATGGAGATAACAAACAGTATTCGAACCCTAAGTAAAAAAAACCCAACAAATGAGGTAGAGGGCAAACGCAGACCTCAAAGAGGAGGACAAGGAGATAACGAACAATATTCAATATCAAAGTACATAAAACAATACAAAATAGGAGCAGAGCAAACACGGATCTCCGAAACATCAGAGGTGGGATCAGGTGTCATGGAGTAGAGATCATCCCCTGCCGATCAGTCACACCCGCCGTGTGTTCCTTGTCTATGATCGGGTGATAACGGAACAATCCCTCGTCATTTCAGTGTATAGATAATGGGCTAACAATTATGATGAAAAACGTCAGTCAGTATTTTTAATATTCACTTTAAACGATACTGCTGATATCCTTGTTTCATCAACTTGCTTGTCGATAATTTACCTCGATTTAGAAACTGTTCATACGTAGAGCATGTTTTTGCATATCGAATCAACTGAGATATATACACTCCGTATGCAGGTGATGGAGGTATATTGCTGCATAAGTAACGGAAGTTGACTATAGAAAAGTTAAAGTCATCACGTTTATCATTTAGTTTGGTTGTTAGATTACCATTTACGTCTTTTTCAAGTAAAATATCCAAATATGAAATAGATGTGCCTGATTCTGTGGTATCTTTTATCTCAAGCTAACAAGGATATATCGTATCGGTGTATCTAGTCCGATCTGCACTACAGTACATAGGACTAACCAAGAATCAATAAGAAAACTAAACAAGAAATAATTGGAGTCGAAAATATACATCTTTGGCAAAAAAACCTCTAAATATATGTAAGTTCGCAAAGCTAGTTTTAATTAAATCATTTAGCCATTTTTTTATATATTCAATGTAGTTAATCCCCCCCCCCCCCAAAAAAAAATGCTGACTGACGTTTTTCATACCAATTGTTAGTCCATTATTTATACACTGAATTGACGACAGATTTTTCCATCATTTCACGATAATGACAATGATCACACGGCCGGTGTGACCGGTCAGCAGGGGATGCTCAGTCCTCCATGGCACTTGATCCCAACTCCTATGTTTCGGAGGACCATGTTTTCTCTGCTCCTATTTTGTATTGTTTTATGTACATGTACTTTCATATTGAATACTGTTCGTCATCTCCAAAAAAGGTTTGACCATACAAAAAGCCATATTTATCTGTTTCATAAATTTAGAAAAATAAATATATGTACAATTTAGCATATCAGAGATAAATTTCAAGTACTTTTCATATTCTGAAAATTTACAATTTCTTAAAAGTGTAGCTTTTTTCAACTAGTATTCTCTCTACAATATTTTTTCTAGCTTTTTGATACTTTATTTAGGCATATTTTTGAACTTCTGGAAAAAATGAGTTGTTAACAATAAGTATTATTATATTGTGTAATTTATACATGTTTTTTATCGTTGAATTTCCCAAACAGTATATCCTTTCTATCAAAATTAATAATAAAATTATGTTTTTATGAACCACTCATCCAAGTTACACCATATTTGTTTTTTATACAGAAACATTCAAAAAACAAATGTTCAATTGTTTCAACTTCTTGTTTACAAAATGGGCAAAGATTAGGTTATCTTTGTATAAATCTTGAAAAGTAAATACAAAGCCAATACCTACTCAGGATAAAAAAAACATTTTACACACTGAAAGGTGTCTATTAGTGTACTGTTTCATTTTTCACTTAATATGGGAAAGGTTCTTAACGAAATCTGTACGTGAATCTATGTATTTTCTAAACCTCATCCTGTTTTCTTGAAAACTACGAATTTCAAAGTAATAATTTTCACAATTCCAGACAGTCGAAATACAGCACACCAGCCTGCATTTGTATTCAAGATTTCTGCGTACGAAATATTGTAGAACTTAATACTTAGATACTAATTCTGACAATCATCCAAAAACCATACAACGACCAGAACCGAGGCGAAGACCAATTCCTACGCCAAGACTAAGACAGAAAAAAACAGATAACAACGGAAGATGCAGAGAGTGACTCAGAGAGTGAGATTTCATACCAGCTGTTAAGACTTCCTAATACTGTTGAGACCAACATTGCTACAGAAGGGGGTACGCAAGAGATTGTTGAGACAGATGAGCTGCCACTGGGAGAGACTAAGCAGTCCGAACCTCAGTAGGAGATATCAGAAGAATCTGACACTCCACCAGTCGCAGAAGATGATATATTCAGTACATGTTTTAAAGTGTTGATATCGATTTTTATTATATACCCATCAATTTCCTTGTTTTTGTTACTGTTAATTTTATAGAGTTTGATCCGATTTTCTGGATCACCACACTGTGGTTTTCTGAATCCATATCACCACCTCTGTGAAACTGATGACGTAGTACGCAAAAACATGACGTTATTTTTCTTGCGCGTTAAAAAGTCCCTTGTTATGATGCTTTGTTCTATGGATACATATTATACAATTGATCTCTAAAGTTTTATTCTTCTATATTTAGCTAGATATAAGGGGGTATATAATATATTTATCATTATAACAGTAACTTTATCCGAAGAGCCGTACCACGTCTAGATGACAGGCGCGGATCGGATCATCAGATCAAACTCGACGCTTCGCGTCTCGTTAGATCTGATGATCCGTGCCTGTCAACTCGACGTCATACGTCCCTTCGGATCAAGTTACTGTTATAATATATATATATATATATATATATATATATATATATATATATATATATATATATATATATATATATATATATATATATATATATATATATATATATATATATATATATATATATATATATATATATATATATATATATATATATATATATATATATATATATATATATTAATTATCACAAATAAAAAGAACCAGCATTAAGTGAACTGAGTTTTTGTTTCATTTAATTGAGAAAACCCGGTTATATAACATGCAACAGCACCTAGTTTGTACTTGTTCACAATTTTACAGAGCCACTTTGTATAGGGACAAATGTATTCTATAAACCTTGTTTGTACTAGTTCGAATTCCAATCGCAACTTATATAATCTAACGCCTTGGTATTTTATAATTATATATTAATAGTTTTAATATTTTAAAATCCAGTTTATTGAAAGGTGATTTAATAATTTTCGCCTAACAAAAAAAATTCAATATTCATGTTTATGTCTTAAAATATTATAATTAAGCAATACATGCACACTATTTTTGTATTTTCGTATAATTTTCATAATTTGATAATAATACTTAGACTATTTGCACCCCTAAGTTTTGTTTGATCATATCTATTAGAAGATTATTTACAAATCTTTGTATGCATAACCCAAATCAGTTTATTTATTTTATATTAGGCTAATACTTGTATCTACAAGGTAATTAATAGCACAACCCTTTCCTAAATACAGCACAACCCTTAGTACAGGAAAGGGTTACCTAAAAGATGAGTTTATAGCATAAGTATTTTTTTTACTTAAATACTGTAAAATTACATTTTCATGGGGTAATTTTTTGTGCTTTGAGGAAATAAAATTGGTTCATGGGGACATAATTTCGTGGATAAATAATTATTGAGTGGTATGCATATGGCATTTTACATGTTATGGTAGACATAAATTTGCGGGTCTCTCCCTATCTCCAAAACAACGAAAATTAAACATCCACGAAAATAAATGATTTCACAGTACTGTACACGGAGAAAATTTGCCTCATACGTATTTTAGCGCAAACGCAAGTGGGAATGCATTGGTGCAAATAACTTTAAGCGCTTGCACTTGTCATTTAAATACATAAATGTGATATATTGTTGTTTTTTTTAATCCATATTCCCGTATTTGACCTTTTGGTTAGTCAAGCACGGACATACAATAACACTCCCATATATAAGAAAACATTCATCAACTTAACCGTAGTGTTGCAATCAAATTGACGTGGCAGAATGTTAAGATTTATTTTAACTTGATTTTAAATAAAAAAAGGAGTGTTTACGCATTTTATTCTTATTAAAACAACGCATGCATCGAACAAAAGTTTCTATGATTATTTCAATGAAATTTATTTTACATAATGATGCAATATGGAATGCACTGTAAATGTGTGCTTAAAGAACAGTTTTTGACCGTTGAAAAATAAAGAAAACTCATAGAAACTAGAGTTTTCATTGGGGCGGGAGCTGTTTACAAGAACTTGAGTCAAGAATCATAACATTATAAACATTTCAGTTTTACATCTTCGACAATGTCGTAAGATCAATGAATTTTTTTTTATGAATATATGTAAAAAAAAAAAAATTATCCTACTTGCTGTTTTGTTTACATTGCAAATGTTAAATGTTCTATGAACACAATGAAAACATAATAATAAAACTCAGATGTACTTTGATATGTCTATTATGACATGTTTGCCTAACTCTCTACTAACACAACACAAGCACGGTTTTCCTTTTTCTAAATTTTATATAATTTCCGGGCATGGGGAAGTTGCTCCAAGCATTTTGCGGTTTAAGGAATGTGTCATGACGAAAACACATTCAATTTCATGTTAAAGATTTTCCTTATACTGTATATGTACAAAAATTAGCGTATTCAAAATTTGGCGCAATCACCAGGTATGGATGGTTGGCGTAGTCTTGAATTAGTTTACACAAGTAGCGATAAAGAAACTATTGTTGTCTATGTGTATCAATAAATCTTATATCTTACTCTAAACAAATTTTTAACATCGTATTAGATTATTGCTTTTCAATTTGCGTGTCCACCTGGCTAAAAAAAACCTTGGACCTAAGGTACTCATTGTGCGCTGTCGAAGTATAGGTGTTGAGCATTTTATAACCGTTTACCAGTAATGAAACAATTAACTTCAAATGTTATAGCCCAGGATGATCATTAATGTATAATTATGTCAGAGTAGTATTGTGTAACTAATACTGCACGTGTAATTTAAATTGTAGGGGTTTAGCTCTAGAGCGTACGCGAGTCAACACAATTGAAGTGAATTTTCCAAGTGACAAGTGCTAATCATATACACTTTTTAAATAAAAAATGATGCTCAAAAGTGTTTTTGAAAAAGAAAATCACATTAAACATTAAATGGTATTTACATACATAATGATACATTAAATAGTAAAAAGGTCTACTGATATAGATGAAGAAATCGGGCTCGGTGTTCAAGGCCTTATAAAAATCGCACATCAAAGCGAGAAAATAAAAGCCGCTACGATATGAAGCCCGCTTTTTAAAGGAAATTGTTTAGATATATTGCAGAACCCGACAGCAAACAGACCATTTCAGATTCAGAAGGAGGTGGGTCTGGAGGGGGTCAGGACACATTTGGAAATTGCAGAGTTATAAATTTGTAACTTGAACCAAGTTAAAAGTCACCATTGCCCCCATACAAAAAGTAGACCCCTTGAAACCCAGATATGTGTGAAGCTGGTATGAAATATCATAGGTATTTAGTAGTCAACTAGTCATCTTCCTACTACACACCCCTACACACCCACCACTCCAAACCCATCCAACGAAAACGTTTTCACTTTTAGGCGATATTAACTTTTTTCTGCTTGTCCAACAAATTTTTTTCTGCCTGTCTGGTAAAAAAACAAGCTTAGTCAACTCCGCAAGATATATCTGCAACCAACAAAACATATAAAAGATTCTTATTTCTAGAAACCTATTTCAAAGACAAGTGGTTGAATATTTTTGCCTTATTAAAGAAATCATTCAATATTCAATTCAATGTTTTATTTTTTGTTTTTAATCAAGCAAAACACGTTGATTATTTTTTTAGTAATGTCGGACAGCTTATAATAAAGACCAAGAGTCACAGTCTATATCTTACTGTTGTTTAATTTTATCTATAATATGTATATTTTCAAGTCTCTATGTTTCATCTAAATCAGATCATTAAGACTTTACTAGGCTTGTATTTGAATCTAAAATGCAATTAATCAGCACAAAAACTTTTTTCTATGTCCATGTACTACACACAGATGAGTACAACAAAGTAATTCCTGAAAGATGAGTATATGAACAAAGCATCATAATGATTTCAAATTACATGTACATTTTAGTTTGATATTGAAGAAGGTGCTGTCTGACGAATTGCAGACTTTGTCTGAACAAATGTAATAAAATAAAATTTCTCTTCTTCATTGTCTTTTTTTTTTAATTTTTTTAGATAAAGCTGTTCAATCAACACACTGCAAATAAAGAAGAAAAAGCAAATATTGAAAAAGTACATAAAGGATAAATTTAAAAAAAAATGTCTGTTGGGAAATTTGCCTAACTCCTAAAAACACAATTTCAAGCATCGTTTTCCTGTTTTCAGTCATATATTTGTCACGTGATTTATATAATAAATGATTTTAAATTTTGTTTTGTCTGTCTCGCCCCTTTCAAGTTATTGTATAAACATAAACGTATAATTATTATGAAACCAGTTTTTCGATAAGTTAAGTCAATTAAACAGGTATCTCAGTGACATGACCTTAATGTGGATACAAGATTAGATTATTTATGTCTTAAATGTACTTCGAATAACAAGCTCAAACATTTTAAAAATAAAAAACCCAAAATTGTAAGCCTATATTCTAGATAAAGGAAGAAAACGCTAAAATTAATTGGTTATCTTCAATTTCAGTTGTTAGTTACATGTTTTTGAATGAAAGATTAAGAATAGAATTGAATTACACCCTCCACCTCCCATACCCAGCCTGGAGCAAAGATATGCAGACAGCAAGGTTATAATGGAAATTGAATTGAATATCATTTGAAATAGAGTATTGTGCTTTTCCCATTCAGATTAACATTTTAGATGACAGTCTACTATTTTCTATTGGGAAATCTAAGTAACCTTCTTTTTTTCTTGAATAAAATGACTCATATATGTACCTTTTTTTTTTTTACCAATATTGAAATTTTGTATAAAATCAGACAAGTGTTTCTCCCGTGCTATTTATTTTATTTATTTTCAAGATCCGAGACAACACATTCTAAGACTGTGTACAGTGTTCACCATCATGTGAACTTATATGGATTCTTTATGCAAAGCAGAAATATTCGAGGTAATTTTGCAGTCGATATCACCAGGAATCACTGTTCATCATAAATGCAAACGCTTACATGCACATGCTAAGTTTTATAATAGTAATTTCATACGAAAATGTTATCATTATTATCAATAAAAAATATAATCAATGAAAAATATAATACTTTGAATATTTCCAATATTTCAAATGTATATGCACTCCAGTAAATTAATTACGTTTTATATGTTGACATAATGCCATAAGCATTTTTTATATTTGATCAATGTAGATCAATGAGGCCTTCAACAAATTACTGATCGTAAGTAATTAATTGATTATGAAAATAAGACATTAGCAGAGAAAAAAAACTTCATTACATTCCACTGTGTTGGGGTTTAACAAATGGCAACAAATTATTTTCATATCATAATCGATATATCAGGTATGATTGTTTCAATAAAATGTATTTTACATAATGTTGAATTATGGAATACATGGTAAATGTATGCTTAAAGATCAGTTTTCGATCGTTGAAAATAAAAGAATAAACTCACAAAAATCAGAATGTTCATTTGGGGGCTGTTTACAAGCACTTGAATTGTGTCAAGAGTCATAACATCATAGACATTTCAGTTTTACAGCTTTGACAAAGTTGCAGGATCAATGAACTTTTTATAAATAAAGGTAACAAAATATTTATCCTACATGCTGCTTTTGTTTACATTGTAAATGTTAAATATTTTATGAACACAATGAAACCATAATAATAAAACTCGTATGTACTTTGTTCCGTCTATTGTGACTCTTTTGCCTAACTCTCTAATGCTACTTACACAACACAAGCACAGTTTTCCTGTTTTACAGTAATTTCTCTGTCACGTGAAATCAAATCAATATATATGCAGGATTATCGTAATAATGACTACCTTTGCCTATATTCTATTGGTGAACTTCAAGTGATATGATTTTGTTTGCTGACAGGTTCTGCGATATATCTAAACAAGCTGATGAGAAAATCATGTTTTGGTTGTGCTTTGCTATATAACGTAGGGAAAGGTAATCATCAAATTCAAAATTTAAAAGTTTTGAAAATTAAGTAAAACATGAAGGTCAAAGGATAAGAAAAATCATGAAGTGATACACTTTTGTTTAAGGAAATATAAAGAATTCGAAGCAAGGTTAAGAACGCACATGGGAAATACGCCTTAAAATATTCCGAGAAAATCTATATTATGTAGATATTATTTTAGGAGCATTTTTATTTCATGGAAATTCTACTTGTGCATATGTATGTATGGGGTCTATGCAAACTTTGGTGAAATTGACTTCAGGGACATAGCTGTTTGTAGTATGGCACGTTTAAAATTAGAAAAAAAAATGTATTGATACAAGAACATTAGAGGGCAAATATACGGTATGTGTAATTAAACAAGCGGGCTTTATATCATTGCTCATATTAGAGCAATGTGCTTATTCATAATTACCGATAATAAATGAATACGATATGATGTTTTTTTTTATCTACTTGCTTCGTTCTGCCATTTTGTAAGGCCTTGAACACCTAGCTCCAGTTCTTCATTTATATCAATAGGGCTTTAAACTATAAAAGTGTATCATTATGTTTGTAAAAACAATTCCATGTTAAATGACATTTTTTTTTCATAATCACTTTTGAGCATCAATTTCATTTAAAAAGAATATATATAAAATTGGCACTTGTCACTTGGACAATTCACTTCAACTGTGTCGACATGTGTACGTTCTATAGGTCAACCCGGACAACGTACATTGCACGTGCGGTATTGGTTACACAATACTACTCTGACATAATTACACATTAATGATCATCCTGGGCTAGACAGTTTGAAGTTAATTGTTTTAATTACTAGTAAATGGTTATTAAATGCTCAACACCTATACTTCGACAGCGCAATAAATACGTTAGGTCCTAAGGCTATTTTCAACCATGTGAACACGCTAATCGGAAAGAAATAATCTGCAACTGTAATACGATGTTTAAAAATCGTTTAGAGTAAGTTATAAAAGTTTTTCTGATACACATAGACAACAATAATTTTTAGCGCTACATGAGTAGCGCTAACTCATGATACGCCAACGACTCCATACCTGGTGATTGCGCAAAATTTTGAATACCCTAATTTTTTTCTTACACATACAGTAATGAAAATCTTACACCATGAAATTGAATGTGTTTTCTTCAAGACACATTTCTTTAGGCCTAAAAGTGCTTGCAGCAAGTTCTCAATTCCAGGGAATTATATAAAACTTAGCCGTCTTTTCATAAACTTTGTACATTAACATTATTCGAATTGAAATAAAGAAAAAAAAGCAGCAGCGCACAATTTGTTTCCAGCACTTTTCAAAATAATAAGGACAACAGCTACAAATGTCTAAAATATCATAATTTATAGTTTTGTGGATATTGTTGAATTTTTGATATTTTGATATGTTGTTCCTGTGATTGTTGTACGATAATGAACATGTGCCTTTCTGTGGTTTTATATGAGGTGTATACCTTTTAAATTGAAAAAAAGAAACAAATAAATTGATTAATACAATAAGAAATATTACTTGATTGTATTCTGATAACGCTAATTTAATTCAAAGTTTTTTATTTACAAGCTTCATAATTTCGCATGCGCGGATCTAGAGGGGGTGGAGGGGGTAGGAGGGGAGTCAAGACCCCACTTGGAGTTATAAATTTATAAACTGAACCAAGTAAAAAGTGCCCTAAGCCCCCATAAAAAACGCAGTCCCATTGAAACCCAGATATGAGTGAAGCTGGTATGAAATATTACAGGTATTTAGTAATATTTCCATTTCTAATTGTTTTTCTCTGTGATAACTGTTTGAAAGTTGGGGGTGTTTATTTCTTGATAATTCTGCCGGAATGTAAATTAGGCAGGTCGATAGGTCAGCAGCTAAGGAGGCCTAATACGCATGCAAATCTCGTGCTCTCTGTGTCTGACGCTAAGGAGGCCATACCAAATATGCATGTAAATCTCGTGCGGCTGCCTTTGTATTTTGACGTCAGTGTGCGAGGACTATCGAAATTGGCATTGAAGTCCTCGTGTTTTTTAAATCTATTAGTCTACATCTTTAATGTCTAAGTCTACAATTTATTTCACAATGAAATGGAAATATAAGGAATCACTGTCTAGTTTTGAGAGTATGCCAGGGGCATCAACAATAGTGGGAAACATGGGATAATTTTAGCATAACGGGCTTCGCCCGTCATGCAAATTATCCCATGTTTCCCACTATTGTTGATGCCCTGGCATACTCTAAAAACTATACAGTGATTCCTTAAATCAACTAGTCAACTAACTACCACACACCCCTACACACCCACAACTCCAAACCCACCCAACGAGACAGGGTTTTTTCACGCTAGGGCGAGATTAACTTTTTTTGCTTGTCCAACAAACTTCTGTCTATATGTTCAAAAACAACCTTATTTAGCACAAAAAAACCTTTTCCTATATACAACACACCGTTGAGTACAACAAAGTGATTCCTTAAAGATGAGTATATGACCAAAGTATCATAATGATTTCCGATTACATGTACGTTTTAGTTTGAAATTAAAAAGGTGCAGTTTCATGAATTTCAGACTTTGTCTGAACAAATGTAATAAAATAAATGCTCCCACCTGGTATTAATCTTTTGTTATCTTTCTCGTCGTCTTTGTCTATGTTTTCTTTTTACTTTACAGATGGAAATGGTCAATCAACACACTTCAAATTAAGAAGAAGAACAAGCATATACATGTAGTAGAAAAAAGTATATAAAGCATAAATTTAAAGTTTTGTGTCTGTTGTGAAATTTGCCTAACTCCTAAAAACACAAATTCAAGCATGGTTTTCCTGTTTGTCAGTCATCTATCTGTCACGAGATTCATATAATAGATGATTATAAATTTTGTTTTGCTTGCCTCCCACCTTTCAAATTATTGTTAGAACATAAATGTATAATTATTATGAAACCAATATTCTGATGAGTAAATTTAGTTCAACGATTTAACAGATATCTCAGTGACATGACATTTAAGTGATTACAATATTATATTTTAAATGTAAATCAAATAACAAGCTCAAACATATTAGAAGAACAACCCCCCAAAATTGTAAATTTCTATTCTGGATAAAGGAAGAAAGAACTAAAATTAATTAGATATCTTCAGTTCCAGTCTTAGGATATATAATTTTTGTTTAAGAAATTTCAGATATTGATTTCTGAAAAGTTAAAATTTGGTTAAATGAAAGATGAAGAATAGAAATGAACTACACCCTCCACCTCCCATACCCAGCCTGGAGAAAAGACACACAAACAGCAAGGATATACGGGAAATTAAATTGAATATCATTTAGAATAGATTGTGTTTTTCCCATCAGGTTAACATTTTAGATGCCAGTCTTTCCTTTTTCTATTGAGAAATTAAGTCCAGTTCCTTTTCTTTCCTTGAATAAAAAGACTCATACAAGTACCTTCTATTTATCAAAATTGCAAAATCAGCCTAGTGTGTTTAACATGCTATCTATTCAATTTATTTTCAAGGTCCGAGATAACATAATGTAAGACCGTGTACAGTGTTCTACAACATGTGAACTTATACGGATTCTGTTAGCAAAGCAGAAATATAAGTGGTAACTTTGCAGTCAAATTCAGAAAGAATCACTGTTCATCATAAATACAAACGCTAACATGTACTTGCTAAGTTTTAGAATAACTAATTTCATAGTACGCAAATGATATCATTATAATTAATATGAAAATAATAAATGGAAATATAATATTTTGAATATGTCCAATATTTCAAATACTTATAGAATCCAGTAAGTAAATTACGTTTTATATATTGACATAATTTGTGAGCCACAGGCTTGTAAATTATATGTTAATCAATGTTCATCAATGAGGCCTTGAAAAAAAGAATTGATCGTAAGTAATTTGTTGATTAAAAAATGAGACATTAGCTTGTTCAAAAGCATTTGGGTTTTATTCAATAAAAAAATGAATGTATCTATTATGAAAGATTATCAAATAAACTGGACTAATATATGAATGTACAAGGTTTATATCAGCAGAGAAAAAAACTTCCTTACACTCCACTGTGTTGGGGATTAGCAAATGGCAACAAATGATTTTCATATCGATATAAAATACCGCAAGTATGATTGTTTCAATAAAATTTATTTTACATAATGTTGAATTATGGAATAGATTGTAAATGTGTGCTTAATTTAAATAGTTTTTGACCGTTGACAAATAAAAAAAACTCATACAAAATCAGAGTGTTCATCGGTGGCAGGGGTTGCTAAAAAGGACTTGTGTCAAGATTGATAACATTATAGACATTTTAGTTTTACATCTTTGACAATATTGCAGGATAAATGAATTTATTATGAATATATGTAACAAAATAATTATCCTTCCTGATGCTTTTGTTTACATTGTAAATGTTAAATGTTCTATGAACTCAATGATAACATAATGATAAAACTCAGATGCACTTTGTTACGTCTATTGTGAGATTTTTGCCTAGCTCTATAATGCTACTTAAGCAACACAAGCACGGTTTTCCTGTTTTACAGTGTTTTTTTCTGTCACGTGAATACAAATCAATAAGCAGGATTATCGTAATAATGACTAGCTTTGCCTATATTTGATTTTGTTTATTTGATTACAGGCTCTGCGATATATCTAAACAAGCTAGTGAGAAAATAATGTTGTGCCTTGCTAAATAATGTAGGGGGACGTATTTATCAAACTTAAAATTTTTAAAATTAAGTAAAACATGAAGGTCAAGGAATAAGAAAAATCATAAAATGATACACTTTTGCGGAAGGAAATATAAAGAATTCGCAGCTAGGACAAAAACGCCCATGAGAAATACGCCTTAAAATATTCGGAGAAAATCTATATTGTGTAGATTTTATTTTAATGAACATAAAGTTTAATTTCATGGGAATTCTACTTTTGCATATGTATGAATTGGGTCTCTGCCACGTTAGGCCAAGTTGATTTCACGTACATAGCTGTTTTGTTTGTCCGACAAACGTCTTCCTGTATGTTTAAAAAAACAAGGTTGGTCAACTCGGCAAGATATTTTTGCAAACAACAGAACATATTCCTATTTCTAGAAACCCATTTCATAGATAAGGGGTTGAATATTTTAGCCTTTTTAAAGAAACCATTCAATGTTCAATTCAGTGTTGTTGTTTTTTTTAATCAATCAAAACATGTTAATTTTTTTTTGTATTTTCGGATAGTTTATTCTACGAGGGTTGTCCGTAAAGTTCGTGGACAAGCTAAAAACTTAGCAAAAGTTGCGTCATTGATATTTATTATTGACATATTTCTAATGCTTTACTTAATGTGAATTAAAAACTGTAAAAATTTATTCAATTTCAAATGTTTAATTACAATTATGGGTTCATAATTAGACTTGTAATGGAGACCCGGAGCACCGCAAAATTTTAATTAAAAAAATATTTCTCACTTTATAAATTTCATTTGTATTTTATAAAATTCTGGGGAAATCTGAAAGAATTTTTAATAATGAGGTTGACAGAAGCTATCACGTCAAATCTGCAAAATTTGAACGTTCACAGTTTCAAAACGGCGAAGCAATCAAAGCTAGAACATAAAAAGACAGGATCGGAATTGTTAAAAAAAGGAGACGTTTTCGGAATAGGTGGAGCAGTGAACAGTGATAAAATTCTGCGTAGATATCGGAAAAACACCTTCAGAGACCAATACATTCTGTAAACAATCGGGAAAACATAGTAAAAGAAGTGGCATATAATATTTTCGGACGGAATGAACAGTTTACAGGATGTAATGCGTGAAGGAAAACCATCATTCCGAGATTGCAGTGCTGTAAAAAATGAATTTCGTAACGTGATCATGACTTTGTCGTATTTCCGTAAATAAAATCGTCTTTACACGGACAGTGGTTGGATGATTGCAGGATATATGAGACAGGCATTCATTTGTTAAATATTATTTTAAGAATAAAACCTTAACATTTTGTGCATATTTTTATGACTTGTCAAAACAACATAAGCAATTATTGAGTTAAACGCTGACTATGTTGAGAAAAGTTACATGTACTCTATAATGCTTTTGACGTCGGGTAACTTCAAGAATTTTCGTTTTAGTGCTCCTGGTATAAGTGAGTGTCTTTATTGTATCTGATAAAACATAACTATTTGTGCTTTGTTTTTGTTGAAAACTTGCATATTTATAAAGTGAAACATGAATTTAATGAAAATAATAGTTTCATATATTTTGTCAATGTTTGTCAGTAATTATTAATGTTGTCCACGAACTTTACGGACAGCCCTCGTAAATACCAAAAGTCATAGTCTATACGCATGTCTAACTGTTGTGTAATCTTATTTATTAGAGGAATATTTTCAAATCTCTACATATCATGCAAATCAGATCATTAAGAATTTACTAGGCTTGCATTTGAATCTAAAATGTAATTATTCAGCACAAAAACCCTTTCCTTTATCTAACACTACGTTGAGTACAACAAATTGATTCCTGAAAGATGAGTACATAACCAAAGTATCATGATAATGATTTCAGATTATATGTACGTTTTAGTTTGATATTTAGGAAGTTGCAGTTTGACGAATTGCAGTATTTGTCTGAACAAATGTAATAAAATTAATGTTCCTACCTGGTATTCATCTTTTATTATCTTTAATTTAAGTGATTACAATATTATATTCGATATCTTTTAAATGTATATCATAAAAACAAGCTTAAACATATTAAAAGACCCCCCCCCCAAAAAAAAGGTAAACTTCTATTTTGAGTTCCAGTTTTAAGTTATATAATTTTTGTTTAAGATAATTCAGATATTGAATTTCTGAAATGTTGAATGAAATATAAAGAATAGAATTGAATTAAACCCTCCACCTCCCGTACCAAGCCTGCAGCAAGGATACACAGACAGCAAGAATATAATGGAAATTAAACTGAATATAATATAAAATGGATAATTGTGATTTTTTTCCTTCAGATTAACATTTCAGATGTCTTCTCTTTTCAATTATGAAATCTGAGTACCGTTTGTTTTCTTTCCGTGAATAAAAGACTCATACATTACCATCTATTTATCAAAATTGAGATTTTGTATTAAAATCAGAGTAGTGTGTTAAACATGCTATTTACTTAATTTAATTTCAAGGTTCGAGGCAACACAGTGTAAGGCCATGTACAGTAATCTCTTTTATGTGAACTTATACGGTTTTTGTATGCAAAGCAGAAATATGGGCGGTAATTTTATAGTCAAATTCACAAAGAACCACTGTTAACCATAAACACAAACGCTCATATGCACATGCTAAACTTTAGATTAACTAATTTCATACACAAATGATGTAGTTATTATCAATATCAAATATATTAAATGGAAAATATAATATTGAGTATATTTTCTTTATTCTAAATACATATGCACTCCAGTAATAAATTAAGTTTGATATGTTCACATAATGTGTGAGCCATAGGCATTTATATCATATGTTGATCAATATCAATCAGTGAGTCCTTCAAAAAACTACTGATCGTAAGTAATTTATTGATTTTGAAAATTGGACGTTAGCTTGATCAAAAGTATCTGGTAATAATTCAGTAAAAAAATGAATATATTTATTAGGAAAGTTTATCAAATAAACTGGACTAATATTTGAGTTAGTGAATTTCAAGGTTTATATCAGAAGAAACTTATTACACTGCACTGTGTTGGGGTTTAGCAAATATATTCAAATATATTTCAAATGTGTGCTTGAAGAACAGTTTTTGAACGTTGACAAATAAAAAAAAACTCATAGAAATCAGAGTGTTCATTGGGGGCGGAGGCTATTTACGAAACTTGTTTCACGAGTCATACCATTATTGATATTACAGTTTTACAGCTTTGACAATGTCACAAGATCAATGACCTTTTTATGAATATGTGTAACAAAATAATTATCCTACCTGCTGCTTTTGTTCGCATTGTGCATTTCAAATATTCTATGAACACAATGAAAACGTAAAAATAAAACTCAAATGTACTTTCTTACCTTTATTGTGACGTTCTTGCCTAACCCTCTTATGCTACCAACACAACACAAGGACGGTTATCCTGTTATACAGAAATTTCTGTCTCTTTAAAAAAAAATAATATGCAGGTTTTTGCACACTGTAAATGACTACCTTTGCCAATATTCTATTAGTGAACTTCAAGTGATTCAATTTTTTTTGTTTGCTGTTAGGTTCTGTGATATCTCCAAACAAGCTGGTGAGAAAATCATGTTTTGGTTGTGCTTTGATATACATGTAAAATGTGGGTCAAACTTTAAATTTTTGAAAATTAAGTAAAACATGAAGGTCAAGGAGTAAGAAAAATCATGTAATACACCTTTGCGAGGGAAATATAAAGAATTTGCAGCTAGGTTAAGAACGCCCAAGGGAAATACGCCTTAAAATATTCCAAGAAAATCTTTATTATTTAATATTATTTTTATGAGCTAAAAGTTAAATTTCATGGGAATTCTACTTTTGCATAATTTCTGCTAAATTTAGCCAAAATGACTTCACGTACAGTGCTGTTTGTCGTATGGCACGTTTAAAGTTAGAAAAATAAAAATGTATGGCTACAAGAACAGTAGAGGGCAAAAATATTTTATGTGTAATTAAAAAAACGGGCTTAATATCTCTAGACAGCGATGCGCTAATTTATGATAACCGTTAATAAATGATTACGATGTGATTTTTAGCTCACCTGAGCCGAAGGCTCAAGTAAGCTTTTCTGATCAAAATTTGTCCGTCGTCTGTCGTCGTTGTCGTTGTTGTTGTTGTTGTCGTCGTTAACTTTTCACATTTTCATCTTCTTCTCAAGAACCACTGGGCCAATTTCAACCAAACTTGGCACAAAGTATCCTTGCGTGATGGGAATTCAAGTTTGTTCAAATGAAGGGCCATGCCATTTTCCAAGGGGAGATAATCATGAATTTGTTAAAAATTAATGGCATTTCTTAAAAATGTCCTTCTCCAGAACCGCTGGGCCAGGAAAGATGAAACTCATGTGAAAGCATCCTAGGAAGTGTAGATTCAAGTTTGCTCAAATCATGACCCCCGGGGCAAGGGTGGGGCCAAAATGGCCGACCCAAGTTTTACATAGGAATATTTAGGAAAAATCTTTAAAAATCTTCTTCTCCAGAACCACTGGGCCAGGAAAGATGAAACTCATGTGGAATCATCCTCAGGTAGAGTAGATTCAAGTTTGTTCAAATCATGACCCCCGGGGGTAGGGTGGAGCCAAAATGGCCGACCCAATTTTTACATAGGAATATATAGGAAAAATCTTTAAAAATCCTTCTTAAGAACCCCTGGGCCAGGAAAGATGAAACTCATGTGGAATCATCCTCAGGTAGTGTAGATTCAAGTTTGTTCAAATCATGACCCTCGGGGTTAGGATGGGGCCAAAATGGCCGACCCAAATTTTACATAGGGATATATAGGGAAACCTTTCAAAATCTTCTTTTCAAGTACTTCAAAGCTATGATTAGTGATATTTATATGGAATTGGGGGGGGGGGGGGGGGAGTAAATTCAAGGCTGATGTGCTCAGGTGAGCGCTATGGCCCCTGGGCCTCTTGTTTTATTTACTTGCTTTGATATGCCATTTTGTAAGATCTTGAACACTGAGCCAATTTTTTTCATCTGTATCAATGAGCCTTTATACTATCATATGTACCATTTTGTATGTAAATACAATTCCATGTTTAATGTGATTTATTTTAAAGTTCATACGAGACAGTTCATAACACTAGGATTTTACTTTTTAAACATAAAGATAAATTACCTTTGGTAAAAATTTTTTGCTTTTGCTTAACGGATAAATGAAGGCCTAAACTTGCCCGCTTTATAAATTTGTTTTCCGCTTATCGTTCTTGATTTTGTGTTTGCATGCGTTAGATCTAGTGTAATTTTACTGTATTTTATTGAGTAAATTGTTGTCTTTTTTGTGGACATAAATGTGATTATGTTTTTAGATGAGCTGTCTGATTCTAAAGAACAGTTTACTCTATTTAAACTTTTCGTTAATTGGGCACAGCAACTGAAAACGAGAGCAATTCATAGTAAGTTGATCCTGGTGAACACCCTGATGAAATCAAGATTTTTCAGTACCAACAAGGATTACTTACTGAGTATTTTAAATTAATACCTTAGAAACAACAATCTCCTAGCTTGTTTTTTTTTTATAATTATATGATACATTATGTAACCCCCCCCCCTTTCCTACATAAACACGGGGATGTTGAAGTTTATGACAAACATTGATCTATAAAAAGTCGGCGTATTTGAATGCACACTTCTGCTAACTGAAACACGAGGACTCATGAAAAAGATATAGAGAAATAGGAGGTTTATTACGAACTCATCGCACTTTTGCTGTCACAAGAAACGTAATTTTAAAAACTTACCAGCATTACATGCACGTGAATATACCTGTACTGTAATGTTACGGTACTGATACTTCTATAACAGTTTGATTGAGTAACTGCAGCTAAATATAAAATACTCATACAGTGCGTGCATAAGATGATCCTTGAAAAGAAACCCATGCCCCCAATGTCCATTGTTTGCGAGACTGAAGCTAAACAATTTTAAGAATCAAATAATTATGTTTACAGTTAAACATTCCTTTTTGCAGCATTTAATCTTTGTTGATATAGATTTAGAAAATTCTATTTGTAAATACATACAGAAACGTAAGATTACATATATAGATAGAATTGTGTTTATAGTCCGAGGCTAAAAAGGCACATAGTACAGTGTTATGTGTAAATGTACCGACATTGGTAAAAAAAAATACGGGATGAGAAAGAGTCATTGAGAAAGGGAAAGCCAAAGAAAGAGTTTAAGGAATAACGGAGAGAGGAGAAGGCGAGGTAGCGATATCATAGAATCATTTCATTTGCACAAACAGTTAATAAATGACATGATTTATCCTTAGGTGTAGTTTCACTTTCACACACCGCTGTCAATCGAATCTAGCTTTATTTAAATGTATATGCACATGCTACCGATCGATAATCGATAGTGCAAATATTCTGATCGTTCTTTAAAAAAATGGAAAGTTAATAAGTCATATTTTCGTGTTGGAAATTTATTCAACTGTAATGCTATTTGACAGCCTCTATATTTAAATATTACTTGAGCACAGAAGTTCTGCTCTCTTTGGCCATCGTTTTTTTCCCTCTCTCTCATTAGTAGAAGGATGACAATAAACTACACGGATAAACATGCTAAAATCTTGCAAATATGCGACAGCATGTTTAAAGACAAACACTATCTTGTTTGAAAATCATATATTCAGGCAAAATTTAGTCAAGACAATGCTATTTCTTAAAAATTACGCTGCATAAGACATGATCGGCAATATAAATATTAGTACTGAATGTAGCGAGTGGGTCTTATTTACGTCATAAGCAAAGGCAGATAAGCCGCGCTAGCTGAAGTTCATCTTCGCAGTCAAGTATCTTTGATCGACTCTGCTGCCTCCAACTTGCGTAAAAAATCCAAAATGTTATTTCAGGCTGATTAATGTTGCTCGGATGAACTCATTTCCGTATACAACCCAAAATACGCAAGACATTGTTTCGTTTGACCTTTAAATTCACTTTTGAGCATCAAATCATTTAAAAAAGATATATAATTGGCACTGGTAAAATGGACCTTTCAGTTCAACTGTGTCGACCCGCGTACACTCTATAGGAGAACCCCGACAAAGTACAGTGCACGTGCGGTATTCGTTACACATAATTACACATTATTGATAATTCAGGGCTAGACAGTTTGGGGTTAATTGTTTCAATTTCTAGGAAACGGTTATCAAATGCTCAACACCTAAACTTCGACCACACAATTAATACCTTCGGTCCTATGGCTATTTTCAGCGAGGTGGACATGCTAATTTAAAAGCAATAATCTAATACAATGTTTTAAAATTGGTAAGAGTAATATAATTCATAAAAATTTTACTAATACCATAGACAACAAAATGTTTTACACCAGCCACTCCATACCTGGTGATCGCGCTAAATTTTGAATAAGCCAATTTTTCTACACATTCAATATAAGGGAAATCTGTCACCATTAAATTAAATATGTTTTCTTCAAGACACATTCCTTAAACCGAAAAGTAATTGGAGCAACTTCCCAATGCCCGGGAATGATATAAAATTTAGCCGTATTTGATAAACTTTCCACATTAACATCTTCTAGTGGAAATGAAATAAAAGCAACAGCGCACAACTTGCTCCCAGCACTTTTCAAAATAGTAGGGACAATGGTTACACATGTCTAAAAAAATCATATTTTACAGTTTAGCGGATATCGTTGAACTAATGACATTTAGGAAGTCTTGTGCCTTTGATTGTAGTATGATAATGAATAGGTGCAGTACGCGTTTTTATATGAGGCCTATTCCTTTTGAATTTAATAAGACTAATCAGTTGATTAATACATTAAAAAATATGAGAAAATTGAGTCAGATCACGCTTATTTAATTTACATTTTTTTAATTTACAAACTTTAGAATTTCGCAAGCGCAGATCCAGAAGGGGGTGGGGGGGTGAGGGGGGGGTCTGGAGATTGCAGAGTTATGAATCTATTACTTGAACCAAGTTAAAAGTGACCTTCCCCTATACAAAACATAGACCCCTTGAAACTCAACGAGACAGGGTTTTCACGCCTGGGCAAGATTACCTCTTTTTTTTTGTCCAACAAATTTCTGCCTGTCTGGTCAAAAAGACAAGCTTATCTAACTCCGCAAGATATTTTTTGCAACCAACGGAACATATGTATAAGATACTTATTTCTAGAAATCATTTCATTGATAGGTGGTTGAATTTTTTTTGTTTTATTAAAGAAATCATTTAATATTCAGTTCAATTTCTTTTATGTTTTTTAAGCAAAACATTTTAACTATTTTTTGGTATTTTCGGATAGTTTATAATAAAGACCAAGAGTCATAGTCTAAACCCATTACTAACTGTTGTTTAATCCTATTTTAAGGCCCTGTCACACCAAGCTGCGTTCACACGGAGTCATTACGGCGTTGTTAAATTTTTAAAATCGCCGTGGAATCGCAGGGAAATAGCACAAATTTCTGTAAAATTTTCACAATATGAAGATGTCACGGCGTCCCTACGGCGACGGACGCGATTCTACAGCGATCTCACGGCGTTCTACTGCGTTCTTATCAGACCGCGATCACACGGCGCGTACTTTGTGCATGCCCAAAGTGATCGCCGTCCCCTGGCGTTCTAGGAGACCCTACGGCGTTCAGTGGAGATCTCGCCGCGTTGTCACGGAGCTGTAGGAGACTCTACTGCGATCACCTCGGCGTTTTGCATTTGTTGAGGATGCCGTGCAGTCGCCGTGAGAACGCAGCCCTGGTGTGACAGGGGTTTTATAGGAGGGATATTTTATAATCCCTGTATGCATCATCAAAATTAAATCATTAAACATGACTAGTCTATTATTTATATATACAATGCAATTAGTCAGCAAAAAAACCCTTTCCTGTATACAACACTGCGTTGAGTACAACAAAGGGCTTCCTAAAAGATCGTTCTATAACCAAAGTATTATAATGATTTCTAATTACGTTTTAGTTTAATATTTATTAAGGTGCAGTTGGACAAATTGCAAAACTTATTTGAAGAAATGTAATAAAATAAATGTCCTTACCTGTTATTGAACTTTTATAATCTTTCTCCTCTTTTTTGTCTTTTTTTTTACTTTTTACATGTGAAATGTTAAATCAACACACTGCAAATCTAAAAATGAAGAAAAAAAATGTATATAAAGTATGATGTGTCTGTTGTGAAATTTTACCTAACTCCTTATTCTGTTAACATAATTTTAAGCATGGTTTTCCTGTTTGTCAGTCATCTATCTGTCACGAGATTCATATAATAGATTGTTGTAAATTTTGTTTTGTCTGCCTCACACCCTTTCAATTTATTGTTAGAAGGTAAACGTATAACTATAATCAAACCAATATTTATATCAACAATTAAACAGGTGTCTCAGTGACACGACATTTAAGTGATTACAATCATACGCTGTATATCGTTTATTGCTTAAATGTACATCAAACAACAAGTTAAAACATATTAAAAATTAAAAAAAAAACAAACAATAAAATTGTAAAAAGTTTATTATGGATAAAGGAAAAGAAAGTTAAAATTAATATACATGTAATATTTTTAATTCAAGTTTTAATTGTTTAATGTGTGCTTAAGAGATTTCAAATATAGAATTTCTTAGAAACTAAAATTGAATAAAATGTTTAAAATATGAATGAATTACACCTTTCACCTCCCAAACCCCTCCTGGGGCAAAAATATACAAACAGCAAGAACATATTAAAAATTTAATTGAATGTCATATAAAACGGATTTTTTAATTTTGTTTTTTTTTCTTCAGATTAACGTTAATTTAAGATGACAGTCTCCTGTTATCCATTGGGAAGGCAAGTCCCTTTCGTTTATTTACTTTCTTTAAATAAAAAAACGCAAACCATCTATTTATCAATAATGAGATTTTGTACTAAAATCAAATAAATGTGTAAAACGTGCAATTTACCTAAGAATTAAGTACGGTAGTTTATATGCAGAGGCCCATAATTTTTCGAATATCCATTAACACGTTTGTCAAATTTAAAGACCAATATTTATCTATAAGAGGATCGATACTGTCAATATCCACATTAGTAAATTTTATTACCACGCTACTTAGTGGTAAACA
>PRKT01000522.1:339175-384709 GCA_003671525.1 Saccostrea glomerata | reverse complement strand
ACATTGACATCCTGTTAAATCATATAGCAACATTCAAATTTCATTTATTCATAAAATGCTGCATCCACCTATATCCACTCTAGGATCTTAATATATTTCCAAGAAAAAAATTATATTTTACATTTAATTTAAAATGTGATTTGTTTTATTTGTTCTTTTATACGTTTCTACTAAAATTGGTTTATAATATTTATTATATTAGGTTGTATCTTGTTTCAGACAAAACCGAGTAATCCTAGCAGTTCGACGGCTTCTGGACAAGACATTGGGGGCCGATCTAGATTTGCCAAACTTGGAATGGCAGCAAACGATGTATTAAATCAGGCATACAGAGACATACTAGAGATGGAGGTCCCTCATTCCATTGTTTATAACAAAGTGAAAGCATCACCAAATTTTCACAGAAGACTGCGCCCTGAACAAGAACAACTCTTGATAGATGCTACACATTTGGGATATAAGAATTTTGATATTTCATTAACATACACATTGATCAGAAACATTTGTTCAACGATCCCTAAACCAACAAAAAGAAAATGGGGAGAGGAGCCTGCAGCAGGAGAGGTAACATTGGGTGATGATATCGAGAGAATTAGGTCAATCCGAAACAGTTTGACTGCGCATGTGAGCTCTGCCTCCATCCCTCAGACAGAATTCAATAAAACTTGGTCGACATTGTCAGATATCTGTCAAAGATTGGAAAAATTCACTGGAAAGACATACTTGGATAAACTTAATGAAATTCAGAAATTGACCTTAAGAAAGGAAACTGAAGATGCTGAAATTGAAAGGATTAAAATCGAAGATCAGCATGAAATGGTGAAGACTATACTGTCTGGTGTGCAAGAAATTAAAACAGCAGTATTGAAACTTGAAAAAAAAGATGCTACAAATTAGGAGTATTACTCATTGAACCCATGACTACATGAATGTGTATAACATTCAAATAGTATGAATTCAATATCAAATAGCCATGATTTTGTTCGTAGGATCTGATACTTAGAACTAGATCTGAAATTCATCAAAGCCCCAGGATTCTTGACAATTTTATATAGTTATTCCAACTATGGAGGAAATGTTCACATGGATTTTTTTTTAAATTTTGAAATGACCCAACAATAATGAAAATGGATTATATTTAGTCTGTACAGTATTTCTCTGAAATTGAATTTTGAACAGAAAAAGCATAGATTTGATTTTGTGCATTTCAGAATATTCATGATTATGTATGTACATGTATATGCAATACATATAGCATTGTACTTGTTAGCGGACGTTTCTTTCCAATAACAGCACTAAAACGAATACACAGCAAATGTTTATACACAGCAAACATTTACAGTACTTAAATATTGAATACCATTAATGGATTGATTGCTTAATTATTGTTTTTTAACGCCGAGTCCGCAATATTTCAGCCATATTTCGGCGGAGAAATTTAAATATTGAATGAACGGTTTTAAAAGTTTTTGGTTTCTCTGGCGACCACCAATGAGCCTACTCTTTTTCGAACTACAGAGAAACGATCTTTTACGTGCCACGGGGGTTGCTATCCTTGACACGGGGCACTACTCCATTAATGGCCATTAATGGAGGTCAAACTTCGAAAAATTAAAAAAAGTAACGTTTCAAAATATATCAAAATGACAGAAAATATTTTCATATATTATGTATAACGCATTACTTTTGTATGTCAATTAATTATGCATTGTAATGATGCATTAGAGTACATATTTGGTAATATTCCATTTTCATTTGTACACAAATTTTTCATTAGATTGATCACAAGGTGTTAAAATCTACTATGTAAACTACTGCAATACCCGTCATGTTTATTGTTTAAATAATCATATTAAAGGTAATTGTAGTTTTCCTTTTAAAAGTTATATTGTCATCGCAATGTTTTTTTTTCTTTGAAGAAGACGATCTTTCTATTAAGTGTATACCCTTTCCATTATGTGTTCAGGCGAAACGTGGCTGAAAATTGCCGACTCGACGTTAAACAATATATAATCTATTATGTGACTGTGATAATAGACCTGGATCATTCTTAAGTTGTTTTGTAACGTAATGGGACCAACTATACACCTGTACAATAATTTTTTTGATAAATCAAACAAAAATTAACACCCTTAGCTATAGTTTGATGCTATACTAAACTTTTGGATCAAAATAAGAACTAAGTAGCTTTTTTTTTACTATAGTGAAAGATTTGGAACGTTGATTTGCTATACTTAAAACTTTGATGAACTATAGTAAAGAAAAATGGAAATAAATCAGGTAAAATTGTGCCTTTATAGTTGACAGTTGTAAACTATATTTGATGATAGTAAACTCGCGTGAGCTATATTGCTATCTGTTTTCGTCCGTCGTGGTAAGTTGTCAGTCGAAAACTTTTGAACATTTTTAGATTCTTCCTTGGAGCCATTGAACCATTTTCAACCAAATTTGGTATACAACATCTATGGGTGAAGAGGAAGAAAACGTATGAATTTAACGGCCCCTGTCTCCCCCCTTGGCTCTATCAAAATTGTGACCCCTGGGTCAGAGGTTCTGATGTTAGGGTGGGGCTACAGATTATATAGTGAAAATAATAATATACTTAGTTCGTTGATTAACCAGGAGCATGAAGATTGATTGATACATGTGTTGTTTAATGCGAAATTTTTTCACTCATACAGAGACGTCAACGTATGCCGGTGAAGAGCCTCAAATTTAGACCTTTACTTGGCACTCATTTTCAATGAAATAACACATTTTCACTATAATTATGAAAACCAAGAATGTTTCTTGCAAAATTGTGAATTTCATGGCCCCTGGGTTAGGGGTTCTGGTGTAAGGGCGGCGCTCTAATTGATTATTTAGTGAAAACACATTAATTCGTTGGAAATCTTTTCCTCTGCTTCTGGGTATTTATCAAACTAACTAAGTTCATAGTGTTGAAGAATAAGATTGCCTCTTCCAAAATTGTAAATTGCATGGCCCTTTGATCAGGGGTTCCGGAGTTGTGGGGGGGGGGGGGGGGGCTCTAATTGATTATATAGTGAAAAAACATGAATTCTTTGTAAATCTTCTCCTCTGCCTCAGAGTATTAAACAAACTAATGAGCAAGAGTGCCTCTTCTAAAATAGTGAATTTCATGGACCCTGGGTCATAGATTAGGATGTAGAGGGGGTGTCTTTGATTATGAATTGAAAATACATTAATTCTTCCAATACTGTAAAACGAGAATATTTGGCGCACTACTAATTTTAGCGCCTTTTTTTGGCGCAAGATCTCCTGAGCGCTAAAATTTATTGTGCGCTAAAGGATTTCTAAATATATATCTTTTTTTTGTGTGTGTGTTCAAAGCTTTTACATAAGTATATGTAAACCGGAACGCGCGATTACGTAATGCCGAAGGATCATTGGATTTTATATACACACTAGCACTGCACTTGTTAGGAAGACATAAAGTTCTGCCAAATTATAATTAAACTATTGTTAATCCAGTAGTTGTTACCCGATTATTATCATTAGCACCTTCAAAGTTTGGCTTCTCGGCGTGTCAATCATCGATCGCCTCGAGGTAAACAATGCAATCAAACATGGCGATTGAGCTTGCAGACAATACCTGATTAGGATTACCGTTTTATCTAAGTAATTTTCTGTCGATGCATGCATTGTTTTAATATGATTTAAATGAGTAAATACTCCATTTCTTTTAATTGAAAATGAAAATAAAATAAATTTTAACTTTGTACCACGTCCATGTGATGGCAACACGTACCGCGGTAAAGTTAACGAATGTTTACTGATATACAGGAGTACTAATGTGTTTCCGTGCTTGACTAACCAAAGTCAAATACAGGTGTGGATAAAAAAAACTTTCACATTTATATATCTTACTGAGAAGTGCAAGCGCTATGTTTGCGCCAATGCATTCCCACTTGCGTTTGCGCTAAAATACGTATGCGCCAAATTTTCTCGTTTTACAGTATCTTCTTCTTTGCTCCTGGATATAAAACAAACGAGTTAAGTATAATATAGTTATAATTACCAAGAGTGCCGCTTCAAAAATTGTGAATTTCATGCTCCTTGGGTCATGTGTTCTGGTGTAAGGGTGGGGTTCAATTGATTATATAATGAAAATGCATAAAAATGGAGGCATACAAGGCGAGGAAAATCCGCACTGCATTTATCGACTATTAAAGTTCACAAAAGCTATATTTTTCAAAATTGTATGGTTTTTATAATCTTTTACACATTTAATTCTGTATTATATTGTTTTCATATTCTAATGATAATTCATTTTTCATTCATGTTTGTAAGATATATGTGAAAGCAAAAAAGTAAAAGCTTCACGTATGATTTGAACCCTCTCCATAGCGCAGAGTTTTGCGCAAGATCTACCGTGTTAACCAGTACACTACGAAGTATACTGAAAGGGAAAAAGGCATATTAAACTTTTGAATTAAAATAAAACTATTGTTTCGAATATGTTTTTCAGTATTGTTATGATTCATTGATTGTATACTGTTTAACTTCCCTCTCCAGAATATTTCACTGATATGGAGACGTCACCATTGCCGTTGAAGGGCTGCAAATTTGGGCTTATGCTCGGCACTTACGGCCTTTGAGCAGGGAGGGATCTTTATCGTGCCACACCTGCTGTGACACTGGGCCTCGGTTTATACGGTCTCTTCCGAAGGACCACCCCAGTTTTGTTATGATAAATTTTTATTCATCTTAAATCAACAATTAAGATACCAAAATCCTGTGTGATTTTGACTGATATTTGACGAATTATTGAAATGGATATGTCGATACGTCCAAAAATAAAAAAAATTAAATTCTCAAAATTTCCTTTGCTTAACATTAACAGTCAGGCTCTAATCCAGAATTTTTTCAGGGGGGGGGGCACCCTAGTCCAAAAAAAGAAAATCCAACCCAGAAATTTCTTGACAATCAAAATAAAAAATTAGTATATGAATTGCCCCATCCCCCTCTATATAGATCCGTGCAAGAACAGATGTCTATAGCTCTAAAACGATGTCTTTAACTCTAATGTATTGTTTGGCATACAAAATGTAGTAGTTTTGATTTCTTGTGATCAAGAAATGATCAACATTAACATGCACGTGTTTTTTGCTTGTTATCTTTTTCCCTTTATCTTTGACGCGATACGTAGTTTTGACCAGCGATTTTAGTACAAAGTAACCAAGATACACACCTGACCAATTTTCATAATTTTTGGCGACAAAGTCAAGAATTTTTGCAAATTTTGTTCATATTCGTTCCTTTTTTCCTTTCAGTTTATATACCTTATCTTTGTCTGCCGGAGTGATTTTACGAATGGGATTGTTGAAGAATATATTTTTTCAGAAATGTTCCATTTTTATATAGAATGGATTCAGATTCCACTTATGAAAATGAAATAGATTTCACATTTACGTTTCGATCATTTGAGTTAACGTTAGCGTTAGCGTTAACGTAGAATGGAGACTTGACCTATTCATGTTCAAAATTCATTTTTTATGGCTTCAGTAAACCCATTTCCCTCTAAATATGTTCGAATGTCAAATCTGAAAAAAAAAAAGATTGCCAGATGATAAATCAATCAGTAAATAAAGTAATGAAATTTGTGAAGATAACATTACCGAGAACATGATTTTAGAAAAATATAACGATTTTATGAATTTTGAAAATTGAGAAATATATTGTCTCAGAGTTGGGGATTGTCAACGCCTCGTATGCCGTCTTTCTTCTTTAAAATTCGTCTTCTCTGCTCCTGGTTATTAAAAAAACTATCATTATTATTATTATGAGGAAGGATGCCTCTTCCGAAACTGTAAATTTCATGGCCCATAGGTCAGGGATGCTAGTGTCAGGATGGGGCTCAAATGTTATGTAACCAGGGTTATGTATTATTTAATGCTATTTTATACTTGCGCTGCGTATATGTGAGAATGTGGTATGAAAGACTTTGTGTGAATGAGGTTGTTATTTTTAGACACTAGACGGACAGTCACATGACTTAATCCCATTCACTGAATTCCCGCTTTCACAAACTAACATCGGGCACTCTGAGCCTAGCCGTTGAAATGGTTAGATGTCTACTCTATAATCATTAATACACAGATAGTAATATTTGTGAATTCCTGTGTGTGTGTCCCGGTAAGATTCTATTCAAAAGTAAAGTCTATCATGTTTTAATTATCTGTCTAAATGTCTATGTGTCGTCTATATGCTGTGTGTAATTATAATATATCAGGTTTGTGAGGTTTATTTCAAAGTAAATAAATTATTGAACCCATACAAGATGTTTTCATTTCTGATGTACTACCACTGGCTACAGATAATATATTAAAAATGCATGAATTCTTTGAAAATCTCTTCTTTTGCTCCTTGGTATTATGCCATTGAACTAAGTATATATATTTGTTATGAAGAAAGCTGCCTCTTCCAAAAATGTTAATTTCAGGGCCCCTTGGTGAGGGGTACTTGGAAGGGGGAGGGGGTACATAGTCTGAGAATAAATTAATGCTTTGAAATCTGCTCTTTGGTATCAATCAACAATTAATAATGTCAAAAGTTATGATATAATTTCTAAAATTATGAAATATGTTCCCCAGTGTCAGTTGTTTCTGTTTGTTGGGGTGCACAACTGGTTATGAAGTGGAAATGCATTTTCTCGTTGTTACTCTGATCTTCCTCTGGGTATTAAGTAATCAAAGTTAGCATGCTAAGTGTAAAGTTATGATACGCAATGCTGCCTACATGTTTTTCAAAATTGTGAATTTCATAGCCTCTGCGTGGTTTGAAACACTAATTATATTCAATTGTTGGAAAGTTTTTATATATGATACTCAAGTGACCTTAAAGATGCGTTGTCCTCTTGTTTTTCATGTAGTCAAAAATTTTAGTGAACATGAATGGATCGCGGCCTCTTTTGCAACCGAGTGCAATTTCGACACCGCATCTGCGCGGTTTCGTATAGCTACCAAGACGTAGATGTGGTGAAGAAGTTCTTAAAAATGGTAATTTTTTTGTTTTCAAGTCCCATTGTTAATTTTTAGTGTTTTCAAATAAATATCTAACCGACCATCTCTTTAGGTCAGAAGGGCTTATGCGATAGTTAGGTGTTCATCGTCCGTATGTCTGTAAACAAATGTTACGTGATTTTGATAGGATTTCAATAAAAACTAATGCACAATTAAATATGAAACGTAATTCTATATTTCTCCCCCCCCTTTTTTTTTGGGGGGGGGGGGAGGGGTTGTCATGTTTCCATAGGACTTAAATAGAAATTCCTGTGAAACGTTTTCAAACCCCTTTTCCTCCTACAGTCTTGGTTTAAGGTTCATTCTCTATAAGGCCATTTTCCGGCCTACGATAAAATCACTTTAAAATAGGATTTTTAGCTCTACTGGTCAGAGAACAGAAAACTTATGCGACAGTATCCGGCGTCCGTCCGTCTGTCTGTCTGTAAACAGTTTTTCAAAACGCTACTCCTTCTACAGTTTTGCTCTGATTTCAATATAACTTGGCACACAAGTAGATTTCACTAAGATGCATAATTCTATTTATCGGTTTTTGATTTCGATGAACGGTGTTGCCGTGGTTACTAAAAATAGGAATTTTTGTGAATTTCTTTCAAAACGCTACTCCACCTACAGTTTTGGTCTGATTTCAATATAACTTGGCACACAAGTAGACCACACTAAGATACATAATTCTTTATATCAGTTTTTGATTTCGATGAACGGTGTTGCCGTGGTTACTAAAAATTATAGATATTTCTGTGAAATTCTTTCAAAACGCTACTCCTCCTACAGTTTTGGTCTGATTTGAATATAATTTGGCACACAAGTAGACTACACTAAGATACATAATTCTTTATAACAGTTTTTGATTTCGATGAACGGGGTTGCCGTGGTTACTAAAAATTATAGATATTTCTGTGAAATTCTTTCAAAACACTACTCCTCCTACAGTTTTGGTCTGATTTCAATATAACTTGGCACACAAGTAGACTACACTAAGAACTTAAAGAGACTTATTCAATGATCATTATTCTATTAATTGCTGTTGTGAAGGTCTAATTCCCAACTCCTGAAATACTTTTCTCTCCCGTTGATATAAGTACAAACCAGAAGAGCTTCAGTCTCGACAGAGACATGTAGTATATAACTATAATCATTCTAGTTCATGATTTTGATGTTTGTTTTTCAACATGGATCATCTAAGTCACGTGATTTAGAAATAAAAATTGCTGCCAGTTGAAGAAAAATTGAGGGTAGGTCTATTCAAATCAAGTTTCTATGCATGTTTCTGAATGTAAATGATCAATAATTGTTCATTTATCTCGGATATACATCAGACCTAAGTAATAAATTCGAAGATTTTTTTTTAAATTTAAGGTTCAGAATATTTTTTATGAAAAGAATAAGAAATCCATTGCATCAACATCTTACATATTTTGAAAGTAAATCTTTAAGAAATTCACACTGTATAGTGCTGTAAAAAGTTTGATTTGCAATTTTTTGCAAATTATTATATCATATATACTGAAAGGAAAAAGAAACGTAGGGTAAACTTTTGAGGTGAATAAAATTTGTTTTTCTCAAAATACTTTTTAGTTTTTCTATCTACCTTTTGAAATCATCTTTCAAAAAGATATAACAAAAATCTCATATGATTTTGTCCAATTATTCATAAGTTATTGAAGCTCAAATGACGATGCCCCCCAAAAGTGAAAATTGAAAACTCTCATTATCTTCAATGTCTATCTCGTGAATTTGTCAGAGTCTTATTTCTCCTTTGCATGGAATTTCACCAGAGTGTTTATTTTTTTAATCTTGGCTATATTTACATGGGTAACCACGCAAAAAATAAGCCAATCAGCGCGCGCATGCGCCAGTGAAAGGAATACAACCGTAAGTTGACTGGCTCAAAAAACCAAATTGCAGAATTGTTTTCTTTCAAATTTCGTATGAATGTAATGATTATAATCATCTTCTCTATAAATGACTGTTTTTGTGGAAGTCAGGTGGCGATTTAAGAGATGGCAGGACGAATAACCCGCTCGTAACATGACTATGTTTCGCGTTACCGTCATCGTCACGGTTGATTGAAAACCACTCCAGACCCTCTCTGACAACAGCTAAAACGTTTTATGGGGAAAAATTTACAAGAGACTGCTTAGTAAACCGCTGTTGCCTTTTTCATTAATTAGGCAATTCGAAAACAAGACCTCATTGAACTTCCGTAAACTGTGCCAAGATTGCAATAAATTCAAAATGTCTCTTAATATTGAAAAACGATGTGCATACCTCATATGCATCAAATAATGCAACAAGATTTGTTGACAAACTCGTCGTTATCAAATTGCACGTGTTTTGGGCTTTTTAGCGTTTTCCCTACGTGACGTCATGTATTTTACGGTTGAGTAATTCTGAATACTGCTTTTGATGCACAGTAACTAAATTTCCCTTTTGACCAATTTTCGTAATTTTCGGTCATGTGGTCAAATTTTTATCGAAAATTATGCTACCCTGCGTTTCCTTTTCCTTTCAGTATATAATTTTATTGTAATTGTATATCATTTCTATCGATGTGGTACGTACCTATTTTACTCATAAAAAATCAGTTTAGAAAATGGTGTTTTTAAGTCCCTATTGAACTAAAAAGTAATGTGTCAAGTGTTCAAAGCACAGAATAGATTTTGATTGTGATTGAATAAAACTGAAGTAGTAATTAAGAAAAGAAATTCAACAATTGCAAAAAAATAATAAAAATAATAACAGAAAAATATCAATGCAAGTACATGTTGACTATCCATATGCATGTAAATAGTCAGTACATATAACTCAGAGCGGTTGCATTAAAATATACATCTCTAAGTAACATGAAATAGCGTCGTAAAATGGCTTTGCTTTTATTTACTTACTCGTATTGCACGATATATTCAATTAAAAATGCCATCTAAACTTTATGTATTTACATGTATAAAAGTTGACCCCCACCCTTTGTCTAACGGCACAACATAAAATTGAGTAGAACTTTAAAAGTTCCTTCAACTATGCATATCAGATTCTGAAGTGTTCGTATATACATGTACTAGTATATGGACTTAAGAGTTCTACAACATCCCAGGTACGGAATGGACCCTAAGGGTTTGATGCTCCTTTCCCACTCTTTAAGCCCCTCGGTTAAATTCAGTCTCTTTCTCAGTGCAGCGTCAGAAACTTATATAACACGGGTAGTGACAGTTCCCATCCTTAGTCTTTAGCATTTCAAGTAAATGTCATTGGTCTTTTGGATATTATCTTTTAAAAAAAAAAAGGATACCGTCCAGCATTGGGCGTAGTTAAGTAACTATGCAACAATGCATAAACACTTGACCTCTTTATCTGGTTGGAAAATCCTTAAATTGGGTAAATCTACATTCGATTATCAATCACATATTACATTTAGGAATCTCTCTCCTATTTACCAGCTTATTTTTCTAAGACAGGACGACTGTTAACCTACATTATATCGATGCTATCAAAGAAGTGTGATGCATAGATTGAGACCTCTCAATATTAAGACCTAGTTAACAAAATATGGATCACATGATACTCGTACGGAAGTGTCCATATAAAAATTATGTGTAAACCCATAGGAAAAATATCTTTAACACAAATAATAAATGCTTTTTACCGCTTCAACAAAGATGGCTTTGATCATTGTTGGAACATATACTCATAAGGAAAAACAAAAGAACATATGCAGTACTCAAAACGGAATTCAAAGAAGTAGCATATATACATATACTAGACTATCTTTATAAATATAAAAGATAACTTCTGTGATAACTTCTATTCACACCTTATAGCCATAAAAAGTTGTTATTTCTTAATTCTTATCAGACATTTCAAAGAAACGTCTCCACTTGTAATTTCCTGACATCCAGTCTTCTCAGTCCTTTGATGTTTAGATTTTTACGTAAAAAGTTAACTTTTTTTAAAGTAAATACATGAAATATGCACGGCTGATCTTAGTAAACCAACAGAACATTGTACTCTAATCAAAAGTTTGTAAAAAGAAATAATCTACGTAAGCTGATAACCTTCATTGTGAGTAGTTAGCTTTTTTCTGCAAATATCGTAAAAATGAAGAAAAAAGTTTGTGTTTTTTAGATGTCATAACCACCATTAACCAAATTCATAATCTGGTAATCACTTTTTATGTTTATAAGAAATTTACATGAAAATTTTGATGTTGGTTAAAGGTGGTTATGATTCGTAGAAGTTATCTAACACAGCCACCCTCTTGAGTTTTCCCATTACATTAATGCTAATACGGACCGATAGTACCTTACTTTGTGCCCCTACATCATTAAAAATACTATTGTATCATTAAACAACCAATATTTATCATTAAATTGGAACAAACCCAGTGGTTCATGCAATTTTTAAGGATGAAAAATACTATCTAAAAATTTGAAGTCATTGTAGGCCGCAAAACGGCCTTATAGGGAATGATCCTTTCAATACAACTTGGCACAATTATAGACTCTCTAAGATAAATAATACTTTTTATGGGTTTATATGGCGAGTGCTGTTGCCATGGTTGATAAAAATAGAAATTTCGATGGAATCTTTCAAAACGCTTTTCCTTCTGCACTTTTGGTTTGATTTTAAGTATTACTTCTCACAGTTCGGTATGTTGTTTTTAATTTGACAAATGGTGTTGTGATGGTTACTAAAACTCAAATTTTTCTATTATATTTTTAATGTTACTGATTCTACAATTTTGATATGATTTAAATATACATGTAACTTGTCACACACACATATATTCTCGATAAGATACAACATTCTGTATACTAGTGTTTCCTTTCGAGACTAAACCAAGAACCGTTCTATTTGCATGTTTTCAAGTCCAGATACCATTTTTTCTCTTCCTTTCGATAAGTAGTAAACGGTCGAGCAGCAATCTTAACAGAGACTTCTGTTTTGTATTCCCTTCACTTCATAATCCACCGAAGTTTAGGAGCTTCACTGATACCCTCGGCGATGTTGTCAGCGTCCCGGGATAAGGTATTTATTTTAATTATTTAATGTCATATATTAATCAGATACGCATAGGATATGCTTCTAGTATGTTTCAGATAATGTTTTAGATTCTGTAATCTCAGCAAAGGAATGACCAGGTTAACATTTTTGGTTAAAGTTTTTGGTCTTTGCTTTGGATTCTACATGTAGAAATGACCTACATTTTTCGGATCAATGAACAGATTGATGTTTTTTGGTGCAGATCTTATTTCTGAGTAACTATGAGCCCTATTTTGAGCAACTTGCACGGATGAAACATCTTAGGATGCGCACTTCCATGCAGTCTTACTTCGACTGCTGAATCGAATCTGGCCTACTTTTTATGGATGAGTAAACAGGTCAAGGTTTTTGATGCAGTTCTCATTTCCAAAAAACAATGAGCACTATGTTGAGCAAACTCGCCTGATTGATTCATCTAAGGATATATACTAACGGGCTTGCTTCGGATGCTGGATTTGACGTACATTTTTTGGATGAGTGAACATGTTAAAGGTTTCAGAGCAGTTCATCCTAAAGTAGATATAAAACTTTCGTGGATCAAACTTACAAGGATGATACATCTTAGGATACACACCAATGGACTTTCTTCGGCTACTGGATCTGACATACATTTGATAGATAATAGACCAGGTAACAGTTATGGTTGCAGATATATTACCAAGAAACTATTAGGTCTACATTAACTAACATTGCATGGATGTTGCATCAAGAGATGAACGCTCACAAATTGCTTCAGATGGTGATTTGAATAATATTTTCCTGATAGACAAAGTATTACATGTAGATAAGCCCATTCCCAAGTAACCGCTGGCCATATCAGAACAAAATTGCATATATTTTGAATTTTGGATGTAAATTTCTAGATTGTAAACGTAATGTTGGACTCTGCATTATTTACAGACAACATTCGTTGAGGTGAGCTCTGTAATTTCTGATTACCCATGTCTTCATTGCAAGAGCTTTTGCGTGTCCTCAAGACGTAAACCTATGAAATTTTTTTCATTCTCTATATAATATTTATAACACAAAAACATTTCATTTATTTTTTATTTTTAAAAAAAGATAAAATACACAACAAAACAAGCCAGATGAAAATCTAGCTATACAAAACCAAGTTTTGATGACGTGTTTACAATTTTTACACAAGTATAATACTGCACGAATAAAAACTCACATTTATATTTAATTTTCTGGAATTGCAAAAATCTATATCTATAACATCGGAAGGTCTCTGGCTTCCACTCTCATACTTTCGGGAAGCTCCTTCTTTCTTCGTTCTCTTTCCTGCTCAATAGCCTCGTGATAATAGCCCTAATATTTCCTTCGATCAGCTTTTTCTAGCGGAAGAAAGGCGTCAGATTTCGGCCAGAAGATGTCTTGAATATTTCGGGGGGACATGCTGGGTAGATCCCGAGTGTATCCGAATAGGCGGCATTCGGGTATTCCAGTTTCCAACACACATATGTCTATATTTCTAAATTTGGGTAATGATTATAATCCATTTTCAAATTCGAAAATAATTTATTTCCTTATCGGAAGAAAACCCCTGATCATCTCTAAAACTGAGGGCGTGGCTTTCTGTCTCATGAAGTCCATTCATTGGTCCATGCGTTTTTAATTGCTGAATTTATCTTTGTAAACCTATTAGACTGACAGATAAATTTAACTTATAGACATATCATTCAATAAATCATTCTGTATTTAAGATTCTTTGGCCACCTTAATTTAAGTCCCATGATCAATGATAATAAAGAGGCCATATAAAAATTTTAATAGTAGTTCTATATACCTTGTACTGGCTGCTGCTCTAAATGTGATTCACATTGTATTAAGAAAAGTTTTATGTAATGAAGCACCGGTTTATATATAGGTGGACTTTACAAAGTAATATATTACATGCATTTAGATTCCCTGTAGAAACATAACAGTGTAACTTTTTTCTGCCTTCTATACCACGTGATCAGTCTATTCATTTTCAATGAAAAGGATGACCCAATCATTTTGCACTAAATGTTACAAGTTTACATGCATATCAAAAACAAAATCATTTCGTCAAACTGAGAACACAAATCCCACAAGGATATACTATTCACGGTAGTTCAGTCAGTAGAGCGGTCGCTCCGTGATCGAGAGGTCATGATTTCAAATCTCGGCTGCGAAGTTGATTAAACAACTGGTAGCAATTTCGGCACTTTGAAGTAATACCTCATTGCTCAATGGCCGTGAGTGCCGAGTAAATTTCAAAAATTGAAGCCCTTCCCTGGGTTATGGTGACGTCTCTTTAGGAGTCAAGATTATTGAATGGGACTTAAAACAACAATTGATCAATCTCTCAGAGCTCTATTTAAATCATAAAAAGGAAACGACAAAATATCTGAAGAAGAAGAAGAGCTGGACAGGAATAGAGGATAGGGATCTTTCTGACACTCTCTTCACAGATTCTTAAATATACTATCTGTTTTTAAGACAAAATATGAACATATGAAAGCATTTTATGTAAACTTTACAAAACCTAGGCTTCCTATGATATATTTCAAGACAAAATATGAAAATATGAAAGCATTTTATATAAGCTTCCTGTGTTATATATCAAATGTGTTAATATTTCGTTTTACTTTCTTCGAATTCATTTTAATCTAATACCATTTAGAAAATATCAATTATCATGTATCATTAACTTTTTAAAAATATTATTCACCTTTACTTGCATTCCTGATTATTTGAGATAAGACAGAAACGTGTTCACCTAAAATGTGTTTAAGTTCCCTTATTAAGATGAGTTGCTAACAAAATGAAAAAAAGTCATTAAATTTCGTACAAAGTTTACAAAATGTAAGATAGTTAAATATTTAGTACCCCCTTACCTCGCAGAGGAGATTAATTGGTTGTCATTGACGAAGATTAGAATTACTGGAATCCATTCATTGACAGGTTATTCTGTGATGTTGGGGATATATGGCTGGAGGGAAGCATTATATGTATCATAATAATCAACAGATTCGTGAAACAATATCCCTTTCTTCTGCATTAACAAAAGAAATTTTAAAACTATTTTATGTAACCTTTACACAGTGTTGCATATAGAAATAACATTTATTTACTTATTTCGATTCCATATATATCTAATGCCATCATAAAAAGGCAACATCGGGTCACAGACTCTTGTTTCAATGCACACCAAAAAACAGAAACCTTTTCACATAAAAAAAGTTCAAGTTTCCTTCTGTTAAGTTTCCTCAAAATAAAATAAAATTCTTATTTTATGCCCCACATGTACTACAATCTAAAAAAAGGAAATATTTTGGAACACCTCATCCCCCACCACACCTTAAAGTACAAAGTTCATGCATTTTAATGAAAAATAAAGTCGGTTGTCTCCTTTCAGTGATACGAGGTCTAGAAATTCTACTTTAAATGTTTCTATGGCAACACACATCTCCTTTTCAGATTATAAATGACTGTGATCATATGATCCTGAATGAAATTGAACCTACGCTGGCCACAATTTAAAGACATTGAGCGAACACATTCAGCCTTAACGAAAAAATTAATAGAGTTTGCTGCAAAAACAATCTCGGATGACGCATCTGAATACCTTGTCTAAATATATCCTATTATGTATTTGAAGGAATTATATGCTTTATATTTTGCAGTAGTTTTGTTTGTAAAAAGACGTATACTTCATGAATTTTCTCAATAATTCTGATCAATCAATGGATTACAAAATAAAAATCTTTGTCAAGTTAATATTGTAGGTAAAATGAAATGAAAGTCATACAATGAAATATATGGTAGATTTATATTTTTCACTTTATTACAATATTTTACCCCATAAACCTAGTTCAAAACAATTACAATTATGCTCTAGATGATTTGCAATTATCAATTTAAAAAAAAACATTGTTTGAACAGAGATTATGCATGTTATGATTTTTCTGTATTAATAACTTCTGATCCCGACGCAACCAACTTACACTATATGTCCCTTGATGCCTTGAATAAATTTTATCTATATTTAGATATTTAAGTGCTCAGTACGCCTGCTCAGCTATCTTTTATATGTGTATGGTATTTTTTTTGTCTGGAGTCATTCTTCTTGCCTCTTTCCTTAGGTAAAGCGCAATTCATGTCATTGATATGATGAAATGTTTATGTATTTACTATGTTTTATATTTCAAATTCTTTAAATAACTCGCTCATTTATATGCAATACAATACAAAAATTTCTATAGCGTATTATAATAAAGACACTCTAGTGCACTACTCATTAAAGTATAGAAAAGCATACAAAATGGAGAAAACATTACTTTTAAAAAATACATAATATTATTGTGCGTACGATAGGATATCAAAAAGACTTTATGTGTATTAAAAGACCATAAAAATACTTATATACTGTATGTTGCAATGGAGTAACTAAAACAAATTTACAATGATTGATACATTAAAAACATGCCGCTACTTTTCAATTATTTTGAAGTATCAAGTTGATAAAATAGCGCTTAATGATACAAGTATAATTAAATACCTTGAAATAGTGCGTTAATAGTTTGCATCCTCAACGCCAATGGTTAATTACTGTATATTCAGAAAATAATTATAGCATTAACAAATACAAATGCAGACCAGACTTGATGCTTAATGAATCAAGTAAAAATCTATAGGATCAAGCAAATATCTACATGATCAAGCAAACATCCATATGATCAAGAATATAATTATGTACATAGTAAAGTAAAAATCCACATTATCAAACAATATCAACACGATAAAAAAAAGTCTAAAATGGAGGAGAAGCAATAACAAATTCCTTGCCAAATATATTGGATTATCAAGTTTTCATTCTTCGCCTAAGTGCAACTTTTAAATTGATATTTGCCATTAAAATGAAAGAAATATCATTAATATCCCTAACTTAATGAGTATATTTGATTTTTTATAAGCAGAGTGTTGTTTAAATTTGTAAGTAGCCTGGACTTTAGAGATTAAAGGGGTACCATTCAGTTTTAATAAATAGATTAATGTCGGAAAACGGGCGTCAAGACTGTTTCTATGAGGAAGGTAATTTAAAAAAAAAATTGAAATATGTTTCATTAAAAGGAATTAAGTTAATGAAGTTACCTTGTTAACAATATTTCATCGATATTTTATCTAAATAACTTCAAATAATAACGTAATATATTTTGATAAGGGAATTACAATTCTGAATCTGATTTTTTTTACTTATTGTTATATCACAAAGTCGAGGTTAAGAAATTCAATCTACCTTGAATGACTAATATCTCAGTGGCTTCATACAACTTTTTACACGTTCTATATGACTGTGATCATATGACCCTGAATGAAACTGTACCTTCTTTTGTCGAATTCAGCCTTACATAAAAAGAAACACGTAATGTTGTATAAACGATCTCGGATGACTAACCTGAATAATTATTGCATAATGAAGACCCACAAAATATTGGAAGGAGTAATGCTTTATTTGTATTTAATTGATTTGATTGTAAAATACAAAAGTTTATTTTATGAATTCTCTGATCAAACTCTAGATAAAAAAAATAAAATGCTTAATGCTTCATTTTTTTTTAGTAAAATAAATTTATTTCAAACAAGGGCGTAGCCAGGATTCTTTTGTTGTGGACGCCGAATATTGTTGTCTGACGAACACATTAAAACTATTTTAGATCTTTGAAGAGACAACATATGTATGGTGAAATACTCTGTTAGAGTGGTACTATATAATGCACTAAAAAAACTCAGGCATAAAATTGTATCTCAGTTTCGTGAAAACCTAATAATTTCAGAGAGGAGTATACTTTCGTATTTTACATATAACTTATTCTCTTTTTCTTTTCTTTCTTTGTGAATCTGAATTGTTTCTAAGCATTTTGTTTTATTTTTAAATTATTAATTTATTAATTACAAATATATGCGTAGGCAATGCTTTAATTTTCAATCTGGTTAATTTTCAATCTTGGTAAGCCTCCTGGGGATCCAGCTAAGATGAGGTCCTCATTACCCCTTGCTTGTTGTAAAAGGCGACTAAATTGGGCGTTCCTTCGGATAAAACCGTATAAACCAAGATCCCTCCCTGCTTAAAGGCCGTAAGTGCCGAGCAGAGGCCTAAATTTGCAGCCGGCAATGGTGACGTCTCCATATCAGTGAAATATTCTGGATCGGGACTTTAAACAGTGTATAATCAATCAATCAATCAGTCTGGTTAAAAACAAGAGAAATCATGCTTTGGTGTATTTGCAGTAAACAATGAAGAAAAAAAAACTTGTGAGAACAGTTTATACATGTACACATAAAAAAAACGTTACCAGCTTTAATGACCTATGATATCGATCGACCCGACAAAATATGTTCATCACGCGAGGCCCTGTAAAACTCTTATAGAAGCTCCAGTCCCAGGTAGGCAATGCTCAGTCCACCTGTTTATGTTTGATTATCCTTTATCTTGTCCGTGGTATATATTTGCCTGGAATCATACCTGTTATCTTCTTTGTAAGGTCAGCAATTCAAATTACTCCTATGATACATTTTAAACAGAATGATATTCATAAATGACATCGATAAATAAGGATGTGGAGTTGTTTACCGCTCATAAATCTTTGCATCTCAATGGAACAAGCAAATATTTACATGATCAGACAAACATCTCCATTATCATGCATATCTATATGTATGAATAATCAAATATCTACATGATTTGGAAAATATCTTCATGATTATGAAAACATCTTCTTAATCAAGCAAAAAATGATATTCTTAACGAGGCAGATATGAACTTAGTTTAGCACATATCTTCAGATGTATGATAGAGGAAATATAATACTAATCATAATCATACTTAGTAAATATCTACCTGAAGGATTAAACATCTCCATCATCATCCAAATTTACATGATTGAGTAAGTATCTTCACCATCAGGTAAAGATCTTCATGATCAAGTAAAGATCTTCTTGATCGAGTTAAGATCTTCCTGTTGGAGTAAATATCTACATGATCGAGCAAATATTTTCATGCTCGAGTAAATATCTACATGATCGAGTAAATATCTAAATTATCAAACAATCCATATTCCTCTTATCTTAATCAACAACCTAAAGTCCTCTTGCGGATCGCTCCTATCAGTGAGGTCGCATTTTTATCAAATTAAAAAAAAAAGGAATATTATGAAATTATCTGCGTAGATTGCACAGCATTTTTAAGACTGCGTGAAGGGACGTGTGCATTCCGCTTGATAAAAATAAAAGTAGAGACACAACAAGACAGACTAGAAACATATCAATGGAATTAACGAAAATTTGAAATAGTTAACCTCATCCATTGATCATGAGATGCTCTTATCTGACGCTGGGAATATATGGAGACCGTTAAAGATTGTCAAAGATTGTACACGTAGTTTTTTTTATACGTTCTGAGTATAAATTTATAAAAAGAGTTTTTATTTGGAGAGATTTTAACTGATATATGCCAAAAAACTTGAAAAAAAGAAAAAAAAAAGAAAGTAAACATATCTATTTAATCTCCCTCAGCCCATAGTTAGTTTCAGTAACAGTACCGGAATGTTTTCTACAAAATATTGCTCTTTGAGGTATACTCAGTATGTGAAAATTAAACTCTAACATTTTAAGAAAGCTGGGGAATTGTGACCATTTTTATTCTTTATGGATCTCCTTAAGAAAAAATTACCTCCATATGTAGATATTAAAAAAGATCAAATTTTAAAATTTAAATGTATTTACTTATCTTTGCCATTATTAGTTGAAAGCTTAAGATATAATATGTAAAAAATAAGTTATATCTATGTGTTTATTCTATTGACCCCAACCTCCATTAAAAGTTGTTTGGTATAAAGTTAAATCAAAGTGACCGACTGTTCTAACATAAATAAATACACCCTTTGGATAGTTTGCATAGAGAATTTTGGTTTTATTGGTAGTAAGTCTTGACAATAAAGATCAAAAGGATTCAAGCCAGTCTAAATAAATACTAGCAGAGTGATTTTGTTATATATATTTTTCTGGTTATATTTCTGTAGATGCTCCCTAATTGTTGAATATCCACTCAAAACACAATATTGAAACTAATCCTTTTGAGTTAGAAATAAAAAAATATCAGGAACTTATTTTTTAAGGGGTTCAGGTTAATGAATCGTCCGCTTTAAAAATTTTACTGTTTAAAGTTTCAATTTTTATTTTTATAAAAGCTAACTTAAAAATGATTTAAAGTACAAACAGAAATTAAGAGTTCAAATGATTTTTTATCTAATTCTCCAGATACAGCTAGAAATTCTATCTACCTTGAATGTTTAATATTTTATGGCTTCATACAGCTTTTTCACATTTTAAATGACTGCGATCACATAACCCCGAAGGAAACTGTGCTACTTTTGTCTGATTCAGCCTTATAGAAAAACACAAGCAAATAATTTGTCTTGCTTTAAAAGTTAAGTGTTATGAAGACCCACAAAATATTGGAAGGAATAATGCTTTATTTGTATTCAATGCATTTGATTGTAAAAGACAAGAGCTTATTTCATGATATGTTTGAACAAATCTGATCAATCACCAGATTAAAAATAAATTTTGTCCATTAAATACATGTTATCTTGTAAGTTTAATAAAGTGAATGGAAAACAAGAGTATATTTGCAGGATTTATATTTTACAGTCAATATCAATATTCAATGACATTTATGCTTTCTTGATTTAAAATGAAGAATGATAAAAATTTGTGTGAACAGTGTTTATGCAGCTTTAAAATGTTTCCTGCCATAATAGCCTCTGACCCCGATCCACCCAACATTCTATATTCGTCACGTGATGCCTATTATAACTTTGTAGAAGCTCCATCCCCAATAAGGAAGTGTTCAGTCCACCTGTTCATGGTTGGTTATCTTTTATCGTGTCCATGGTGAATGTTTTTCTGGCTTATCTATACTGAAAGGAAAAAGAAATGCATATTTTACTTTTAAATTTAATTAAAAGTATTATTTTGAAAATGTTTTCCAGTATTGTTATCAAACATTTTAATTCATCTTTAATGTACAAGTTGCCAAAATCTTGTGTGACTTTGACTGATAATTCCTGAGTTATTGAAATTGATATGTCGATACCCCCCAAAATTAAAATAAAAATTCTCATCATCTCCTTTGCACATTGGTAACAGCCTTGATTTTCCTGTGCATTGAGTTTACCAGAGCATTTATATTTCTCATTTGATTATTATTAAACTCTCCCGACAATAATCTTAATGGTTGATAGAAGCTGTATTATTTCAAAGCCAACAAATCCCCCCGCCTATTGAGTGCCACGAATTTTCATTTTAGGATAGAATATACAGAATCCAGGCGGTTTGGTACATGTGAATGTTTGTGAGAAAGTCTCGACTAACACTGGCTACATTTTCCCAGTGTGAACATGCTGAAAACATTACGCACACGACGCGTACGTGCGCGCGTGAGAGTAAAATCGACGTAAAAGTTGCCGAGCTCGCGGACCAAATTAGAGCAGAGAATTTCTGTCAATTTTAGGGTGAAAATATTGGTATGATATCTTGCTGTATAAATATCGGTTTCAGTGATAATACCTTGACAACAACCCAGGTGACACGATGAAACGCCCTGTCTTGATGTGACGTTCTTACGCGTCAATGTCACCGCCATGGTTGGTTGGAAACCTTTTAATTTACTCTCTGACAACTGAAAAAAACCTTTTTTTATTGAAAAGTTTAAGACAAACTGCACAGCAACATCTTGTTGCCTTTTTATTCACTTACGCAATTCAATTACTGGTGTAATTTCCGTCAGGCATTCCATGATTGTACGATTTTTATACTGATTGCAAATGCGGAAAACGATGTTTATAACTCCAATGCATCGATTAGCACCACAAAATGTGATCATAAAATTGTCATCATCAACATGCACGTGTTTTCGGCTTTTTATCATTTCCCCTACGTGACGCCATACATTTCATGGTTGAGTAATTTTGCCCAGTAATCAAAATACACATTTGACCAATTTTCATAATTTTCGGCCATATAGTTAAATATATAGAGAATAATACATACCCTTTTCCATATCACAACCTGTATCAGCCCGAGACACCAATATCAGCCAGAGGGCCGAAGGCCCGAGGGCTGATATTGGTCGAGGGCTGATACAGGATGTGATGTGGAAAAGGGTATGTTTTATTATATTTATTACATACTTAGTAATAAAATACAGAACACATTTAGTTCAGAAGAAAATAAGTAAATAATCATGCATGGACTTCTTACATACATGTACATAGTCTAATGTCTCATACGATTTGGGTTTGTCTCTACTTCTATTTCAATGCACTTGATCCGTAATTTGAAAATATTCTATAGTATTACATGTATTTGTAAATTATGATTAACCTTATTTTCAAAAAGTTAAAATTAAGAGAATATGAACCCACCAAAAATTGTGTATGATCACAAGTACTGTTTACTAAGAGTGTGCTATTGACGTCACAATAGCCGTATCAGCCCTGCAGGGTTGATACGGCTATTGTGACGTCAGCCATATCGCATATGCAAAAAACCTGTATTTATTACTAAGTGTGTAATAAATTCCGCTATTATGCTATTATGCGTTTCTTTTTCGTTTCAGTATATGTTGCCTTCCATATATGGTAAGGCACAATTCTTATCATTTAAATGATACATGCATAACAAAATTGTAATCCTAAGCAACATCCACCAAGAACGATGTAAATTTGTCTACCGATGGCAAATCTTTTTTATACATATATAGATGTTTGCAGATAGGTTAAGGCCGCCAATGCGAAAACATCTTAATATATATTTCGCGAAAACCAATATAATGTTGATATTATTTTACTAGCATGTCGTTTTATTTTAATGGGAATTCCAATATTGCATATGCATATATTGGGACTCTGCTAGGTTCGGCCAATGCGACTTTATTTACGTCAGCTGTTTGTCACGTGACATGTTTAAAAAAATGCACGACTACAAAGATGGTTAAAATTCAACGATATAAGAATCATTGTTCAATATGAAATTGATTGTGTTTTGTTAAGGACAAATGTCATAACCCGAAACAAGACGGGGGCAACTTCCTCATGCCAAAGAATGGTGTAAGATTTAGGCTTCTTTTGATAAATTTCGTACATTAAGATTATACGCATTGAAACATATAAAATTACGGGTAAAAGCAACAGCGCACAACTTGCCCCAAGCACTTTACAAAATAGTAGGGGCAATAGCTACAAGTGTATAAACATCATAATTTGTTCTTAAGTGGAGATCGTAAAACTTAAAAGATTTTCGAGGGGTTGTGCCTGTGATTTTAGTACTTTTCTGTGTAAATGTGCATTACTGCGGCTAAATATGAGATCTCAACGCCTTCAATCCTTAACTAGCTGTTTTGTGCAAAATATCACTGGGGTTCAAAATGGTCTTGTATGTACTTTGATTTGTGTATACTGTTCTTCATTAAGTTGTTAATTTATGAGTATATATCAATATTTTCCTGCTGTTGAATCAATTTTCAAGTTTCAAGTTGAAATTAAGCGCTAAATGATGGAAATATCATTAATTATCTTAAAGTACCGGAACAGTGTATTGCATCTTTAGCTGACAATGACATTCTCAACCATGAATGTTCATTTGCTGCATTATGAAAGAATGTAACACGTAATGGATCTTTAAAATTTTTAATTTAAAAAAAGGATATTTTTCTTAACTAGTAAAGTGGTGCGGCTACCCCAGACTCGAGAGGATTAATTCATGAATACATAAAATACTTTGTAAAGACAACCATATTTCAATTGGAGCTTCAATGCATGAAACTTATCCTAATATAATGCAAGTTCTATTTAAAGCAGCGGCATGTTTTAAAAAAAAGTATAAGGTAAATGCATACGTAGCAATTTTTTATAATCTGTTAATTTGGATATTGATATCACCTTGTGATATTGTAATTCGTGAAGGTTTGTACATCTGTTTATAGTGCACTTTATAAGCATATTACTTGACTTTCAAATAAGGTAGCAAAACAAGATTAAATATTCATTGGTGTAACTATGTTATTTTTAAATGCATTCAAGTCTGATTCAGGTGATCTTTTCATAACAAGCCTAATTAGGTCACCTGAGTTCTCTCTGGTCACATTTTGCTATCCGTTTTCGTCCGTCGTCGTACGTTGTGCGTCGTGCGTTAACATTTGAAGACTTTCTGCTTTTGCTCTGAAACAACTCAACCAATGTCAACAAATTTTGACATAAAACATCTATAGGTGAAGGGGAACAAATAATGTCCTTCATAATCCTTGCCCCCTGGGACCTGAGGGGTGGGGCCAAACCCACTTAAAATGATGCAATCTTTAAAAATCTTCTTCTGTACTCCTGAATATCAAGCAGTCAAACTAATTGCATGATTGAAATTAGCATTGAGTCCTCTCCATAATTGTGAAATTCATGGCCAGGTTTTAGGGGTTCTATTGCTAGAATGGGGCTAAAGAGATCATATAGTGAAACTGCATTATTTCTTTGAAAATCTTCTTCTCTGTCGCTGGGTATTGAATAAACAAACCAAATACATAGTTTTGATGAGCAAGAGTGTGTCTTCTAAAATTGTGAATTTTATGGCCCTAGGGTCAGGGTTTCTGATGTTAGGGCGGGGCTCTATTGATTATATTGTGAAAATGAAATAATTCTTTGAAAATCTTCTTCCCTGGTCCTGGGTATTGAATAAACTAACTTAAAGTACATAGTTATGATGGGCAGGAGTGCCTCTTCCAAAATTGTGAATTTCATTGCCCCAGGACCAGGGGTTCAGGTGTTATGATGAGGCTTTATTGATTAATCTGATTAAAGTGAAAATACATTAAATCTTTGAAAGTCTTCTTCTCTGAAACTGGACATTAAATAAGCTAACTAAATACATAGTAATGATGGGCAAAATTATGAACCCAGTATAGAGGTTTCTGGTGTAAGGGTGGGATTCTATTGATTATATAGTAAAAATACATTAATTCTTTGAAAGTCGTCTTAACTGCTTCTATGTATGTATTAGATAATCTAAGTAAGTACAAAGTTATGATGGGGAAGAGTGCCTCATTCAAAATTGTGAATTTCAAGGCCCCGTGGCCAGGTTCTGGGGTTCTAGTGTTTGGGGAGGGGGCTCTATTAATTATATAGTTAAAAAGAATTTATCTTTTTCAAAATCTTCTTCTTTGCCCTTGGGTATTTAATAAACTAAATAAGTAAATAGTTATGATGGGGAAGAGTGCTTCTATTCAAATTAGGAATTTCATGGCTACTGGGGGCCAGGGGTTCTGGTGGTAGGGCGGGGTTCAAATTATTATATAGTGAAAATATATATTTAAGTTTTGAAAATTGTCTTCTCTTCTCCCCTTAGGTACCCTATTAAGCAGATGGACTACTTATATAGTTCTGATGAGCAAGGACCCTTTCTCCAGAATTGTGAATTTCAAGGCCCCGGAGTCAGGGGTTCAAAGGGGGTTGGGGGGCTCTACTTACATACTGAACATGAAGCAATTGTTTGAAATCTGCTCCTTTGTATTAATCAAACATAATTTTTTGATAAACAAGGGTGCCTTTTGAAAAATTTATGCAATGTGTGCATATAGGGTCTGGGGTTTATGTCACACTGTTAGGTGCACTACTGATTATTGCTGAATATTACTGATTTGTTGAAATGCATTTTTGTTCCCCTACCATGCCTATGAGTATTAAGTAACTAAACTAAGCAATTGCTAAGTGTATAAGTCTGGGAAATAAATGTAAAAAAAAAGTGTATAGTTACGATTAGCAATGGTGACGCTTTCAAAATTGTGAATACCATAGCATCTAGCTCAAAACATAAAGTAAATTCAATCACTTGAAAGTTTTTGCATGATGTTCAGGTAACATATAAGGCCCTTGCACCTCTTGCATTTAAGAGTGCTAGGTGCAACGATAAAACGAAAATTCACATTAAATGTTATTTTGATTTCTGACAATGCTTTACTGGCATTGTTAGAACGAGTGACAATAGTACAATGATTCTTCAATGATTTGCGACAATGTCATTCCAAAACAATGGGAACTTAATAATATTCACTTTTAATGTGGATAAAATTGTAATTACTTGATCTATTGTATTAAATTTCATAAAGATTTTTTACTTTTAAGTTTTTCTTTCAAAATCTAATATCGTTGAATACCCCGTGTCCTCTAAATTGTTTTCACTTATATGACTTTTTTGCAATGAAATGAATAGGTTTATGATTTTAAATGAAGCCATCAAGAATTCCTCGTCAAATATATAAGTTTAAGAAGTTTTTATTTTTTGAACAAATGTAATTGCAAATCTTTAAAAAATAAAAAGAGATATCGATATAAAATTATGATTGTTAACGAACTTACCCAATATCTTACTCTAAACCTAATTAATCCAAGACAATAACAACCCTTAACCCTTCGTATATCATCCTGCTTTATTTTCATGTTCATGCAAATCCTGAACCAATTTCGACAACACTTAAGGTCTTGTAAAATCATGTTTGTACCTCATTGCGAAAATGAATTGTGTAAATAGGATTGATATCGATACGATATCGTTATGGTATTGTCGATATCGACGACATCTACACAGCACCAAGTTTCATGTATGTATCAATTATTTCTTTTTAATTATGCTGATCAGGGTCGATATCGATACGATACGGACATAATATTGTCGATATTTTTGATATTGACATGGAATTTGTTTTTGGGCATGTATGCTTCTTGACGACCTACCGTATATCATATCATCAACAGTTCACTTTTACGACGCCAATCTATCTATCAGTGATTTATCTTTTTTAAAATCACTTTAAAGTAGTAAATACGCTTTATTTCACTATGCGCAAAGTATTGCACTATGGAAACTCTAGTTGGTCCCCTTGAATGGATTGATAATATCATTTTTAACATTGTTATGAGACAGACGACCGGTTGAAAATTGAAACAGCCATTTTCACAAATGTAAATGACTGGTTTCAAATGACTATGAGTAATGTTGGTCTAATTTGAAATTCTGATGTAGACATTATACGATCAAAAGCACCCAGTTTTAGTGCTTACAAAAAAGAAAAGATTGACGGCATGTTGCAAACGATCTGGGCTAAAACACATGGATATATTGTAATGCTATTGAAGTATTTTATAATGATAACCTAATATATTTTGAATATTAAAACTAATAGTGTTCTACCTGGATTTAATATTAAAAATACAACAATTCTTTTCGTTAATCGTCTGGAAAACTCTGATTAATTACTAGATAACAAATTTAAACCTTTGAATAGAAATACTATGCATATTGATACAATGAAATAACACAAAATAAACCATATATTATGTGGCTGTTTTACAGCTCTTATCATTATTTTACCTTATCAACGTTGTTCAAGTCAATAACAGTTATGTTTTGTTTGGATTTTTATTAGCAGTAGGGTTAAATTTGTGAAAATGGGTTATATGCCTATTAAAAAGCCCCCTCTCTCCCTTCTTGTATGACCTCTGACCTAATCACACTTTGTACATCACGTGATGCATAGCTTAATTTTTCAAAAGCTCTTATCCGGGAAGAGAGTCCTTAGTTCATCTGTATATGTTTGTCTATCCCTTTTCTTGCCCATGGTATATAATTGCCTTAACTTTCTTTCTGTCGCTTTTTAGGGCAAGATGCAGTTCTTATCATTGAAATGACATTAACAAAATAATGTCAAAATTGATAATCGATATAGATGAGCAAGGATTTACATTTGCTGACAGGGAGACATAAAATGCAGAAATTTCGAATCTTGGGATATAAACTGCGAGATTGTACCAGAAAGTGAGACAATTGACGACTTTATTCTATATCTATTTGTCCAATTTATTTACTTTTCGTTGCTTTGTGAAATCTGAAATAGTAGCTTATAAAGGAATCACTGCTTGAAATGAACCTGTCAACATGATGCAAAGGTTAAAAATGCTGAAAATTGAAATACCGTATTAAATAACATCACAGTGTATCGCAAAGACACACATTTCATAGATCTTAACCATTTTAAAATTAAAATAAAGGATATTTTCCTTAATTTGAAGTTGTGTTACTACCCCGAACTCGAAGGGATTAATTAATTAATGCATAACATGCTTTGTAAAGGCTCTCAATATTTTAAGGAGAGCCTCATTATATGAAACTTAACATGATTCTTTTTGTATATGTATATACGTATGTATGTATATAGATTGCTTACAAAATAAAAAAAATTAAGTTTCGTACAAAGTTGACAAAATGTAAGGTAGTTGAATATTTAGTACCCCCTTACATCGCAGAGGAGATTAATAGGTTGTCATTGACGAATATTAGAATTACTGAAATCCATTCATTGACAGGTTATTCCGTGATGTTGGGGATATATGGCTGGGGGAAGCATTATATGTATCATAATAATTAACAGATCCGTGCAACGATATCCCTTTCTTATGCGTTAACAAAAGAAATTTTGAAACTATTTTATGTAACCTTTACACAGTATTGCATACAGAAATAACATTATCATATTTACTTATTTCGATTCCATATATATTTAATGCCATCATAAAAAGGCAATATTAGATCACAGACTCTTATTTAAAATATAAATTAAAAATCTTTTTGCCCCGTACTAAAATCTAAAAAAAATATTTTGGAGCACCTTAACTAAATTTAAAGTCGGTTGTCTCCATTCAGTGATACGAGATCTAGAAATTCTATTTCAAATGTTTCCATGGCAGCACACATCTACCTCAGATTGTAAATGACTGTGATCATATGATCCTAAATGAAATTAAACCTACGCTGGCCACAATTTAAAGACATTGAGCGAAAGATTTCTGCCTTAACGAAAAAAAAAAGTTTGCTGCAAAAACAATCTCGGATGACTGCACTTGAATATTTTGTCTAAATATATCCTGTTATGTATTTGAAGGAGTTATATGCTTTACTTTATGCAGTAGTTTTGTTTGTAAAAAGACGTATACTTCATGACTTCATTGAATTGTCTTAATAATTCTGATCAATCAATAGATAAAATTAAATTATTTGTCTACTTAATATTGTAGGTAGAATAAAATGAAAGTCATTCAATGAAATATATGGTATATTTATATTTTTCAGTCCATTATAATATTTAACCCAACAAACCTAGTTCAAAACAATAACAGTTATCCTTTAGATGATTTGCAATTATCAATTAAGACAAAAACATTGTTTGAACAGATATTATGCAGGTTTTTCTGCTAAAATAAATAATGCTTTCGACGCAACCAGCATACAATATGTGTCACTTGATGCCTTGAATAATTTTTATCGAAGCTAAATTTAAGTAAGTGCTCAGTACGCCTGTTCAGGTATCTTTTATATTGTATATGGTATATATTTGTCTGGAGTCATTCTTGTTGTCTTCTTCCTTAGGTAAAGTGCAATTCATGTCACTGATATGATGAAATGTTTATGTATGTACTATGTTTTATATTTCAAATTCTTTATATAACTTGCTCATTTACGCAGGGGGAATAAGGAAGCATACAAAATATTCTACCTCGGCTAAATCAGTGCTGCATTATGACGTCATAGTAGGCAAGATGACGTCAAGTTTAGAAATTAAGTTTTCGTAATATTAGTATTTCGCAATGTAATTTAACTCTAGAAAATGATTAGAAACGTGTAAACATGAACAAAAATAAAATGTTTTTATTTTTTCATGCTGTAACAGTCATTATGATTGAAATCTACCACCGATGACGTCATATGTGTACATCGAGTAACTTGGAAATTGATCATGTCGTGTAAAGAGAATTTGGCTAAGACGGCATGTTCAAAGATAAGTAAAATGGAGTTTTAAAGGAAATATCGGAAAATTTGTGTTAAATTCATATGGAATTCAACTTATTTAAGAAGTATGCTATTTTCTTTTTCATCTATTGTATTCTCTTTCGAAGACAGTCAGCTATATTACGTATCCCGGACGGCCTATCGTTCCGTCAATGCAACAGAACAACAATAAGCTGGATATTTCAAAACATACGATTTGTACAGATTGAAAGTTTGCGTTTTAACAAACTTCGAAAGTGCTGCTAGAATCCCGAGTTAAGCATGGTTGTACGAAAAATCTCGATTCATATGTATAAAATTCAAAACAAAGGGTAGGGTTTCGTGCAAATGTGTGGAATAAATATTTTACGGACAAGATAGTTGGATTCTAACAGCATTTTGTAGACAAAATAGATGTTTTTCAGCTATATTACATAATCAAAGAAATTATCAAACTCCGGGGTATTGTTGTTCTGTAAGCCTTTTAATTAAGGAAAATTTTGCTATTAATATGGTTCACGTGATGCCCTGGCGGTGATGCACGTCTTTGCGTTAGACACGCTTTTATCTGTTTGCAATAGTAAATAACTGTTTATGCTTATCAGTGGTTTGGGTAATTTATTAAACTAAATTTTCTTCAAAAAGTCTAAATTTCCCGAGGAATTAAATGCTTCTTTAATATACCTGCGTATATGCAAAACAATATAATACAATAATTTCTATAGCGCATTATAATAAAAACACTCTATTGCACTTCTCAAAAACAGCAAATACCCATGTTCCAACAAATGTCTACATGATCAGGAAAGTTTGTACATAACCAAGCAAATGTCTACATATCGAAGAGATATGTACACGATGAAGCAAATTACTATATAATACAGCGAATGTCCAGATGATCGAAAGATAATGATACAAACTAATGCTATAATGCAACTTTATGTATCATAAAGCGTTGCAGTCACATACTCGTTATAATCTACAATCTAGACTCCACATAGAGATCTCTTCTAACCATGAGGTCTCGTTTAATTAACTAGCGAAAAAAAGATTATATTGTACATAACTCAACTGGTTTTCAATAATTGCTTCCTCAATATCGCAGCATTGTTAATTAATCAAATTATACGTTATATTTACTGCGACATCACAGAACAATACCTATCCCCAATTATACCAGAAAATGCGACAATTGACGACTTATTCTCTATTTATGTGAAAACAACATAAAAATTGTCCAATATTTACTTTTTGTTGCTTAGTGAAATCTGAAATTGTAGCTTATAAACAAATCACTGGTTGAAATGAACCTGTCAACATGATGCAAAGGTTAAAAAAGCTGAAAATTGAAGTACCTTATTAACATCACAGTGTATCGCACAGACACACATTTCATAGATCTTAACCATTTTAAAATTAAAATAAAGGATATTTCCCTTAATTTGAAGTGGTGTCACTGCCCCGAACTCGAGGGGATTAATTGATTAATACATGTAATGCTTTGAAAAGGCTATCAAAATTTTAAGCGGAGCCTCATTACATGAAACTTAACACGACTTTATTTGTATATGTATATACATGTATGTATTAGTGGTATCTGCCCTAAGAAAATGAAAAATCGCATCAGATGTAATTTTTTACAGCCATTGGCCAGAAAAGGAAGATAATGATACATTTTTGCAATGGCTTGCGACAATGGTATCCCAAAACCAGTGGAACTGAATAATACTCATTTTTTGATTTGGATGAAGGCGTAATTACTTGGTCAATTTTATTTAGTTTCTGAGAAATTTTTACCTCTGAGTATTCTCTCTCTCTCTTATCTGATATCGCTATACCCTGGCTTCTTTATATGTTTTTGCAATCAAATAAACAGGTTAGTGATATTGAATGAAGGAGAAGAATAACAAATTCTTCGCAAAATACATGTATATTGGATTATTAAGTTAATAAATTTACCTAGTTAACAATATTTTGATAAATATTTATCGACTTGACTTCAGATAATACTGCAATATATTCTAATAAGTGAATAAGAATTCAAAATAACGCTTATTATAACACAAAGGCGATTTTTAGAAATTCTATCTACCTTGGATGACTAGTATCTCAGTGGCGTCATACAACTTTTTTTCACGTTCTAAATGACGATGATCATATGACCCTGAATGAAACTATACCTTCTTTTTTTTCTAATTCAACCTTACATCAAAATAGACACGTTATGCACAAACGATCTCGGATGACGAACCTTAACACTGTTTGTTTCTTAAAAAGTATTTTGTAATGATGACCCAAAAAAATATTGGAAGGAAGTATGCTTTATTTACATTTATGGACGATAAGGGTTTATTTGATGAATTTTCTAAACAAGTCTGATCAACTACTAGATGAAAAAATAAAATTCTCAATGCTTAATGTTGTAAGTGAAAAAAAAAAAGAATGTAAAACAAGGGCGTAGCCATGCAGGATACTTTTGTTGTGGACGCCGAATATTGTTGTCTGTCGAACACATTAAAACGATTTTAGATTTCTGAAGAGACAACATATGTTTGGTGAAATACTCAGTTAGAGTGGTACAATATAATGCACTAAAAAAACTCAGGCATAAAATTGTATCTCAGTTTCGTGAAAACCTAATAATTTAGGAGAGGTGACTGTATACTTTCGTAATTTCCATATGACTGAATCTCTTTTTCTTTTTTTTTTCTTTTTTATCGTGATCCTGATTTGTTTCTAAGCATTTCGTTTTGATATAAGATTATTGATTATTTATTGCAAACTGATATGAAGGCTATGCTCAAATTTTCAATTTGGTTAAAAACAAGAGAAGTCAGGCTTTGGTGGACTTGCAAAAATCAATGAAGAAAAAACCTTATGTGAATAGTTTATACGCATAATTATCATAAAAAAACCTTTCCTGCTATAATGACTTTTGACCCCGATCCACCTGACATAATATGTACGTCACGTGACGCACTGTTAAACTTTTGTAGAAGCTTCAGTCCCAGTGAGGAAGTGCTCAGTCCACCTGTTTATGTTTGATTATCCTTTATCTTGTCCATGGTACATATTTGCCTGGAATCTTACCTGTAATCTTCTTAGTAAGGTAAGGGGCAGTCATATTACTCATTTGATACATTTAAAACGGAACAGTATTAATAAATGACATCGATAAATAAGGTTGTAGAGTTGTTTACCGGTCGTAAATATTTGAATCGCAATGCAACAGGCAAATATTCATATATGATCAGGCAAACGTCTCCATTATCAAGCACATGCCTATTTATATGTATGATCAATTAAGTATCTACATGATTATGAAAATATCTACATTATCATGAAAACATCTTCATAATCAAGCAAAACATAATGATTTTCTTAACGAAACGAATATAAATTTAGTCTAGCACATATCTTTACATGTATAAACAAGGGAATATAATTCTGATCATAATAATATTTAGCAAATAAGTACATGAAGGAGTAAACATCTCCACCATTATCAAAGTCTCAATAAGGCATTGTCTGTGGTCCCCGGTTATTTCACATTTAACCAGTCTATAAAAACAAATGCACTGTACTGATCACTTTAATATTCAAAGCAACCGTACACTTTTGTCACGTTTTGTAAATATCTACATGATCTAGTAAATATCTTTATGATCGAGTAAATATCTTCATGATTGAGTAAATATCTTCATGATTGAGTACATAGCTACGTGATCTCGTAAATATCTTCATGATCGAGTAAACATCTTCATGATTGAGTAAACACCTTCATGATCGAGTAAATATCTTCATGATCGAGTAAACACCTTCATGATCGAGTAAATATCTTAATGATTGAGTAAACACCTTCATGATCGAGTAAATATCTTCATGATCGAGTAAATATCTTCATGATCGAGTAAATATCTTCATGATCGAGTAAATATCTTCATGATCGAGTAAATATCTTCATGATCGAGTAAATATCTTCATGATCGAGTAAAGATCTTCATGATGGAGTAAATAACTACATGATTATCAAACCATCTATCCTCATCCAGATCGCTCCTATTAGTGACGTCTCATTATTATCAAATTAAAAAAGGAATACTTTTTAATTATCTTCGTATATTGCGCAGCGTATTTTTAAGGCTGCATGAATGGGCTTGTGGCTTAACTCCCACGAGAAATGTTTACTGTGATATTACGCACAAAAGCCCATCCAATGCAAGAAAATTCAATAAGGTGCAATCTTATTCTGTCATTGCGCATTACACAATGACAAAACTTACCAAATAATACATTACTTTCTCAAATAGCAGGTTACAAACATAGCTCTGAATGCAATGAACCTGTCAGTTTGGTTAAGAAAAAGCTATCTTATGTGATATCAAAGCAAATCACGTATTCTTCCTTTACAGTTGAATGCATTTCATGATTAAATAGCATATGCCTTCAAGATTTTAGATAGGTGTCTAATGGAAAAATTAACTTTTTAAAATGTGATTTATCAATAATTAATAATTCAATTTACTGTTTTTTTTATACAGATTTTGCATGCTTATAATGGAGGTACCTGATTGAATCACATTATGGTATTGGCATAAACTTAATAGATTTTAATCATTATGAATATAAATAAAGGATAATTTCCATGATTCGAAAAGTTTTGGGAGCTTTCCCGAATTCCTTAGCATGAAGAAATAAATGCACTTAATACTTTGTAAAGGCCATCCATATTTCAACTTGAGCTTCGATGCATGAAACAAATCCTAATACATGTAAATTAAAAAAATCTTATTCTAAATTAGAGGACTTTTTCAGAAAACACAAGGTGTGAAGAACTGAACCTATTTTAATTTGACGTTCGGTATATCATTGCAATACTAAAATTTATGTGTGATATCAACGAAGTGCGCATTATATCAACTGATCACATAACTTTTGAATAAAGGGACCAAGCAAGATTAAATACTAATTTCAGTATACATTGATGTTTCTATGAATACGTAAGTCATCTGTTAATATGGAGTTACACCAATACATTCAGTATCTAGAAGCTATCTTTTTGTGTTTGCATGTCTTACTCCGTTGATTTCTTTATAATTCGCTATATATGTACCAGTGCTGCTTGTAATAAGAAAATGTAAAAACTATGCTTTGTTCGTAGCTAGAGAGAAAATTGTACATTTTAGTAATTGTTTGCAAAAATGCCATTAAAAACCAAAGGTACTGAATAATATTCACTATGCAATGTGGATGATAATGTAATTATTAGATCATTCTAAAGTTTTTTGATTCTTAAAGATTTTCACTTCTGAGTACTCTTTCACTGAAGATCTGATACTGCCAAATACCTTGGCTTCTATGTATTTTTTTTTCAATTTACATGAATTTTCCTCCAATCAAAAAACAGGAAATGAAATATAATGACGGAGAAGCGATAAACACATCCTTGAGTCATTGTCAGATATGTGAAACTATGACATTTTCATTCTTCGTCCAAGTGTAATTGATATGCAAGGTTTAAATCAAAATTTCTAGGGCAATTTTTGCAGTTATTGTTTATTCCGCTTGATAAAAATAAAAGTATAGACTCAATTATCAAATTTTAAAACGAACAAAGAACTTAATGTTAAAATAAGGACACACAAAAACATTTCAATGGCATTAATGAACATTTAAAATGATTAACTTCATCCATTGATCATGAGATGATCATATCTGAACCTGAGGATATATGGAGACTGTTCAGTATTTGATTACACGTATTTTTTTTTATACGTTTGATGTATAAATTTATAGAAATATTTTTTATTTAGAGAGACTTTAACTGATATATGCCAGAAACTTAAGTAAAGATACATCTTTTATCTTCCTCAGCCCATAATTAGTTACAGTAACAATACCGGAATGTTGTCTACACAAATATTGTTCTTTGAGGTATACTCAGTATGTGAAAATTATACTCTGATATTTTAAGAACGCTGGGGAATTGTTACCATTTTTCGTCTTTATGGTTCTCTTTTAAAAGAAAAGCTCCACATGTAGATATTAAAAAAGATCAAATTTAAAAATTTGAATGTATTTATTTATCTTTGCCAATATTAGTTGAAAGCTCAAGATACAATATCTAAAACATATGTTATATCTGAGAGTTTATTCTATTGACCCCAACCTCTTTTAAAGTTTGTTTTGTGAAAATCAAACTGGCAGACTGCTCCTGGTGCTTAATTAACTGAATACATCCTTTGGATTAGTTACGTAGAGAATTATGGTTTAATTGGTAGTAAGTCTTGACAGTAGAGATTAATGGGATGCAAACCAGTCTAAATGAAAACTAGCAGACTGATTTTGTTATATATATATTTTTCTAGTTATATTTCTGTAGATGTTCCCTGATTGTTGAATACCATCTGAAAACACAGAAGGGAAACTAATCCTTTTGTGTGAGAAATAAAAAAAATGTCTGGAATTTTTTTTAACGGGTTCAGGTTAATGAATCGTCCGTGTTAATAATTTTATTATTTGAAATTTCAATTTTTATTTTCATAAAAGCTAACTTAAAAATGACTTAAGGTACAAACAATATTTATTCTTATTAAGATTAAGAATTCAAATGAAAATTTATTTAATTCTTCAGCTTATTATTATAACACAGAGACGAGGTCTAGAAATTCTATCTACCTTGAATTGTTAGTGTTTTATGGCTTCATACAGCTTTTTACACATTTTAAATAACTATGATCATATATGATCCCCGAAGGAAACTGTGCCTACCTCTGTCTGAGTCAGCCTTACAGAAAAATACAAGCAATGCTGCATAAACCATATCGGATGACTAACCTAAATAATCTGTCTTGCTTTAAAAGTATAATGTTATGATGAGTTGTAACCGACAAAATATTGGAAGGAATAGTGCTTTATTTGTATTTAATGGATTTGATTGTAAAAGACAAGAGTTTATTTCATGATATGTCTGAACAAATCTGATCAATGACTAGATTAAAAAAGAAGATCTTTGTCCACTCAATACATGTTATCTTGTAGGTCAAATAAAGTGATTGGAAAACAAGGCAATTCTTGCTAGATTTATATTTTACAGTCAATATCACTATTAAACCCTATGAACCTGTTTCAACAACAGTTATGCTTTGTTGATTTACAATGAACAATACAAAATCGTGAACAATGTTTATGCAGATTTAAAATGTTTTCTGCCATAATAACCCCTGATTCCAATCCACCCAACATTTTCTATTCGTCACATGATGCCTAATACTGTACACGTGGAAATTTTGACGATGTGCTAATTTTGACTATATTGACGATTCTTCTTTTCTCGTCAAAATTTACACTCGTCAAACTTCTTATCATACACATAGAGACACAACAGACATTGATCATTGTACAACTTTACCACTAAATTTTAACAGCTTTTTTGTCTGACAACGAGATCAAAGTCACTGTTAATTTCTTTTGCAATTAGTTATGAAAACATAGTGATATAAAATCACATTTTTAAAAAAAAAAACTATAGAATCTAAATTAGTGTATCAAAGACTGCAAGCGTAATTTAGCGTGATTATCACGCCGTGCTTGACCTAGTTTGTCACCCTAGGCATTTAAACGCTTATAATGAAATCAAATTACAATAGGGCAATTTATTTAATCAAATCTTACATACATAGATAGTTTGTACATAAATTAAATTTTAGTGATTCTGACGCTGCCTTTGTATCCCTGTGAATTCAAAGATTTGAAATTCTAGATTAAATATTTCGTCAAAATTAACACTCGTCAATTTTCGTAAACAAAAAATCGTCAATTTTTCAACTTGTCAATATAACCACGTTTACAGTATAACTTTTGTAGAAGCTCCATCCCAATAAGGAAGTGTTTAATCCACCTGTGCATGGTGGGTTATCTTTTATCGCGTCCATGGTGAATATTTCTCAGGCGTATCTATGTTGCCTTCCATTTAAGGTAAGGCGCAATTCTTATCATTGCTATGATACATGTAGAACATAAACCATAAGCAGCATCCACGAAGAAGAATGTAAATTTGTCTACCGGTGGCAAATCTTTTTTATATAGATGTTCACAGCTAGGCTAAGGCCGCTCATAAGAAATACATCTTAAAATATTTCGTGAAAATCAATATATTGTTGATATTATTTTGATAAGCATGACTTTTTATTTATGGGAAATCTAATATTGCAAATTTATGTATGGGGCCTCTGCTAAAATATGCAAAGCCACTTAACCCTAACAAAAAAATACTATAGTTAACTATAGTTAACTATAGTTTACTATAGTTAACTATAGTGATAACTTTGACACTTTGAAAACTTTGATTTACTATAGTGAAAACTTTGACACTTTGAAAAACTTTGGCGAAAACTTTGACACTTTGAAAAAATTTGGCGAAAACTTTGACACTTTGAAAAACTTTGGCGAAAACTTTGACACTTTGAAAAACTTTGACGAAATCTTTGACACTTTGATTTACTATACTTAACTATAGTAAACTATAGTTAACTATAGTTAAGGAAATGCGATATGTTTCATATTGTACCTGTGATTTTAGTATATTTGTTTTTATAAATGTGCATTACCTTGGCTTAATAAGACATTTTATCGCTTGCAATCCTTAACCTAGGACTTTTGAAATGCCCCTTGTATATATTAGTATTTACCATGCTTTTGAATTAATTTTTATCAAGTTGAAATTATTTGCTAAATGATGGAAATATCATTAATTGTCTTAAATCACCGGCACAGTGTATTGCATCTTTAGCTGACAATGACACACTAATGCTTATTTGCTATATTATAAAGGAATATAATACTAAATGGATCTTAACCATCTTTAATTAAAGTAAAGAATATTTTCCTTAACTAAGAAAGTGGTACTGCTACCCCCAACTCGAGAGGATTAATTAATCAATGCATCAAATGCTTCGTATAGGGCAATCATATTTCAACTGGAGCTGCAATGCATGAAACATATCCTAATAAAATGCTAATTCTTAAAGCAGCGACGTTTTCTGAAAAAAGAATAAGGTGTATAAAAAGAATTTATGACTTGTTCTTTTGATATGGATATAACCTTGTGATATTTTAATTAGTGAAGGTTTCTACTTGTGTCTAGCGCACTTGATAAGGATATGACAAATACTATCGAATTAGGTAGCAGAAGAAGATTAAATACTAATTGGTGAACAATGTTATTTTAAAATATATTCAGGTTTGATTAAGTAAATCTTTTCATAGTACGCTTTATATTTATGTAACAGTGCTAATGATGTAAATCAAATGTTTTTTTGACTATGCTTTACTTGCATTAGTCAGAACGAGAGAGAATAGTACATTTCTGCAATGATTTACGACAACGCTATTTAAACCATCTGGGAATTTAAAAATATTCAATTTTTAATTGGACTACTTGGTCTATTATATTTAGTTTTATACATATTTTTACTTTTGAATATTGTTTTCTCCAGAATCTGATATCGCTGTATACCTCTGGTCTTCTATACTTTTTTCACTTGATTTGACTTTTTTGCAATCAAATGAATAGGTTTTTGATTTTAAATTGCGGAGAAGCAATTAAGAATTCCAACCAAAAATATAAAATTAAAAAGTTTTTATTCTTTGTACAATTGTAATTGATATGCAAGCATTAAAAACATTATAAGCGATATCGATATCGAATTAAGATTGTTAAAACTTATTTTCAAACTTTCACCCTGACCCAACATGTTACTCTAAACCAAATTAATCCAAGACAATAACAATCCCTAACCTTTTGTTTATCATCCTGATTGTGAAAATGATTTGTATAAATGGGATCGATATCCATACGATATCGTCATTGTATTGTCGATGTCAATTCTATATCGTCATGGTATTGTTGATATCAATACGATATCGTCATGGTATTGTCGATATCAATACGATATCGTCATGGTATTGTCTATGTCCACGACATAAACACAGCACCAAGTCTCATATATGTATCAATGATTTCTAATTCACATTTCTGATGACGATCAATATCGATACGATATTGTCGACATACTATTGCCAATATTGACGGAAAATTCGTTCTTGCATATGTATGTTTCTAGACAACCTTTCATTAATCTTATCATCAACATTAGACGTTTACTACGTTTATCTATCTATCAGTTGATTTATTATTATTTTTTTTAAGTTTTAAACAATAAATACGCTTTATTTCACTATGATGCGCGAAGTTTTTCTCAACAGAAACTAAGTTGACCCCCCTTAAATTGATGTATAATATCATTTCTTACTTAATTTTATGACACAGAGACGACGTCTGGAAAATTGAAACAGGTATTTTCACAAATGTAAATGACTGGTTTCAAATAACTGAGTGTTATTGCGCCAATTTGAAATTGTAATGTAGGCGGTATCTGATCAAAAGCACTTAGCCTTAGTGCTTACAGAAAAAAAAATTAATAAACGGATGCTGCAAAACGATCTTGGCTGACACACCTGAATACCTTGTCTTCCTTTTGAAGTATTTTATAATGAGAACTTTATATATTCCAAATATTGGAAGGAATTATGCTCTACCTTGATTTAGTAATAAAAATACAAAAAATCATTTTATTAATCGTTTGAATATTTCTGATGAAACACTTGATAACAAATATAAATAGCTAAGTTACATCTCATACTGTAATTCAATATTATCAAGGTTAAAGTTGTTCAAGTCAATTACAGTTATGCGTTGGTTGGATTGCAATTAACAATGAAGGGAAATGAGTTATATGCATATCTGAAAGCCCCCTCTCTCTACTATTTTGACCTTTCACCTAATCATACGATATACATCACGTGATGCATATTTTAATTATAGAAGTTCTTATCCGGAATATGATGGCAGATCTCAATTCATCTGTATATATTTGTCTAAACTTTGTCATGTCCATGGTAAATGTATATATTTGCCTTGATTCATATCTGTCGCCTTTTGTAGGGAAAAATAGAGTTCTTATCATTAAAATGATAAAACGAACAGAATGACATTCTTTAAACGATATAAATGAGCAAGGATTGACTTTTGTCGTCAAATAGATAAAATTGAAAAAATGTTTCATCTTGGAATATGTATGTACACTACTTTATTATTAGTTTTATGTTGGAGATTTCCTAACTTAAAGACAACTTTCTTTGAGATAAGCTCCGTAATGTCGTATTATCTATGTTTCTTCTTGAACGATGTGATATTGATATGCAAGCTTTAATTTATTTAATATGTAGAGGACATTTATTTACAGATAGTTTCACCCCCGATTGAGTATATAAATGCGCTTCATCTCAGTTGACACAGATAAATACACTGTCTAGCGCGGTGATAACCCATTAAATATTAAAAAGAATTATGTTTTATTCTATGTAGGGAATGATAGCATATTACATTTATTATTTTAATGAGACTTATATATATTAGTTGATTATAAAAGATAGGTATGTCTACTAAATGATGCACCCTTTGATATAATGGATGCAAAAAAAAGATAACACAACTACTCTCTTCATAGTCATGCTAGCATACGAAATTTAAGTTTGAATAAATTATTGTGTATATTTAACAAAAGTTCCCATAAATCGTGTTTAATGCTAAAAGTTAAACCTGTGACAAATCTTTTTAAAAAGAAACCTTTAAATTCCTCACCTGATACAGAAGTAACAGCACATTTTTACTTGACAAAAAGTTATATAATTTTCCGATCATTTTGAAACTTAACATGTGTGTTTTAAAATTCATTGATAAAAATAACTTTTATTTAGGCAGGAATTCATAAAATGTACTTGGCTGACTTCCTGTGCACTCTTCCCTAAAACTCAAGTTAAAGACATTAGTGTAAGTTGATTGATATATCAAAGAACTACGAACGATAGTATTGTTCTCCCGCCTACCTCTAAGTCAATTTTCAAAGCTTCGAATGATTTTTAAAAATTTAATAGATATTCACATGAATTTTTATAAAACGTCACTTATTTTTTACACCAAGAGAGATAACTCTATGATTTTGGTTAAACTTGTGTTTTTCACTATAGAAATCAACGGAAAATGGAAAATATTTTTAAAACATCTCCCCCCCCCCCCCCGTGAAAAAATTCCTTTTAACAGGTAATATGGACTGTCATTTTACGAATTTATGCCGAAGTTTTTTGTGTTTCACGGGGGAGGGGGACATATGTTTAGAGATTAAAAAAAAAACGAAAAGCGAAATTTTCACCAATTTTAAGCTATTTACAACTGCAAAATTGTATTTTATTAATTTATATATGTTTTATTTATTCACATAAAACATAACAAAAGATATGAGATACATTGTATCATATTTAAGACTATTTCAAAATATCGTGATTCTTGAAAGTTCTATTTCACTAGAAAAGATCGTCTACCCCCTTTTCTTCAAGAGCTGAAGTTCATAATAATTTACTATCTACCGCTGGCATTAAAATTATTAATCAATTACCATAGAACTTTTCTTTGTATTAAACAAAGATTTAATGGCCAAATTGCCATTAATATTGAATTTAATGGATGCAAAATGTAGGCAGGAATCAAGAGTAAGAGTTCGTTGTTCTTCAAATTACCCCTGACTACTCAGACTAGGCAGAAGCATTGAAGCGAATGTATGTGAATGAAACGAATTTAAAAGCATTCTCAATTAAGTATTTACATTTTTAGAATAAAAATGCTGCTCATTTCATTACTTTACGTGAAAGTGTCGAAGATTTAATTGAGAAGTTATTGTTTATAACTAATATATCATAGCAAGAAGTGTATTCGACTTATAAATTATTAAATATTTTTTAAGATAAAATCAAAGATGAAATCATGATACATTTTTTTTTTATAAAAATTAATTTCTGCGCTATGATATCTCTTTTTTGAAGAATAGATAAAGAAAACAAACAAACCAAAAAAGTCTTACCTAAGATTTATAAGTTTGAATAAGCTACATGTATCTGTTTTGCATTTACATTTATATATTGTCCATGGTGAATATTTGTCTGGTGTATCTATGTTGCCTTCTTTCTATTTAAGGTAAGGCGCATTTCTTACAATTGATATGATACATGTATAACAAAATTGTAATCCTAAGCAACATTTATGAAAAAAAATTGCTGCTGGCGGCAAATCTGTTTTATATAGATGTTCGCAGCTGGGTTTAGGCCGCCCATAGGGAATACATCTTAAAATATTTCGTGAAAATCAAAATAATGTTGATATTATTTTTATTAGCATGACGTTTTTTTAATAGGAATTCCAATATTGCATATGTATGTATGGGGACTCTACTAAGTTCGACCAAAGCGACTTCATTTACATCAGCTGGTTGTCAAGTGACACATTTAAAATAAAAAAATGTACGACTACAAAGATGGTAAAAAATCAACGATATAAGAATCATTGTTCAATATGAAATTGATTGTGTTTTGTTAAGGACAAATATAGTAACCTGAAGATAGATGGGAGCAACTTTTTCATGGCCAGGGATAGTGTAAGATTTAGCCTCCTTTTGATAAATTTCGTACATTAAGATTATACGCATTGAAATAATGTAAAATTACGGGGGAAAGCAAGAGCGCACAGCTTTTCAAAATAGTAGGGACAATAGCTACATGAGTATAATAAAAAATAATAATTTGTTCTTGAGAGGATATCGGATATAATGTACCTGTACATTTATGTATTAATGTACATTACTGCGGCTAAATATGAGATCTTATCGCTTTTAATCCTTAACATAGAACATTTGAAATGCCCTTCGTATAGATGAATATTTACCCTGTTTCTCATCTCCCTCGGAAGATGACACATTAAGATATATGCCGAAAGTGAAGTCCTAGTGAAAGTCTCCATTAATCTTTCGGGAGTCCTCGATGTTTTACAGAGTTCCAAGTAGCCTGTAAACTGGTTTTCTTTTAGAAAAACTAGCTTAGGGGTGTGTGATCTACTTTCGGTTTAGGCCTATTTGAAAGCCAAGGAAATTTTAGAAATGAGTACGATGCTTATAAATATCTATAGTTTCGGTGTGTCTTATATATAAATATATTGATCCTCAGTACTATTCCCTTTTAAATGGGTCAGCCACAATCGCAACTTCTCGGGCCTTTCCGACTAGCGGAAAAACGACCTCGAATGTATAAAGTAGACGCCATGACAACCCTTCTTTTTTATGATCTTTCAAATAAATGCATGGAGACCTTTTATTGGTGGAATATGGAGTTTAACTTTATTCAATGTAATGCTATTACCTAAAATATACTATAGAAGGAACTTATAACTTCGTCTATCCTACATTTGACTAGACAGGAAATGCATAAATTTTTAACATCCGGCGATGTTAATACATTCGAGGTTGTTTTTCCGACCTATGACGTAAAGACCCGAGATGATGCGATTGGGGTAAGCCACACAAAGAAAATTGACAATGACGTGATTTCTATATATAGATTTGTTGACGGGATGGGAAAACTGGTTCTCGCACAAAAGAACAAGCCTACAATTAGATTCTGCAAAAAATGAACGAAGAGGGGTCAACGCAAATTTAATGTTATTTTTTTTAGTCTGTAATTGGATTTATTAAATTACCCGGTAATTTCTGTCAAACTTTAATGATTAGCTGCTTTTAAATGAATGATAATTATTGTTGATAATTCCGTATTGTGTTAAGAAATATATAGTTCAAGGAAAGTATTTGAATTTAAGTAAATTGTAAACACCGAGAACCACAAAGACCGCTAGAATGAAATTTCACCAAAAATCGCCTTGGGTGCTCTCGCAGAACTCCAGACTTTCCATATATATATATATATATATATATATATATATATATATATATATATATATATATATATATATATATATATATATATATATATATATATATATATATATATATATATATATATATATATATATATATATATATATATATATATATATATATATATACTGCGTCCAAAAGAAACTGCGTACTTTACTGTGGAGTTTGCTGAACTTCAGGTATATTAATCCATATATACATTGCATTAAACTATCTCCCTTTCTGTTTTATTTTTTTGACATTATTGATACCAAAGAGATGACATTTCAGGCTTTCTGGAAAGCCAAACTTGTTTTGAATTAATTTTCAAGTGTCCAGTTGAAATAAATCGCTAAATGATGGAGATATCAGAAATTGCCTTAAGTTACTGGACCAGTGTATTGCATCTCTAGCTGACAATGACATTTTCAACTACTAATGCTTAACTGCTGCATTATAAAGAGTGTAACACTTAATGGATCTTAACCATTTTTAATTAAAATAAAGGATATATGCCTAAAATAGTATAGTGTAATTGATATGCAAGCTTTAAACAAAATACTAGATGCTGTCATGAGACAGTAATACCCGCACTAAGGTGTTTGCCTCTAAATACACAATCCTACGGGCGGCTTACCAAGGAAAAAGTCAAAATAATTGTATATAATTCAGGCACGTAGCATCGTTTTTGAAAGTGGGGG
>PRKT01000522.1:317330-338928 GCA_003671525.1 Saccostrea glomerata | reverse complement strand
CCCCCCCCCCCCCCCGGTTGCTACGTGCCTGTAATTTACATGTATTCATCAAATTGAGTATGAAATTATCCCTGTGACCTATAACTTAGAACCTCTTATATATATTTTACATGCTTAATTCATTATATACCAGTTTGAATTCTATTAATGATGTAAATTAGATTTTGATAAATGTTTTGCTCATAATAGGACCTTTTTAAATTTACTACCCCCCCCCCCCCCCCCCCCCCCCCCCCCCCCTTCGACACCACAATCACACAGTACATACTTTTTGGGAAAGGCTAGATGGAACAGTTTTGTTAAAACATTGTTTGTTGTGAATTAATTTAAAATTTGTTCTTGACAGGTAAACTCTACATCACATCACGTTGCGTCACCCATTATCATATCTTTAGATTTAACTCCATTCGGTACACCTCGGCCAATTCCCACTTCATCTGATAAGGTGACGGAATCGACGGCACGAAGGTTTCCCGAATGGAATAGCATTATAACATGCTGCAGAATGGTGTGCATTGGATTAATTCATTTTGTGTTATATAAATTGGATTTATATTTCATGAAGTTTACAAGACCTATGGAGGTCGGTAAGTACAAGTTTAAGTATAGTGGGGGGTAAAATAAACCCAAACGATTAGGTTAAAGTTCAAAAAGGGTCAAAGATCATCGCATGCCACACTAGACGAATTTCATATTGTGAAGTAATCTCCCCTTGTCGATGTGACATTCAGTTACTGCCAATACTTGTGCTGATCCAGAATTTTTTTTCGGGAGTAGGGAGGGGGGTTCACATCTCAGTCAAAAAATTCATGCCTAGAATTTCCTGACAAGCAGGAGAAAAAAAACTCATAAACTGAAGACAAATAAACAAAATAAAAACAACTAGATGAGATCTCGTTGCGAGCAACGAGTGGGTCTTCCGTCCAATTCTTGATGAGATGAGATAAGATTTTGATTGCGATTTTCATTCTAAAATAATGATTTACCACAATCTGTAAAAAGACATTGAAAGACTTTTAAAAAATATTTTGCCCCTAACGGCCCCTAATTTTAGGAATCGGTCCTCATTTTTTATATCATCTTAAAGCTCTTAAGATTTTGAAGATTTTTTGTTCAACAACTATTCAGAAATTCATTTTTGTTTTTGAGATATAAGCAAAAGAAATATTTAATGGGCAACCCTTCATCTCCCTAATGGGGACGTTAAGCAAAAATTGAAAGGTTGCATGCTGTTCAGAACATTATTTTGAACATCTCTTGTTCAATATTGCTTATCAAAATATTTCTCCCTTTCGAGATATAAAGCATCAAAGATTTAGCATTCTGGCATCTTGTGGCCCCTGATTACGTACCATACGACATAAAAACCATAATATATAGTTGTAGATGGTTGAGATAAACATCTTTGCTTCAGTAATGCATAACAAAATATTAACTGATTTAGAGTTATCGAAAAAAGGCTTTTGGCCCTTCTTGGCCCCTAATTCGAGTGCCCAGCCCCTTTTTCGGGATCTCGTCTTAAATATCTTAAAATTTTGAACATTATTTGTTCTATAACTATTCAGAAATTCTTTTTCGTTTTTTAGCTATTAGCAAAAGAAATATTTAGGGGCCAACCCTTCAGCTCCTCAATGGGGACGTTTAGCAAAAAATGCAAGGTTGCATATTATTCAGAACATTATTTTGAACATCTTTTGTTCAATATTGCTTATCAAAATATTTCTCCCTTTCGAGATATAAAGCATCAAAGATTTAGCATTCTGGCACCTTGTGGCCCCTAATTACGTACCATACGACATAAAAACCATAATATATAGTTGTAGATGGTTGAGATAAACATCTTTGCTTCAGTAATGCATAACAAAATATTAACTGATTTTGAGTTATTGAAAAAAAGACTTTTGGCCCCTCTTGGCCCCTAATTCGAGTGCCCAGCCCCTTTTTCGGGATCTCGTCTTAAATATCTTAAAATTTTGAACATTTTTTTATCTAAAACTATTCAAAAATTCTTTTTCGTTTTTTAGCTATTAGCAAAAGAAATATTATGGGGCCAACCCTTCAACTCCTTAATGGGCACGTTGAGCAAAAAATGAAAGGTTGCATATTATTCAGAACATTATTTTGAACATCTTTTGTTCAATATTGCTTATCAAAATATTTCTCCCTTTCGAGATATAAAACATCAAATATTTAGCATTCTGGCCCCTTGTGGCCCCTAATTACGTACCATACGACATAAAAACCATAATATATAGTTGTAGATTGTTTTGCTTAACATTTTTTGTTCAGTAATATATACCAAAATATTGATTCTTAAAGAGTTATCAATTAAAGACTTTTTGCCCCTTTTTGCCCTTAATGTGATGAGTCAGCGCTTTTTTCTTGGTATAATATGAAAGATCTCGATGTTCTGCACAAATGATGTTCAGTATGTTTTAACAAAATAATTATACTTTAAAAGAAATGAAGCAAAATGTCTTAAAAAATCAGTCATGATTCGTGTCCTAAATTTTAACCCCTACCGAGCTTCCATGCTAGAAACTTCCGGAAAATATCCTGACCCAGGTGCAACATGGCAACATGTCCTCTATTATCACTGAAAATTTCAACGCTCTAGCTTAAGCCGTTATTGAGTTCTGTCACAGACACGGAGGTCATCTGAATTTTAAGAAAAGGGCGATAACTCTAGACCGGAAGTGATTTTCATAAAATCCTTCAGCCGAAATTAACTTCAGATAATTGTGCACCAACCCTGAAAATTTGAAACAAATCGATCGAAAAATCTCTGAGGAATCGTCGGCACAAAATTTGTGCAGAAAAAAAAGAATAATAACTAGATACGATCTCGTTGCGAGCAACGAGTGGGTCTTCCGTCCGATTCTGAAGTAAAAAAACGAAAAATCTTGCAGAAAAGGTGAAAAAAAAAATGGACATTCGGGGGAGCGAACCCGGGTCTCCCGCGTGACAATCCCATGCGCTAACCATTCAGCCATTGAAAACACCGCTTCAAATTTTTAAATACGAAAATCTCGAGATTGTCTTTTTCGATTCTAAAACAAATTACATATTTCGCATTCGCAAAAGAGTCACTTTTAAGATGTCTAATATCAAACAAAAATATTGGAAAACAGAAAAGTTGAAAAATTGCGGTTTTTTAAATTCGCTTCCGGTATCGACAGTAATAATAATTGTTTTTTTACTCTTTAACGTTGATGTTTTACATAATTTTCAAAATATTTAACTCTCCTAAAAGATGATTAGGCTTCTGAGTAACATTAAGGAGGACTTCAGGAAAGACAGGACTTTTTGCACAAAAAACGTCATTTTTCCACCCCCATTTGCCCCCCTCCCCCCCGGGAAAAAATCAAAATTACGAAAACTTACTGCACATCAACATGACACCACCAACCATCTCCCAAAAGATGATTAGGCTACTGTGTAAAATGTAAGAGGAGTTCAGGGAAGAAAAGTGTGACAGACGGACAGACGGACGGACGGACGGACATGAGTAACAACAATATACCCGAACTTTCTTCAGAAAGTGCGGGTATAATAATAGATATTGATAATTTTGATTGTTAAAACTTATTTTTCAACTTTCACCCTGACCCAAGATCTTACTCTTAACCTAATTAAGAGGCAGTCTACTGAAAACCAGGCAATGGGTGGCACATCGCATGTCATGAATTTATATTATTTATTTCATATAGACTTATTAAAGCAAGTGTTTAAAAATGACAACATCAAAAAAAAATTAAAGTGCTCAACTAGTCTTATTTTTTGGTAAGTGCTCAATTTTACGTGCAAAAAAGACAACATGGGGTTAAAAAATTACTACAATTGTTTTATATGTACCAGATACGCAAAACCTGGATGTGTCTATCAATATCAATTATACCATATACTCTTATCTTTAATTTCATTAATGAATAAGCCTCAAATTTATATTTCTTTAGAAAAAATTATGTGGTCCAAAATTAAGTTTAGCAAGTAACTTTTTGAATTCATTATCCAATTTTCATTACGTTATAAAACCCAACACATTACAATGACAGATTTTTTTTTCTCTTGCTGATTGCTCCATAATGAATGTACAAATACATTATCCATAGAGTCAAATGTATGTACAATGTATTTAAGATACTAATGTCTTTTACGTACATGAAGATTACAATCATGTATAACATTCAATTTTTTGATACTCGGTATTAAAAACTCGTATTTGTACATACATTATGGAGCAATTGAGAGCAGACAGCTTACGCAGGCGGAATAAGGAAGCATACAAAATATTCTACCTTGGCTAAATCAGTGCTGCATTATGACGTCATAGTTGGCAAGATGACGTCAATTTTAGAAATCAGGTTTTCTTAATATTGGTATTTAGCGATGAAATTTAACTCTTGAAAATGATTAGAAACATGTAAACATTAACAAAAATTTATTTTGTTATGCTGTAACAGTCATTATGATTGAAATCTACCACCGATGACGTCATATGTGTACATCAAGTTACTTGGAAATTGATCCTGTCCTGTAAGGAGAATTTGGATAAGACGGTATGTTCAAAGATACTTAAAATGGAGTTTAAAAGCAAATATCGGAAATATTGTGTTAAATTCATATGGAGTTCAATTAATTTAGCAAGTATGCTAATTTATTTTCATGGATTATATTCTCTTTCGAAGACAGTCAGCTATATTACGTATCCCGGTCGACCTATCCTCTATCATTCTTGACCAAAAAATGCAACAGAACAAAAATAAGCTGGATATTTCAAAACATATGATTTGTACAGATTGAAAGTTTGCGTTTTGATAAACTTGGAAAGTGCTGCTAGAATCCCGAGTTGAGCATGGTTGTACGAAAAATCTCGATTCATATGTATAAAATTCAAAACAAAGGGTAAGGTTTCGTGCGAACGTGTGGAATAAATATTTTACGGAAAAGATAGTGGGATTCTAGCAGCACTTTTTAGACAAAATAGATGTTTTTCAGCTATATTACATACTCAAAGAAATTATCAAACTCCGGGGTATTGTTGTTCTGTAAGCCTTTTTATTAAGGAAATTTTTGCTATTAATAGAAATCACGTGATGTCGTGTCGGTGATGCACGTCTTTGCCTTAGACATGCTTTTATCTGTATGTAATAATAAATAACAGTTTACGTTTATCAGTGGTTTTGGTAATTTATTAATCTAAATTTTCTTCAAAAAGTCTAAATTTCCCGAGAAATTACTTATATGCTTCCTTAACATACCTGCGTATCTCTATTAAATATCTTATTTCCAACGTAAATTAAAGAGTTAAATACTATCATTGGCGCAATTATACTTGCACGTACCTAAATGCTGCAAATATGTTTATGTTCACAGTCTTGGCTTGATCCAATTTTTTTTAAACCTGTCATCTATAAAAGCCTTTTCCCCTATATTTTCATCTTTTATGAAATCTAAATTCATATGAATAAGAAAATAAGTTATTACATATATAGTATCATTATTTAAGAGCGTATAAATCGCAAGGAAAAAGCCGAAGGGGGGGGACTGGTTTCATTAATGTGAAAACATTTTAGAATCGGCCAACATATTAGTAGTCACATATTTTAACTTGATATTGAAGGTGAGTATGTGATTTTCAATCTCCAAATTTAAACCTCCAAAAACAACACAAAAAAATACCCCCTACAAAATCTACCGATTTAGTGCCAGATTGAAGTGGAGAGTTCAACATTAATTTTCCTTAATAAATATTTTTAAATCTTATTTTTTAATAAAATATTTTTTATTGTACCGTTAAATTTAGTGTTGCGTAAATCTAAAATATTCATCTTTCCTTCATAATCGGAAGAAAATATAATCTTTTCACATCCCAATTTTATAAGAAACGTTCAATATAAACAATTATTAATTATTTTATGCATAGCCCTTAAATCAGTTTTTTTAAAAAAGATAGTTCTCGGACATGTGCAGAATTACTTATCAAAACGGACTTCTAGCTGAGATGCCGCTCGTGAATAAAATACATTTTATATAAAAAATATATGATTATTTAACATGTAGGATAATGCACTCTGAAGAGAAATTGATCAGAGAAAAAGAAATTATTTATTTTTAATCTTTTTATTGGGCTTTTATGCAAAGAATTTACAAATTTCTGTAGAAAACTTGTAACTATTTCATTGTGACGCAATATTAAGCAGGTATATGACGTCATTGATACATCAATTAAAATGTGGATTCAGCCTGAATAATACCGCCAATTTTAATCTAAATATAGCGTTTGGAGGCGAAAATGAATTCTATTTTGAAAATAAAGTAGTAATTTTTTGTTAAATAATTTTCTTTTGTGTATATATTCTAAATATTTCACTAGGATTCCGATAGTAAGGTGTATAGCAGATTTACCGATGCCACGGGAAATAACTCTTGCATCGAAAAATTTCATAAAAACGTCTATATATTTTGCCAGAAAACTACTATCAAAAGTGTTTTCCCCACCGATTATATTTTTGAAACAGAAAGACGAAATATTTCTAAATTTAGTTCAGCATGAATTATAGTCCTGTTAAAAATGTATTGGAAATTACAGTTCTTTGTTTCTGACCTAAATTCAATGGTTTATATAGGGGAATTCATTAACACGAAACAAAAGGATATTTCACGTAATAAGCAATTTTCAAACAAATTTCCGATTACATTATTCCATTTGGACTACATTGATATTGTTTTCAATAAAATATCAAAACTCGTCACATTCGATGTGCCGCCTTAATACAATACTGCCTGTTTTTTCGGTGGACAAACCTGGCAGAAGAGCAAAAATTCCTTGCATCTCCCCATGATATAAAAGTTGGAAAATGTTAAAGAATCTCTCGTGACATTTCCCGTAATTGGCAAAGTCTAAAGAAGAAGGATATGGAGATAACAAACAGTATTCAATCTCAAAGTCCATAAAACAATACAAAATAAGAGCAGAGCAAACACGGACCCCCGAAACATCAGAGGTGGGATCAGGTTCCATGAAGGAGTAAGCATCAAATAACTAAATACAAGACAACTTTTTTGAATGAACTTGATGAAAATAATCACCAAATGCATTCTTGAATTAGAATAAGTAAAATTAATCTCTATTTAATGCAACAAATAACACAATTAACTCCCAAGATCTGAAAAGTATCCTACATTTACTATCGGGCTCGACCTCCACAATTTATGATCGCCAAGTTTGTAAACATCCCACCAGTTTACAACGTGAAATAAACAACCGATAATTAACTGAATTCAAAACAAATTAAACTACAAGAAAACATGTTTCTATCTATAAAATTATGATTCATCTGCTACAGAAGACCAATTAAAGTCCTTGACATATGAAGTGAGCTAAAATAATACCACAACTTGACTTACAGCTATGATCAGCTGATTTCTACGTAGCTCAAAACATGTGCACAAACTATTTCAACTCATGTTAATCACTTACGCTTGACAATAATCACCTATCATCTAAATGCAAAGCACAAATTAATACATATTCCTGCAATGTCAAGTAATAAATATAACCATATACAAAATTCATCTCAACTCTAGCTCTTACAAATGTCAACAATAATCAAGATCAATAATTCTATATAAAACCAATCTGTCATTAAAATTTCTCTTGAACCAAATCAAATTGCTTTGAACTGCTAAAAAACTGCTTAGGAAAACTGTCCTGTCCTCAAGCATATGCAGGTAAGATATTACTGCTAGGGAAACTGATATTACTGCTTAAACATAGGTAATCAGAGATTACAGAGCTCACCTCAACGACTGTTGTCTTTAAATAAGGCAAATTCACACAATTAACCAACAAAAAGTGTACATTCCAAAATTGAAAATATTTAAGCAATTTTGATCTGATACTTTGAAATAGACCTACATAATGAATTTAAACTAGTTCTTCTTCATTAAAATGTAATCAAAATCCAGCATCTGAAGCAAATTTGAGAATTTTCATCTCTTGATGAAAACTTTAACCTGTTCACTCAACCAGAAAATGTAGGTCAGATTCAGCTTCCAAAGCAAGCTCAGTAGTGTGCATCTTTGGATGTATCATCCATGCAAGTTGGTCAACATAGGGCTTATAGTTACTTGGAAATGAAACATGCACCAAAAACTTTAATCTGTTCACTCAACCGGAAAATGTAAGTCAGATTCAGCATTTGAAGCAAGCCCGGTAGTATGCATCCTTAGATGTATCATCCATGCAAGTTTAGTCAACATAGGGCTTAAAGTTACTTGGAAATGAAACATGCACCAAAAACTTTAACCTGTTCACTCAACCTGAAAATGTAGGTCAGATTCAGCATCCGAAGCAAGCCTGGTAGTATGCATCCTTAGATGTATCATGCATGCAAGTTTGGTCAACATAGGGCTCATAGTTACTTGGAATTGAAACCTGCACCAAAAACTTTAATCTGTTCACTCAACCTGAAAATGTAGGACAGATTGAGCATTTGAAGCAAGCCCGGTAGTATGCATCTTTAGATGTATCATCCATGCAAGTTTGGTCAACATAGGGATTATAGTTACTTAGTAATGAAACCTGCACCAAAAACATTAACCTGTTCACTCAACCGGAAAATGTAGGTCAGATTCAGCATTCAAAGCAAGCCTGGTAGTATCCATCCTTAGATGTATCATCCATGCAAGTTTGGTCAACATAGGGCTTATAGTTACTTGGAAATGAAACCTGCACCAATAACATTAACCTGTTCACTCAACCGGAAAATGTAGGTCAGATTCAGCATCCGAAGCAAGCCCGGTAGTATGCATCCTTAGATGTATCATCCATGCAAGTTTGGTCAACATAGGGCTTATAGTTACTTGGAAATGAAACCTACACCAAAAACTTTAACCTGTTCACTCAACCGGAAAATGTAGGTCAGATTCAGCATCCGAAGCAAGCCCAGTAGTATCCATCCTTAGATGTATCATCCATGCAAGTTTGGTCAACATAGGGATTATAGTTACTTGGAAATGAAACCTACACCAAAAACTGCACCAAAAATGTTAACCTGCTCCAAAAACATTAACCTGGTGAAATTGCAGCATCTGAAACTTTGACTGATACACTGAAACACACTAGAACCATCTTCCATGCATGTCTAATCAATATAGGACATAGAAGTACTTAAAAAGAAAACTGATCCGAAAAACTTAACCTTTACCTGGGACGCCGACGCCGACACCGACGCCGAGGGTATTACATAAGCTCCCCCAACTTCGTTGAGGTGAGCTAAAAACTGCTAAGGAAAACTGTTTACTTCCAAAGCCCTAGCAGTTACTAAAGAGCAGTAAAAACCATACTGCTTGAAACTGTTTGAAAACTGCCAAACATTTCTAAAACTGCTAAAGATCTGCCCAATAGTTGCCTATATAGGCAGTTCACTTTTCCATGGGTATCCATGTGAACATTGATTTTTTTTCAAGTATTTAAAAATCTGATAATTAAGGTACATGTAAATATTTTGCGAAGATTAACTGAATTAAATCTTTACAACTTACTGAACTGTTATGCAACATACACTTGATGTTCACGTCATAAAAATAAATATTTACAATTTCCCCGCAAGCACCTTATAGCGAGGTACACGTTTCTTTAAAGTTTAGCATAAATAATATCATGACGTAATATTTTGATACAAATATAACATTTCTTATTTGATGAGAATTTTGCAAGTATAAAATAGAAGGAAATTGGAATTAAATTTAAGATAAAATGAACTTTTAAAAGAGCATGGAAATGCGTGACTGCGGGGAAACAGTATATGCGTGATTTGCGTTAGAAATAGGAAAAGCTATATGCGTTAAAATGCGTGACTGCGGGGATTGGGGTTAAGACAGTCAATGCAAATTACTGCACATATTGCAAATACATGACAGGTACAGAATGATATACGTATTTCAACTTATTACCACAGAGTAGAGCGCTATAATAAATGTCACATGAATAAACAAGAAATTATAACATTCAATTTGATTTCATACAATATAAAGATTCACTAAGGCCAAGCTTAAAATGTCTTTGTTTGCAGTTGCCGACCTATAATTTTTTGTCTGGGTAGGTAGGTAGGCAATTTTTTTTTTAAATTGTTTCCAGATCTTTGTTAGATACCATAAAATTAAGTTTTTCATAGGCCTACTTTACATGAATATGCTGCACTCTTGGTATAAACTAATGATTTATGAAGCCAAAATTGAAAATGAAATTTTTAATATCTTGAAAAATTGGAAAAAAAAAATATTACAAACTGGCTTAAAAAAGTCGGTCGGCAACTGCAAACAAACAATATTTTATTTTAGGCCTTAACATTTCTTGTATCACATGAACAATAATTCTCTTTTATTTCAAAAATTTAATATATATGTCTCTTTTTGAAAAAAAAAATCACAAAATGAATCTAGATTTATGGGTTCCCATATTCAAGCAGACTACTGTATACTCACCCCTCTAAAAATATCAACATCCAGTTTAGTGATCTGAAATGAAATTGTAAACAAAAATTCAAAATAAAATGTTACTGAATTATGTTGATCAAACATAGACCTCCAAAAAATCAGAGGAAGGGATCAGGTGCCATGGAGGAGTGAGCATCTCCTGCTAATTGGTCACACTGGCCGTGTGCTTCTGTTTATGATTAGGGTAAAACATTCTTTGACAATTCAGTGTGTATATAATACAAATATAATTATATAACAATCGATATACCTTATCAAATATAATCAGCACAAAGAATAATAAATTTTTAAGACTTGGTCTCTGTATCCCCAAATCTATTCTACAATATTCCTGCCATTAGTTTAAGAATGTTTGAATGAAAGAGAAGCAGAAAAGTTGTCAGATCTCAACCATTGCATGAATCATTCAAATTTGATCAAATTTAGCGACATCATGAACATGGAAGACTTTTAACTCCCAATGTTAGGAAGCTATTACACCCTGTCATACTTACATTGAAAATGGATGCATGAGGGTTACCAACTTTTAAACAGTTATCATACTGAAAACAAAATGAAACAACACTCATTAATAGATATTTCCATGAATTATTTAAAAAAAAAAAACTTCAACAAAATTCCTCAACTGAGTGAAAAAAAAAATGAAATGTTTGACCATTACCACTTCCGTGACATTTTTCCCATAGAATCCTTCTGCAAATACTGCAGTCACGAACACATTGATGAGGAATGATACGAACAATGCATTGGCTGCCTCAACGAAAAAGTATTTATTGGCTTCTCGGGCGTGATCCATCCAAGATCGATCTACATCTCGGGACTTAAAAAAGATGAGATTTTTACATAACATTCTGTATCATGAGAAATTCTGAGAAGGTAATGACAGAAATGTGCGTCAATTTCTTATATTTTGAATGCAAGATGCACGAAAGAATATATCCCTTACCAAATATATACCTTACCATGATAAAGTATGGGATATTGAAAAGGCAATTCCAATTATATCTGGGACCTGTTTCTACATGTACAACTGGATCATTAAGATTCTGCCCTTAAATCTTGAAAACTAAGAAGTTACTGACAAGAAAATTTCTATGTAATTGGCATAAACTTTGTGCCATGTTTATCATGTTTATTAAGATATTAATGAAGAGATCCACATACTGTAAACAGATAAAACATTACGGTATAAACATTCCCTTAATGAGAGAGGGCTGATCAGACTGAACTTTTACATACTGAAAACAGACAAAACAGTACAGAATAAACATCCCCTTAAGGAGGGAGGGTTGATCAGGCTGAACTATAACATACTGAAAACAGACAAAACAGTACGGAATAAACATCCCCTTATGTAATGAAGGCTGATCAGGCTTAACTATTACAATTACTGTAAACAATCAAAAACATTAATAGACACACAAAAACCAATGTTCAAAATAATAATAAATAAATGTGCCTATAGCTGAGTACTGTACATGTACATAAATTGGAGTACTGTAGACATACTTTTTTCCAGGGAGTCATTATCCCATGGAATCTCAATTTATGTTTAATCCGCAGGTAGAAAATTACGAATTACATAATGTAAATTAATACCATGGTATTCACAATTTAGCGCAGAACATTACTATACAAGTACGGTAAAACTTGTTTAGTATGAACACGGATATTGTGAATTCATGGATATATAGCGAAGTTATTTTGGATCCCCCACTTTATGAATTTTATGAATTCCTTATACGGATATTTAAGAAATAAGATTTCATTTTTAGAGTGTCATTGGGATATGACATGAAGTTGGTCACGTAATCAAATTTTATAATGCCCGAAGGACGTTATAGTAAATTTGATTACGTACCGACTTCATGTCATCTCCCAATGACACTCTAAAATATGATATCTTATTTCTTATATCTATATCTTTATTTCTATTCACATTACAAAGAAAAAAATGCAGATTTTAGACTTCGTTATTGAAGTGCAACATAGCTATGTCATATGACGTCACAATCTAGACTTTCCAAATGTCTCGCGCTATTTGCTTCAAGTCTGATCATGTGACCGACTGCATGTCATTTAAAATTGAATGTCAATTTAATTTAATTTGTCATATAAGGAAAGACATCAGCAAATCTAAATATAATGAATTACGGATATAGCAAATGGATTTTATAGGTCCATGTGACTTCGTTAAAACCGAGTTTTACTGTATAGAGTGGCTGGCATAATCATGATTAGGGCTATACCTACTCCCATGCTTTTAATTGTATTTATTAATGAATTCTTCGCAGCATTCATGAATTAGGAATCATTTTCTGTATCAACATCTCTAATTAATACAGAAATCCAATGATTTAATCCATGGTACATGTATCAAATGTTTATAAATAACACAATAAAATAATGTAAGGTTAAATAAACTACATGTATATGGAATTCTTTACCAGAATCTTTTAGAAATATATTACAAGTAAACTTTGTTATCTTGACATCGACGCGACAATTGGAATATGTCGAGATATCCAACGTGTTGAGATATCAGAGTTGAGACTGGACGTCCTTTCCCGGTAATTTAACTGCATAGTAAAACCATAGACCTAAACTGAACAGACGTGTAACTATGTACATATGTCTTCAATAGACTGTAACTATAGTTTATTTCAGCTTTACCTCTAAAGTTATAAGAAAATCTAAGAAGTTTTTCACAAAATGTAATTTATGAAGCGCTTCCTTTCTTATTGAAATCTCAGTTTTCCATCTAGTATTCGATCCATGAATAACAACTCTTCAGTATTGTGGTGTAGAAATGATTCTTCTACAAGTTCTATAAAATCAAGATTTCATTTACTTAAGGTTCTCAAAATATAAAGTAAAAGACATATTTTATTAATAAGCTCACAAAAGTATTGCTCAAAAGGTTTATCACTTCTCATGCAGATATCGATTGATTTAGTCAGGCAAGTTTTTTAAAAAGCTGTTACTTGTTGTTCTTAACATGTTAATGTGATGAATAATGACATATGTCAATGTAATGCATCAAAGAGTCATATTGATATTTTAGTAGCGTATAATATTTTAATACATTGTACCATTTCATGTTTTTTATGTATGATTGTTGTATTTTATGAAACATTTTTATGTAGTTGAAAAATATCACTATTCAACATGTTCAAAGCTAGTGTATTTTTCTGTTGATGTACCCGACTTTAAATAAACACAAACTTTTTTCTTCTGAAATTTAAATATCCTTGCTAATTTAGGTGCCTCTCTTATTTTAGAAAATTTAGAAAAGTATGAAGTTTTCTCACTATGGAGTTTCTGAGTTATTTTTTACCTTTTAATTTTGAAGACAAAAAATTCTTAATAGAAATACTGAAAAATATACCAGTGTACAACTCTTCTGTATGGGAGATAAGAAAATTATTTTTGTAGCATGTACCTTTTAAATAATGTAGAAGTACTTTTTTCAGTGTGTTATCAATTTACGCTATGTACGTGGTCACAAATTTTCAGCATAATTTGTCTAAGGGTACTTAAAATACATGCAAGGTACAATGGGACAGTCTGAGAAATCCACGTACTTTTCTACCTGTGGGTTAAACAGAAATTGAGATTCCACAAAATTGTGAAACCGTGGTAAAAAGTATGTCTACAGTATTCACATTTTATGCACCTCTGACCTCGTATCCAAAAGTGACAGCCATAATGAAGATAAGGAATGCAAAGAAAGCCTCCAGTTTACGTAGACCGTACTTGTCCAGGAGGAGGAAGGTAAAGGTGTCCACGATAGTAATCAGTACACCAGCATACAGGGGGATCCTATAGGACGAAATAAAACAAAAATAACAACGTGTCCGCGATAGTAATCAGTACGCCCGCATACAGGGGGATCCTGTAGGACGAAATAAAACAAAAATAACAACGTGTCTGCGATAGTGATCAGTACACCCGCATACAAAGGTATCCTGTAGAACGAAATAAAACAAAAATAACAACGTGTCCACGATAGTAATCAGCACGCCAGCATACAAAGGTATCCTGTAGGACGAAATAAAACAAAAATAACAACGTGTCCGCGATAGTAATCAGCACGCCAGCATACAAAGGTATCCTGTAGGACAAAATAAAACAAAAATAACAACGTGTCCGCGATAGTAATCAGTACGCCAGCATATAAATGTATCCTGTAGGACGAAATAAAACAAAAATAACAACGTGTCCGCGATAGTAATCAGTACGCCAGCATACAGGGGGATCCTGTAGGCCAAAATAAAAAGACAAAAATTTTATACATGTAAACAGAAACTAGAAATATTTCATGTGGAAAAATCCGATATAAAAAATATAAGGGACTCCCAGAAGAAAAAATCAAAGGCCTGAAGGGCCTGCGAGTTGACTCGCTCAAGTCAATTGAGCTTTTTCATACATTTGGGCACCATAGCTTAATATATTTAGATTATTTTGCATCTTAAGAGATTAAATATTATTTGTCTGATCCATGGTCGGTTCATAAATAAAGTGTATATTGCTTTTCCTTTATATATACAGGTTGGCACTAATGGGCTTTTTTATTATTATTATCTATAATGAATTTAAGTACACTAGCTGAAATGTTCAGTGTTATGGAATAATTAGGTTAAAGATTCCTACAGCAAATCTAGATTCTAAAAATAGATTTTCAACAACAACTAGCTGCAGCTAATGAGAGCAGCAGGTGTTTGTGTTAGGGAGTACTCTAGGTCAATTATAAATAAACTTCAGATGGGAAGATTAGATCCGCCTTACATGCTTGAACATATATTCATACGCAGTAATTGTACATGTACATCGTACAGATATTAATCAAAATAAGGCATAAATAAAGCTACAGTATGAAATTTTATACAGTTTTTACCTCTTAAGTTTATACAATCAATCAAACCAAAGCATTTTTTTGCTAGAACTATTATACTTGGCATATGGATCACCTTGATGAATGCATGATAAATTTTACAGCTCTTAAACGGCTACGTCGACAGGGAGTAGCTCGCTACGCGAGCCAACTCAAAAAACTATAAATATACAGGGTTCTCCAACATTTGAGATTTTACTGTGTTGCAGAGTTTACGCGGAGCACCAATATTTCGCGGTATTTTCGCGACAAATTCGTGACTGAATCAAAATTCATTATAGTTACAAAAGGTTATAAGCACACATGCACTTATTTTAAATATCGCCAATTCGTTACACAAATGGTATGGTCGTACGTACTGATAAAAGGAAAAAAAACGTTCGGAAAAGCAGAGGAAATTCTGACTGATATTCGAACTACCTAACATTTTTGGGAAAGTAGATTTGCTGCGTTTATTTATCAGGTTTCTTGATCGAGTTACTGCATTACAAAAAAGGAACCCCAGAACAGTAAACATGCTGATTTTCAATTTTTCGGCAATTCATTTACATAAATAAAATGACTTCGGAACGATATCATGTTTGACTTACAGTGCTTACATAATTCTAGAGCTGTGGCTCTACAGGAAAGACATATTTAAATATTTTTCATACGTAATACAATGTATTTCACTGCAGCTACCAGTTAACCGGTACATTGAGTTATGAAAACAATTTATTTGTCTTTGTTCTGTCATGCGTAAAGTCCGGCGAGGGTCTACGAGATAATTGATTGAGTACTCAAAGTGAAGCCCTAGTAATTAAGTGTTATATCATTTTGAATTGAAAAACGGTAGAATTGTTTGATTAAAGTTTCAGTTAGACAGAATTTGTGTGTTTAGATTAATTACCACAACTCTTACTGTGTCGGCAGAATTTCTACTGTGTCGCATGCATGAAATTTGAATCGTTACTGTGTCGGAGAAAATTTTACTGTGTCGGGAGCAACACAGTAAAACAGCTCATGGAGAACCCTGATATATAATTCACCATGTTCACAAGAGATTCTCCCCTTATTCCCATTATATTTCAATGAAAACACTCATTTCTGAATCTGTACCCCCATCCCCCCTTCCCCTGTGGGCCATGATTCAACAATTTGGATTCAACACTATTTGAAGATGTATCTACATTAGTTTCAGTTTTTCTGGCCCAGTGGTGTTTGAGAAGAAGATAATGAAGATTTTAAATGACCTTACCCATTTTTTTTTATTATAATATTGATCCCCTTGGAAGGGAGCTTGACCCTTCATCTTTAAAATTAAGAGTCCTCTTTACCCAGAAATGTTGAGCTACAGTAGTAAGTTTGGTTAAAAGTAGCCCAGTGGTTCATGAGAAAATGGATTGATTGCATGATAATTGTTTATATGCCAAGTCGGCAATATTTCAGTCATATTTCCCCACAATTTTGAGAAGAAGTTGAAAATATTTTCAGACAAACAGCTGAATAGATCAGGATAGCTAAACAAATTGACAAATGGATGCCAGACAATGGGTTATCAGAAAAGCTCACTTGAGTTTTCTGCTTAGGTTAGCTAAAAATATCCTGTATAGAAGTAAAACATATAGTAAATACTGTGTTTCAGTATCACACGGATTTATATGATTGAATCAAGACATGTCTGTAGTACAAATAATTCTATGACTGAATCAGTTTCGTTTGTCAGTTACTGGTAGCAATGTTTTCATGACTGAATCATTTTTGTTTGTCAGTAACTAGTAGAAATGTTTTCATGACTGAATCAGTTTTGTTTGTCAATAACTGGTAGAAATGTTTTCATGATTGAATCAGTTTTGTTTGTCAATAACTGGAAGAAATCTTTTATATGATTGAATCAGATTAAGTGTTGTAAATAAGGAAAACTTACTTTCCGTCAGATAACAGGTAAAATGCTATAGCTGTTCCAATCACTTCCTGCATATCTGATCCTGTAAACAAATCAAAAATATAAAACTGCTATGATGCTACAGTGTATTAATAGTGCACTATCATGCAGTTTGGAATAAAAATCGTAAAATTATATTTTTATAATGAGGCCTAAAATAAAATATTGTTTGTTTGCAGTTGCCGACCGGCTCTCTGAAAATGCATCCGACCCAAACTTTTTTTAGCCATTTTGTAATATTTTTTTCTCCAATTTTTCAGGATATTAAAACTGTTTCATTTTCAATTTTTGTCTTCATCAATCATTAGTTTATACCAGTGTGCAGCTTATTCATGTATAGTAGGCCTATGAAAAACTCTATTTTATGTTACCTTACAAAAATCTGGAAACAATTTTTTTTCAAAAAAAAAAAGAAATTGCCTACCTACCTACCCAGACTAAAAATTATAGGTCGGCAACTGCAAACAAAGAATTTTCTAAGCTTGGCCTGACTTAACAACTACTGTCTAGGAACAATACAGACTCCATTTCCTTCCAATTCCAAGTCTGTTGGAAAAACCTCAGTTGACTGCAACTCACTAGACACTTTTTTAATAAAGTAATATACGACAAGTATTTCAGGCATTATCAAAACGACCTTGAAGAAACTATCCTTTGATCTGTCCTTGAATCCTGTATGATATTGTATCTCAATAATGATGAATTTGATTGGTTGTCTCTGACAAACCCCGCCCCCATAAAAGTCTTAACAGCACCTTACCAATAATGGCTATTTCCACCATGAACCATAGCACAAAGCGTGGAATCCTGGGATAGCTTCTGTAGCAGACCTCAGCCAGGTGCATTCCTGTCACCACCCCCAGGCGCGCCGACAGCCTCTGCATCAAGAGACCCAGAAACGTGGCCGACATCAGTATCCATAGCAACTGTAACATATACAAACAGACGTCAGTATCCATAACAACTGTAACATAAACAAACAGATGTCAGTATCCATAGCAACTGTAAAATTAAATAAACAGACATCAGTATCTATAGCAACTATAACATAATACACAGACGTCAGTATCCATAGCAACTATAACATAAATACACAGACATCAGTATCCATAGCAAGTATAACATAAATAAACAGACATCAGTATCCATAGCAACTATAACATAAATAAACAGACATCAGTATCCATAGCAACTGTAACATATACAAACAGACGTCAGTATCCATAGCAACTATAAAATTAATACATAGAGGTCAGTATCCATAGCAACTATAACATAAATAAACAGACATCAGTATCCATAGCAACTGTAACATGAATCAACAGATGTCAGTATCCTTAGCAACTGTTACATGAATAAACAGATGTCAGTATCCATAGCAACTATAAAATAGCAACTATAACATAAATACACAGAGGTCAGTATCCATAGCAACTATAACGCATAGCGAGCTCAATAGACTAACATGTACAAACAGAGGAAATTCAGGTTGAAATCTGCACATTGATCCAAGAAATTTTTATGAGTCCACTTGAAAACATTCTTCAGTCCCAATAATCCTTTGCGGTGCATAGCAACATGGTGGCTAAAACATAGCAACAACTTACCTTAAAAAAAATTACAAACAACGATTAAATGCAATCTCCATGCCACAAAACTATTGTTTGTGTTCTAAGTCAACTGGACTTTTTATTTGACGTCATACTTTCATCACATTCACGGCTCGGGTATTTCCGATTTTGTCGGAAACTTCCGAAAAAGTTCGGAATCTCAATGCCTGGGAAATGATGAACTGAGGATAGGCAGGGCAAGTAAAAGTGTAAAGGTTTTTGATAGTTAAATAACTGCGCTCGCCCCAACGGACGCACTGTAGAACATATTATCATTGGTTTAACAAGCAAATCTTAAAATGTCATATATTTTTAAAATAAATTGTCATATTTTTTAAGCTAATTGATTCACTAATTACTCTAAAGCTCGTTAATACTAATGAGATACTGACCTTGAACCGAGCGACAGATCCGGACCGGAGATCCGACTCGATATTTCCCGGATCCAGGTAGGCAATACTCATAAGGAACCCTGGACCAGTGAATGCCCAGAGTTTTCTAAAGCTGAACACTGGATGCTGAAAATCAGAGAAAATATGAACAGGATTAAATATTTCAGAGATGATAATCCAATCTGAGAAATGCATATTTCATCTCTTAATCTTTTATTTGAAAGAACATTTTCCTCATTAAAGTTAAAGAAAAGGTGGAAAAATATTATTTTGGTGGGGGAGTAGGGGTGTAAGATGGGGGAAGGATGGATGAATATTTCCAAAAGTAAAAAGTTGTGTTTGAAAAAAAAAAGCAGCAAAACAAGTCAAAAAATAGGATAATCTTGTTTACATTTTGTTTATGGACTAGACATTCTGTATACTGATTGAGTGAATCTTACGTCTTCATCCTCTGGTATTGGGATTTTGTTGTTGAAGTAACTAGAGGCTATACTGGTACTGCTGGCACTGCTGGGTTTTATTGGCAGGGCCTCTGACCCCTCACCAGGCCCGACCTCTGACCCCTCAACTTCACCAGGCCTGACCTCTGACCTCGAGATCTCAACTTTTCTGGGCCTGAAATCCCCCTCTTCCTTCCTTGTCCTTTCCATTTCTCTCGCCTCTTCATTCATGAATTTCTTTTTATCTCTGACAAATATATTAAATGTGTATATAACATATATATGATCTTACATGTGGTTTGCAGTTGGTTGGATATGATTTTTATCCAACAAGTTGTGTGATTTTTATCTCCTAGCCTTGGCGACCTCATTAATTTATATGATTAAGGGTTAAATGTATTGAACTTATATTGGTGAATATTGGCACAAGTTTGCTGTTCAAATGCACGAGCTAGCAAATAGATTAAAGTTCTAAAAATGTTTTCATGATGATATCTGTTCACAATGTTAATATGTGATAACTATTACATAAATCATGATGGTGATAAAATGTTATCAATTTTTAACAGTTACAACATATATCATGTATATTATTCATTATTACAGATTTTTCCCTTTTATGACACATATTTAATTCCTAAATGTTTAATTTTCTTTGTAATTGATCAGACTTGAAAGGTGAAATTTGAAAGTAAATATCTCTCTTTTTGCAAATAAAATAAAAAAACTAACAAATACGATCCCTTCAGATGTCTTTAATGTACCATTTCAGTGTATTGATATAATTGCAGTTAACTTTCTTAAACTTTGCATGGACAATTTTTGTTGACCCATAAAAAATCGAGATTTTTTGTGTATCTGTGCATGGGCGGACTCTTTTTTCAGTGTCTTTTTCAGTCTCAATTTCTTACTTCCGTTAACTTCGTTTTTGGAGTTTGTCTAGACTGATAACGGACTAGGTACACAATTCATGCCATGTTATAGTAGTATGAGTAAAGCATAATATGACTACCAGTAAGGCCTAGATAAAAAATATGTTTGTTTCCGCTTTCCCAACCGACCTTAATTTATAGTGCCGACCCTAAATATTTTTTTAATGCTTTTGTCCCATGATGTGCAAGATTTAAACCAGGGAATTATAGCCTCCAACTTTACAAGCTTTTCAAGACAGAAAGAAGTTTGGGTCACCTTTCTATTATAAGTTAAGTCATGGTAATGCTTGAAAACACCATTTCTTTTGTCATTAATGTTACTTCTATACACGTTTTGATTAAAGAAGCCAAAAAATTTTTTCAAAAAAAAAAATTGCCTGACCTACCTACCCTATATTTTTTCAGCCTGAAAGCGGAAACAAACATATTTTTTTTCTAGGCCTAACCCATATCCATCACACCCTACAGTACACGTATACAGCTTCTGTACACATCACTCACAGTTCAGGCTTGGTGTCATAACTTTATTCCAAAGATCTAATATTTGTAATGTTTATAGAGCACCTTGTTAATGCATGTACATGTATATATAAAAATATACACAATAACACAGTCACCATTTTATTATGCATGGTCAGAGACTTGATCATGCAATTTGATATACTCCCATACGGAAAAAAAGGGCAAACAAACTACTATAACAAATTACTAACAAACCACTATGGTTTGAAAGTAGTTTAATAGTATAGCAAATCACATGCAAATGAGCTAACAAACTATACTCTAACAAACTACTATCAAACCACTCTTAACAAACTACTATCAAACCACTCTAACAAACTACTATCAAACCACTCTAACAAACTACTATCAAACCATTCTAACAAACTACTATCAAACCAC
>PRKT01000522.1:275999-315784 GCA_003671525.1 Saccostrea glomerata | reverse complement strand
TTCCAGTCAGGAATCTTATAGAACGAATATTACTAACAATTTGAATCTCCCTTCACCAGTTCCTTTGTTTCTGACCTGCTTGGTGGTTTGAAAATTGGCGCAAATAGCCAACACCGGATGTAAAGATTAAGCTGTTCTTGGAAACTTCAACAATTCTAGATAATTCAACCCTAAACATGTCTGTAAAGTAATTTCCCATGTGGTTAGATGCAAATGCTATACTAATAAAACACTGTTGCAAGATACCAAGTCTAACAAACTATAAAGAAATCACAATCAGCAGAAATGAAAGACTAACAAACCACTATACTTATTTTTAGAAACAGTGGTTTGTTTGTGTTTCATTAAATGCTATACTATCAAACTACTTTAACAAACCACTAAAATATAGTTTGTTGGTAGTTTGTTGATGGTTTGATAGTAGTTTGTTAAAAAACTTTTCCGTATGGGACTGTATACATGTCCAGCACAATTAATACCCCTATAAAGGTATATAGCTTGATAAAGCTATTTAGCTTTATGAAGGTATATTTGAAATACCTTGATCAAGGTATTTTATGTAATGAAAATTTAAAAAAATTCTTTACAAATTAAAATACTGAAAGTTGAGTTCTGAGTTTTTGTCAGTGTGTCTACTCGTGCATAAAGACACTCTGGTATAAAAAAGAAAGCATAAAATAACGTCTCCTCACACAACATGTTTTTCTACTGATTTCATTGTGTTTGTACTTGTGCATGGGTGAATTTAATCCCTGTTGAGATTCTGCAAGGCTAGATATTTTGACTGACGCTGTCGCAGAATCCCTGGACAACTATTAATAGCGAGCCCAGCGAGCAACGCTTGCGAAGCGAGCTCAATAGACAAACGTGTAAGAACAGAAGAAATTCGGATTGAAATCTGTACATATGTCAGCCAAATTTCTCTGTGCAACATTCCCAGAGTTCCTGCACTACCCAATGTCCTTTGCACAAATAAATAAATAAATAATATAAAAATATATTAACGTAAAGCATAAAAGGCTAGATCAGTTTGTAGAAATCTTTCAAAGAAATAAAAAAAAAAACTCGGATCTACAATGTTTTTCAACAAAAATATAGCACAAGGTCTTTGGTTCAAAACAGACGCTCGGCTGTCTCCGTAAGCTCCGACGAGCTCCGTGACGTTGTGTAACGTCACAGCTAGTCGAGGTGTCTCGTGCGGCTTGATTTTTGAAGTGGCTGATCAATATTTTTAGAGTGTTTTTGATGGTGACGTCAACTGCGCTCGCCCCAACGGTCACACCGTATTCATGTCTGGGGATAAAGTCCCAACTTCAGTCGATTATAGCAAGAATTATTCACCTAGACCACACTGCCATTCGCTTCAGTTAAGTCATTTCGTTGTTTATTTTACTCTCTGTCACTATTATTTCTACATAGCTTACCGTTTAGGCATGTAAATCCGAACACAAAAATATTCACTGAAATCTCCGTTCAAATATGGCTCCCGTGATGAAATTGTATACCTCCTCGAATAAAAGAGTTCCTATAGTCTGTTTTTACCCTATGTAATTCTGAACCAAGTCTACTGTGGCTATTGAACATCACATAGACTAAAAACAGACTATATAGTTAACAATTTCGTCACAGGAGCCATATTTGAACGGAGATTTCAGTGAATATTTTTATGTTGGGATTTACATGCCTTAACGGTAAGCTATGTAGAAATAATAGTGACAGAGAGTCAAATAAGCAACTAAATGACTTATTAATAATTGAATGAACAGCAGTGTGGTCTAGGTGAATTTACCTTTCTATAGTCGACTGAAGTTGGTACTTAATCTCCAGACATGAATTATTAATAGTTGTCCAGGGATTCTGCGACGTCGTCAGTCCAAATATCTAGCCTAGCAGAATCTCAACAGGGATTAGGGTGAATTTACTGACAACAACTCAGAACTCGACTTTTAATAGCGAGCGCAGCGTCACTGCGAGCTCTTAAAGCAACGCCTGTGCGAAGAGAAAATTCGGACTTCTGCACATTCGTTCGATAGAATTTTTTGATGCCGTAATTTTGACCCACAATGCATCACTTGTTTAAGCCACGTTAAAGCTACGTTCTCGAGAGAATAGTGGCAAAAGTTCTACTAAAAGTATACCATGATTTAAAGGATAAATATTAAAGATAAATAGCAAACGAAACGTTCTTCATTTATTTTCAGCTATGTTCAGGGTTCTTTCGGGGAAATGTAACTTTCATACGACGTCATGTGACGTCAGACTCTAGACGCATCAAATGTCACGTGCAGTTTGATGTACGAACCCGATTTAAATTCTAACAAAATAAACATCTGCGCTCGCACCGTAGAACATATTAATTAGTTTTTAAAGAATTTTTTTCAATTTTCATTACAGAAAATACAGTGGAGTCGCCAATTCCGGGTCGTCTCCAATTCCGGGTCACTCGCTTGTATTTTACATATGTTTTATGCCTAGTGTTAAAATTTAAGCGCAAAAAACTTCATAAATACGCTGGTCATGAAGAATTGGCCTTTCTGTATGTAATTAATTACAAAATTTTGAATATCAGTTTTAAGAGAGCATCCGACAATTGAAATTCTGAAACGCACGCATTAAAGACTTGGATGTTTCTGTCTCAGTGACGGGCTACTTTCATTTTTGTTCGCCGCAGAAAGGCTGATATAAAAGTCCTAGATAAATAATAAGAGCTCACAAGTATGGCAAATGCATTTAGTTTTAACTTAGAAATCAATCATAATGATCGCTGCTCAAATAAAATTATAATGATTGTTAAATCAAACTGTAGTAGTTTCTCCAATTGCGGGTCACGCAATCTTGTGGCATGAACATGTAACAATTCTATGTACAAAACAAATCGACAACCATGTATTTAACTTGATTATCAAAAGTATTCTAATGGAAAATATTTTTTTCTAAAATTAAAATCGAGTTAACCCTTCAAATGCATTTTTTAATAAATGAATTTACGTGCATTATTTTTAATCCTAATACATTTTTTTAATTCTGCATACTGCAATTTGTTTTGTTTTAAAAAATAATTTAAACATATTTCTGTGGTTGTTTTACTTTTTTTCCAAGCTGGATGAATTGTTTTATGTTTCAACATCATAAAAATCGTGTTCCGAAACGTTCCATGAATAGTACACGACCGTGAAGTCACATGACCCGGAAATGGAGAAAATGATTCGAAACTGGGGAAGCTAGGCCTTGCTGAAATACCCTTGTAAATATTGTTCCCATGTAGCTACTTTGAAAAGGAAAATGTGTTTGGATGACTCACTATTTGTTCTTTCAATACATATATTGCATGAAATTTAAATTGAACAGATTTGTAAAATATCAATGAAACACCCTGACGTGACCCGGAATTGGCGACTTCACTGTACCTTGATCAAGGTATTTTAAGTACCTTGATAAAGCTATATAGCTTTATCAAGCTATATACCTTTATCGGGGTATTGTGCTGGACTTGATATAGGAAATGAGAGATGTAATATTTTTTTAACTTGATCTGTCTTGGGACCTGGTACGTGTACTCTATATAAAAGCTTCACAATACCTTTACATTTCAAGTTATTTCCGCAATATTATCCACAATGAATACATAACACTAACAGTGAGTGGGTGAGTGACGAAACTTTTTGCTGAATGACAGTTACATGTACGCAATTTTGTGAATAACGATCCCGACTTTTAAAAGACGTTCGCTTAAAGCATAGGCGCTTGGGTCAAGGATACTGTATTTTTTCTATATAATGTATTGTCGAGGAAATTCGAACTATACTCGTAACATTTTTTTCAGTGTGCAGTGTTAATTTTTAGTTTTTTGTAAACCTTTCTGCTTCATATTCACTAGAATATCGCGGAAATTCGATTTTATGCACGCTTTAAAAATGACATATCCCACTGTATACTAAATTCTTTTTAGTATACAGTGGGACACTGCACACTCGTGTTATGTACACAGTTTTTGTAAACATGGCTCGAGTTCTGTTATTGTTTATATTTAGAATTCACCGGGTGCGTTCAATCATCACAGTCTGCTTTTGCTTTCGAACGTGTCTACTCTGAATTTTCTGGATTATAGTATTAATATGTAATATATAGAGTACCTTTTAACGAGTGTATCTTCAGATATCAGACGAGGGGGCTTGTCCCCCGAGTCTGATATCTGAAGATGCACGAGTTAAAAGGTATTCTATATGTTTTGTATCATTGTTCTCACGCACTGAGTATAACCATGATCTATCAATATCACGCTCATAGGGCATGTTCATCTTGGCAGGCCTATGTTCCCAGGGGTATATTCCCACGCACCGCTCTATGAAAATTTCATCATACCATTTCATGACCAATGAAAAAAGAGCACGTGATTCGCAAGTATAGGGCGCTGTTTTTCTCGAATATTTCTACATCGACAGCCATGGATGACGGCTGCGATTTTTTGTTGTCCCAATTTTTAGATACGGTAGAAACGGAAATCAAAATCGAAAATTCTGTAGGCCAGTTAGGAAACCTAAACATTTCACAATTAAGCGATGTGTACCTCAAGGAAGAAGATTCTACACCTATGGACTTTCAGACTATAAATTTTGACTTGGGTATTTTCTCGCGGGATCAAAATGATGGTGACATGAAAATGGAAACTTTTGAATGTGTTGAGCCGAACGAATCACAGAATCGAAGGTTCGCTGAAGCTGTGTCGGATGATGATTTGCGGCAGCTGATTGACTCTCAGACAAATCCTAATACGCGGAGAAATACGAAATGGTGTGTTGAAATGTTTAATAAATGGCGCGCATCTCGAGAAAATGTACCTTACATGAAAGAAATGAATGCAGAAATGCTGAATTACTGGTTACAACGCTTTGTGTTGGAGGTACGTAAACAGGACGGCAGTGAATATCCCCCGCGTACTCTCTACTTCATTGTTTGTGGATTACTGCGTCATTTGCGAGAGGAAAACGTCCATAATATGAATTTTCTTGATGAACATGATCACCGTTTTGCCGTTTTCCGTAAAGTTTTGGACGCCCGTATGAAGGAATTGTTATCAAAAGGCTTAGGCACCAAAGTGAAACAAGCTGATCCAATTTTGCTGGATGATGAAGAAAAAATCTGGACTAAAGGAGTATTCGGGTCACACTCGTCTCAAGCTCTACAGTACACAGTTTTCTTCTATAACTGTAAGATATTCGGTTTGAGGGCCTTTGACGAACACAGAAATCTGGAGTGCTCCCAGTTTGAAATTGGGCAAGACGAGCAAGGAAAATTTATTCGATTTACGGGCAGATCATCTAAGACTTACAAAGGGGGGCTGAAACATCTGCAGCTTACCAATAAAGATCTAAAACATTACTGCCAAGAAGGTAAGTTGTTTCTATTAGTATATTTTAAAATTGTACTCTACTAGATCTACAGAGCTTTTAGTTATTTGTCCGGCGATCGCTTAGTGTTGATGAAAAAGAGAAATGAAATAGAGCGACAAGTTTTGTTTTAAGAGTTATCCCCCTTAGATATTGATTTTCTACAGAATGTAGGCTAGGCCTACCGGGTTCGATTATGCGCAAGGCGCCGGTTTTGATTTCCGTTTTGAAACACAGGGCTGGAAAAAAACTGCTTCGCGATATTTGATCATTTATTCTTTGCTTACAGAAAAGTAGTACATCTTAAAATTTTCTTATTTTTTCAGGTGAACGGTGTCTTGCAGATTTCTATCGTACCTATCTCGAGGCTCTCAATAATGATGGACCTTTTTACCGCCGTCCCTTAGCTGTCGCAGGTCCTGTATGCGTGCGATATGGCGAACAAGTGCTGGGAGTTAACAAACTTAAGGGCCTGATGAAGGAAATTACAGGAAAAGCAGGACTGAAGGGAAACTTTACCAACCACTCAGGCAAGAGGACATGCGCTACTCAGTTATACCACGCAGGGATCGACGAGCAGGAAATCATGTCTCGGACCGGTCACAGGTCAGAAACGGCAGTAAGGAAATACAAAAGATCAAATTCAGCACTACAAGAGCGTGTTTCCGAAGTTTTGAATCCCCCAAATGTGAAAAAAATTAAATGTGAAACAACCACTCTTAAAACGAGTGAGTGTGAAAATATTCAAGATGAAAATTTGAGTCCGGTGTGCGACAGTGCTGTTGTACCTGAAAGTGAAATTGCGACTTCCAGGGGAAATGCCGCGAGTCCAAATACCAGCTGCATTTTGAAGCCGGGCTCGGTATTTAATAATTGTATTTTTCATTTTTAACTCCCGAGTGGCTTTCTTTCAACAGTAAAAAAAGAAATCATTGTGTTTTCTTGTATTAAATGTCTTTTTTATTTTATTTGAGCACGTTTTAATTTAATGTTTTGTACATGTAACTTACACTGTAAACACAGAAATTGCAATAAAATACGATTTTTTTTCATTTCTTGCTTCTTGTCAGTGGTGTGATCTATCACAGATACATCACGGAAAACTGTTATGTATCAGGAAAAAATGAATGGCTGAGATCAAAGGAAAACCTCTCAAACAATGATACAATTTTCATTTATACAAAACGAGATTGCCACTTTTCCTAAGGATTAAGAATAAAATCAAATTTGTGAGAGTGCAAGGATATGTCAATCAAACCCGCCGAAAAATTTGAAATTTCAGTATCTTTTAAACGAAATAAGATTTTTAATTAATATTTGTGTGAAATGCTATTAAAATATATAAGTGGTAATATTATAGAGAAAATAATAACTTCAAATCTGTGTCCAAGCAAGTACCTTCAATAACTTCGCACTCTAACCGAGAATTGGCTTATTGCTAGCGCTCTCGAGCGCTAGCAACTACGTTAGTCCAAATTCCTTGAATACGCATGCTCGGCCGCCATGGTGGTGCATTCTGAGTAAATAGTCTCGTTCAACCAGACCCTCGGCTGTCTCCGTAAATCTCCGACCACTCTGCTGTTCGGAGTTCAAGGAGACAGCCGAGCGTCTGGTTGAGCGAGACTATCTGAGTACACTGTGAAAACTACTACAGATAGACCATACGATAACAATTTCGTTGTATCATGTTGTAGCATGAAATAACTGTTTATTAATTGTGTAACTTACACTTTAAAGATAACTTCATATTTATAATATTTCAAATTCTGGGGTTTTTTTGCTGACGGAAAAGCCCGAGTCATTATCTGATTGTTCTAAACAATGACATTAAGGGATTTTTTTTCTTACATCTAAGCACAACCAAAGATAGATTCTAATTTCTAATTGGAATGGTCAATTCAGCCAATCTTACAAATTCTAGAAACAGAGGCAAGAATATGTGTTTAAAAAATTCTGATGTGTATGGCTTTTATCCTAACATATCTTGACAAAGATGACAAGAGGACCAAGTTACTTCAAATGCGTTCCAAACTCTCTGGACTCTTTACACAACATACACTTTGAGTTATTTACTATTCCTTTCAACTCCCGTGTATTTTCTTTGCTAAATTGCCAAGAAATTCTCTTCTTTAAATCAGCTCATATATGCAATGTCTTAATCGGCATCTTCTCCATATTATATAGAGCCCCCCTTTCCAGTAAAGGTCATATATGTTCCGTTGCGCCAAAACTCCAATAGGTCACCCCCCCCCTCCCCTTGTTTCTTTACTTAATATGTGTCTATAAAATATACTTTACAAAACAATAATAACTTGATCACTCTCCAGCCTCGATAAAAATCAAAGAATTAAGCAAAATAAATCACTCGATCACGGATCTTCCTAGCTGCAATAATGTAGCCCTCTCCGATTTTTTTAATCTGATGTTTTATGGAGAGGGCTGCAATTCCATCGCATCTTCGTAATGGTGCAAATATTTTTTTTTAATAGGAGCGACTGCAGGCAAAATAAATTATTTTTACATTCAACTTACTTCTAATAAGACGATTTTTTTTATTCACTGTCAACAGTAGACCCCGTTAAATGCAAAAAACTTGTAAAATAAGTCTGCATGTTTCCTGGTAGTTTACTTCAGCAGCCATGACAGTTCACGCGTGACGTAATGGGACTTTCGCTTGAAATTTAGAACAACTGAATAAAGCAATTATCGGTGTTTATAAATGTATGTGCTGAATTTCATCACAAAAACATAGGTATATAAAACCATTTTAAGTGTTATTTTTATGCAAGCAGTGATATTTATGTTTAAAATAAGGGAATTCCAAAAAGATCCGCTCCTATAGAACCTAAATTCTCATTGGCTGTCCCAAAATACAATCTATCAAGGTCAGTAAACATGGCGGATAAATTCGAGTTGTGATGTTGACATACACGAAAAATAAGCGATATAGGGATCGTTCTGCATATTTTTGCATTGGTTTACGTCTTGGATGACTACTTATTTGGAGTCAAGGTAAGAAATGTTAATAAAATAGCCATTTACTGTTAATTTGAGCCGAAATCCGTGCGGGAGTAAATCACTCCCGCAGCTGCGACATTAGAAAGATCCTAAGGAGTTGTAGCCCTCTCCCAAAAAAAAAAAAAAAAAAAAAAAAAAAAAAAAGGAGAGGGCTACATTAAAAAAAAAAAAAAGGAGAGGGCTACATTATTGCAGCTAGGATCTTCCTTTCTGTGTTTAAAAATGCTACGGCGCTAGCTCGCCTAGCTTTTTAAAAGAAAAACTTGTTACCGTCTTCCTTGGAAGACGGTATTGTATAGTTTAAATTTTTTACAGTCTTCGGACTATGCACTTCCTCTCTTTTGTGATTGGTAGAAATTGCATGATGAGAAAATTTTCAATTACTTCATTCGTTGAAATGCTGTTCAAGGCAAGGGAGATAACTTTATGATGATCTATTTTTCGTACGACTTAACAATTTTGCAAGATTTCCAATCTTAAAAAAATGACAAAACGAACAACAAAATCAGCAGTAATTATTTCTTAATAATATGATATTTTTTATAGCAATAGATAAAAAGGTGTCTTTCATTTCACTATAAATAAAATTTAATAGTTATTGCTTGCAGGCTTTACAATTTGTTATTATTCTTTTCACCTTTCTTGTTTGAACAGTGAATGGGAATCAGCCGAGGTTTGCCGAAAACTCTCAGCCAGTTTACGGAGATGACCGAGCGACAACCGTGGTAGGGCTAATGCCCGTAAAAAGCTAATTTAGCATTACAAAAGAATTATACGGCCTGTTAAATGTAGATCTGTTTACTGTTTAAGATTGTTGCTAAAGACGGTAAGCATTTTAGAAAAGCTCTACTTGTTTGCCGATTGACTCGTCGACGAGTGCGAGAGACATTCTATATTTAGAGGTCGCGTCATCAAGCTAACACTCAACCAGCTGTCAGAGTTCAGCAGAGCGAACGTTCGCGAGCGCTCACCAAAATTCCTTATATCTCCAATAGTAATTTTGGCGAGCTCTCGCGAACGTTCGCTCTGCTGAACAGGCCTCTGACAGGTTGATGTGAGGATCACGTGACCTGGTGTACACATTGGTGCGAGAGACATCCGAGTTATTCCTAGTGCAAACCCACGCAGACGTTACATTGAAAGTCGTTGCATTCAAGGCAAGATCGTGGAAAAGACAACGAAACCATCTAGGCCTTTTGACTTTGAAAAACGACATTATGATAATTGTGGGAACTACACAGTACATGTATTAGCAGCTGTAGTTGATAATGAAAGTAAGCATGGTAAGGATTTTTCACGGTAGGTAAAGTGAGTCACCAGTCTAGACGAACTCCAAAAACGGCGTTAACGGAAGTGAGAATTTCAGTTCAGAACGAGTCCACGCATGCGCTGTTATATCAAAAAACGGTAAAAAAAATCGTGAAAAGTGTGCTCTTATAAAAAGTGCTTTTTCAAAAAATTGGATTACCTTGCAATAATGTAAGTTCTCAGAAATGATTAATAATAAATGTTTCTAGAGTATGTATTTGTTAGAATTTTGATTTCTTGTGCAAATAGTTTTTAATTTCAAATCAAAGTTGAGCAACTTTGAGCTTCAGCCAGACCACAAATCAAACAGTCTTAATCTTATTAAAACATCTATGTGATTGATAATTTGTTGCAGTGATTAAATTAGTCATTTTGTAACACTTTTTACTGATTTTAAAAGTGTTTTTTGTAAGTAAAAGACGCTGGCAAATTTTCAGTTGTTCGAATTTCCTCTGTCTTTCATGTCTATCATGTACTTATAAATTTAGCATGTTTAGAGAGCAATGAGCAACCACATTGAAAATACAGCTTACCAATAATTAAAAAAAGCACTGATTTTAATACCAAATAAGAGTCGATCAGGTGACAGTAACCTGAGAATTTAAATGTTTTAAAATGTTTTATCCCCCCCCCCCATTATTATCATGCTGTATCGCCAAATTAATTTAAATTTCTTGATATAGCCTGCATTTGATAAAATATGGAGGGGGGTCCTACTAAACAGAGTACGTGCAAAATATTTACACATGCAATTAATTTCATATTTGATAAAATTTAGATGTAAGTCTTTAGTAAGTAAGTCTGAAACAAAATAGTAATCGAGATTGGGGTATTAGTAATCTTTAATGAGTTGAATTATGGATGTTAGTTTCTTCTTAAAATATCGCTAAAAACACATATTCGAGACAAATATTGCAGTTTATAATTATTATGTTTAATCAACGCAGGTAGGTTAAGGTTACAACCAAATATTCTACCCGCCTATATGAATCAATATCTAGGATTGATTTGAGGTCGTAAAAATGAACCAAAATATGCAGAGGAATAATATCAACGGAATTTTGTCGTTCCTGGGCCTCTGTAGTTATCACAGGGGTTACATCATCAGTGTCTGTCAGCCTACATCCGCGACTGTACTCGGTACTGCTGGTACCGGACATCCACGACTGTACCTGTTCACTAATAGTCAGAGCAAAAATTTCCGGATTAACCAATATTTAAATTATATATCGTTAATATTACGGATGCTTTTTGAATGAAAATAATCAATGTGTTAATATGGAAGAAAGAAAAAAATTCTGGTTTCAATTAAATCTACGTTGTGGAGGGCTGTGATCGCCAAAGCGTCATGATAACTAGCCGTTAATGCCCGCGATTGATTAACAACACCTGGCTGCACAGTAATAATGATAGATTACATACTTTGTTTAACTTCCATGACAGCAAGTGTGTCTTATTATTAGTAATATGAGAAGAATTTCTGAGGACTTTCTGCGGAATAGATGTAGATTGAATTCAATCAAAACGCAATTAAAAGCTAATGTTTATACATGTATTAGACAAACGCTGTCAACAGTGTTGAGGGAAGGATCCAAAAATTTACAGATGTATTAATGAAAGCTTTTAAATATATGATGAGAGATCAATATGAGCTGGGTATATCATTTTTGTTTAGGAGTGATGGTGGTGGCGCTGGCGGCATGATTACCCTACTTTTATTCTCAGTGCTGAATGATGAATCATTTATAAACCGAATCATGTATATGCGGATGGAATTTACTGATCTATGCGTTTTAATTAATTAAATGTGTTAGTAATTAACAAACATTTCAAGTGCCACACGGGCCGGGAAGTCTAATGTAGTGAAAAAAAAAATTCCTGTCAAAAACCTTCATTTATATGTGCTAACTAAGAACACAGAGTTTACTAAACACAGGTAGCAAGTTGTAAAATAGGTTACAAGAAAATCAGAAAAAATTCTAAAAAGAGAAAAAAAATTATATATATAATATGCATGGAACCACAAATGATTGGCATCCTGACTGGACGATATATAACCGCGTTGTGATTGAAAATACATGGTATATGGTACGTAGAAAAACCATTGTTCATATTAAAGGAAATGCGGTGCTATATAAATAATCATATTTATAACTTTCGAAATCGTTATTATATTAATATTGCTTGTGATGAAACTTCCACTACTGTACCTGTCCTGATAACTCTACAATTTTTAAATTCTCGTTCATGCCTGACTGGCAACCTGTCTTGTATAGACACATTATTTTACATCCCTGATCGCAAATGTACCTTATAAACAACATCCCTGACTGAACCTGTGACTTATAAACAACATCCCTGACTGTACCTGTGACTTATAAACAGCATCCCTGACTGTACCTGTGACTTATAAACAACATCCTTAACTGTATCTGTGTAGTATACACACTTTATACTACAGCCCTGACTGTACCTGTCATTTATAAACAACATCCCTGACTGTACCTGTGTCTTAAAAGTTGAGGGGTCAGAGGTCAGGCCCGGTGAAGTTGAGGGGTCAGAGGCCCTGCCAATAAAACCCAGCAGTGCCAGCAGTACGAGTATAGCCTCTAGTTACTTCAACAACAAAATCCCCATACCAGAGGATGAAGAGGTAAGACTCACTCAATCAGTATACAGAATGTAATCCAGAAACAAAATGTAAACAATATTATCCTATTTGACTTGTTTTGCTGCTTTTTTTTTCTCAAACACAACTTTTTACTTTTGGAAATATTCATCCTTCCTCCCCCCATCTTCTACCCCTACTCCCCCACCAAATTAATATTTTTCCACCTTTTCTTTAACTTTAATGAGGAAAATGTTCTTTCAAATAAAAGATTAAGAGATGAAATATGCATTGCTCAGATTGGATTATCAACTCTGAAATATTTAATGCTGTTCATAATTTCTTTGATTTTCAGCATCCAGTGTTCAGCTTTAGAAAACTCTGGGCCTTCACTGGGCCAGGGTTTCTTATGAGTATTGCCTATCTGGATCCGGGAAATATCGAGTCGGATCTCCGGTCCGGATCTGTCGCTCAGTTCAAGGTTAGTATCTGATTAGTATTAACGAGCTTTAGAGTAATTAGTGAATCAATTAGATTAAAAAATATGACAATTTATTTAAAAATTATATGACATTTTAAGATTTGCTTATAACCAATGATAATATGTTCTACGGTGCGACCGTTGGGGTGAGCGCAGTTATTTAACTATCAAAGACCTTTACACTTTTACTTGCACTGCCTATCCTCATGCAGTTCATCACTTCCCAGGCATCGGGATCGAGATTCCGAACTTTTCGGAAGTTTCCGACAAAATCGGAAATACCCAAGCCGTTAAAGTGACGAAAGTATGACGTCAAATAAAAAGTCCAGTTGACTTAGAACACAAACGATAGTTTTGTGGCATGGAGATTGCATTTAATCGTTGTTTGTAATTTTTTTAAAGTAAGTTGTTGCTATGTTTTAGCCACCATGTTGCTATGCACCGCAAAGGATTATTGGGATTGAAGAATGTTTTCATGTGGACTCATAAAAATTTCTTGGATCAATGTGCAGATTTCAACCTGAATTTCCTCTGTTTGTACACGTTAGTCTATTGAGCGGCGCTTCGCGCCACCTCGCTGTGCTCGCTATTTACATTTGCTGTTTCTTTTTACTCATCCAAATATGAAATTGATTTGAAAGCATTTTAGTTAGTGTAAACTTGCATGGAGAAACTTGGGCTAAAGCGACTTGACAATGAAGCTACAGGGAAGTTAATAAAATATTATAATAAAGCTAAGGGTGAATTTAAAAAAAAACTTATATTTGCTATGGATACTCATACAGACTGTACCAATGTTAACATATCTGTTTTAGTTGCTATGGAGACATTGGCTTATTTTGTAATAGTTACCATGGATACTGATTGCAGCCTATTTTGTTATAGTTGCTTTGGATACTGATGCTAGCATATATCATAACAGTTGCTATGGATACTGATGTCTATGTAATATGTTATAGTTGCTATGGATACTGATGTCTATGTAATATGTTATAGTTGCTTTGTTATACATGTAGTTGCTATGGATACTGAAGTCTGTGTATTTATGTTATAGTTGCTATGGATACTGACCTCTATGTATTAATGTTATAGTTGCTATGGATACTGACGTCTGTTTATTCATGTTACAGTTGCTATGGATACTGATGTCTGTTTATTTATGTTATAGTTGCTATGGATACTGACCTCTATGTATTAATGTTATAGTTGCTATGGATACTGACGTCTGTTTGTATATGTTACAGTTGCTATGGATACTGATGTCTGTTTATTTATGTTATAGTTGCTATGGATACTGATGTCTGTTTATTTATGTTATAGTTGCTATGGATACTGACCTCTATGTATTTATGTTACAGTTGCTATGGATACTGACGTCTGTTTGTATATGTTACAGTTGCTATGGATACTGACGTCTGTTTATTTATGTTACAGTTGCTATGGATACTGATGTCTGTTTGTATCTGTTACAGTTGCTATGGATACTGATGTCGGCCACGTTTCTGGGTCTCCTGATGCAGAGGCTGTCGGCGCGCCTGGGGGTGGTGACAGGAATGCACCTGGCTGAGGTCTGCTACAGAAGCTATCCCAGGGTTCCACGCTTTGTGCTGTGGTTCATGGTGGAAATAGCTATCATTGGTGAGGTCCTATTTTTAAGACAGGGGGGAAGCATGGGATTTCAACCAATCAAAATTCAAAATTATTGATAGAGGTACAATATTGTTTGGTACTGTTCAAAAACATATTAATCTTAGATTATTAGGATACATGTTCTTCAGATATTATAAATGGATCACATTATATTTTATTATACATCATAAGCTGAAATGTATTGATCCAAGCTTTTCAGCTGCATCAGCACTTTTGACCTTGACTTAAAGCAACGTTTCAAGGAAAACTCTTCAAGATCCCTGGACTAGCTGACATTCATGTCCCATGGACGTATTTCTAGTGGTTTAATCACTGCATGCTTTGTGCATGTTGTGCAAGATAAATTTTTTCATTGCTTTTTTTGTTTCAGTCTTGTCTATGCCTTACTCGTCCTAATATACACAGACCAAATAAGTCTTAGAGCTATATCCTTATCCTCATGGGTATATCCAAATGCTAGCTTGGGTTGTGAAGTTGAATTCAGACTTATACAACTTGCACAGTTAATGTTTTTTTTTTCTAAAAAGAAAAAGAAAAGTACAAAGCTAAAAGAATATCAAGTCTCCACTTGATACATTAAGCAGGAAATTATATACTGTAAAAGCACAAATAACCTTGGGGGATTAAATTTTGTTTATTTCGTTGTTAACAATATTCAATAAAATTAAATCCCACACGAAATTTTATAGTTTATATATTGAATAGGGTTACTTTCAAAACAACGAAATTAAATGCCCACAAAACCATTTTTGATGACAAAATAACGAAATGTTATGCCCAAGAAAATTTGTGCTTCTACAGTAGTCAGTCAGGGGTGTGACTGAAATCCATCATTTTTAAAAATGATGATTTCTAGTCATTAAATTGATGTTTAATAATGATTGAAATTCATCTTTTTTTAGAATAATGATGAAAAACAGTCATTTCTATTTTGAAATTTATTTTAGAAATAGAGCTACCTCTGATATTAAAAATGACTGTATTTCATCCTTTTTTTATCAAATTGTAAGGTCTGGGCACACTGAATTATCTCGTTAGTTTTACAGGGCGCACTAAATTATTTTGGTTTCAATTTCTTGTCAAGATGTTTCTCTACACAAGGGTCTTTGGCAGCATAGTGTTCTATATCTTATTACTGTAGTAAATGGGTTGGAAATATTGACTTGGGAATGGAAATATGATGAAAAGAAGTCATATTTACAAAAATAAGAAGAATGTGTACATTAATATATACTTAGAAGAAATGACCATTATCAATCATTTTTAAAAAAATGATGGATTCCAGTCACACCCCTGACTGGTAGTCACTGCAGTTTTATATTGATTTGTTTACAGGATCAGATATGCAGGAAGTGATTGGAACAGCTATAGCATTTTACCTGTTATCCGATGGAAAGTAAGTTTTTCTTATTTACACCACAAATCTGATTCATTCATGATGAACATACATGTGTTACTTTGATTTACAGTTTTACTACTATACATGATATATAAGCTAATTTGGGCCAAAAAGTCAAGTGAACTTTTCTGATCATTCTTCTGGTGTCTGTCTGTCAATCTGTCTGTCTGTCTGTCAATCTGTCTGCCTGTCTGTCAGTCTGTCTAGTTGTCTGTCAATCTGTCTAGCTGTCAATCTGTCTAGCTGTCAACCTGTCTGCCTGTCTGTCAATCTATCTAGTTGTCTGTCAATCTGTCTAGCTGTCAATCTGTCTGGCTGTCAATCTGTCTGCCTGTCTTTCAATCTGTCTAGCTGTCTGTGAATCAGTCTGTCTGTGAATCTGTCTACCTGTCTGTCTGTCTGTGAATTTGTCTACCTGTCTGTCTGTCTGTGAATCTGTCTACCTGTCTGTCTGTCTGTCAATCTGTCTGTCTGTAAACATTCTAACTTCCTCTCGAGACTGAGGGAATATGACTGAAATATTGCTGACTCAGCATTACACATTACATGTAACAATTTCTCAGACACAAAAAATGTGCAATTTTAAACAAACTATCTAAGAAACAATCTTGGGTAAAGGAGATTAAATCCTTAAATGGAGGACCAAACTTCCTTCCAATGGAAGATATTAAAGAAAAGGCCAAAAAATAGGGTAGGGTAAAAAAAAATTCAGAATCTTAACTTCTTCAAAATTCACAAGAACAACTGGGCCAGAAAAGCTGAAACTTATTTGGAAGCATCCTAATATGCTAAAGACAGAAAAAATTAGTGTAGATTATAAATCGTTGAATTCATGGCCCTTGGGAGGAGGGGGGTAAAACTTATCCTCCATGATTCCTTTATACCGGGTATTTTTTCCCGTGGGATTTCCCACACAAAATATTGCTAGTAAGTTTCTGAATTTAAAATATTGTTTTTGTTTTATTTCGTCCTACAGGATACCCCTGTATGCAGGCGTGCTGATTACGATTGCGGACACGTTTACCTTCCTTCTTCTGGACAAGTATGGTCTACGTAAACTGGAGGCTTTCTTTGCATTCCTGATTTTCATCATGGCTGTCACATTTGGATACGAGGTAAGAGGTGTCAATCGCATCATCTCGGGTCTTTCCATCAGAGGTCGGAAAAACAACCTCGAATGTTAAGGAGATGTTTATACTGTACTGTTTTATCTGTTTGTTTGTTTACAGTATGTAATAGTTAAGCCAGATCAGCCCACCCTACTTAAGGGGATGTTTATTCCGTACTGTTTTGTCTATTTACATTTTTTGGCATTGGGAATGGTGCGTTTATCGGTACCAGTTATATAAGGAAAAAAAATGCTGAATAAGCATGATAAGAAGTCCCTTCTATAGTATATTTTAAGTAACATCATTACATTGAATAAAGTTAAAATCCATCTTCCACAAGTAAAAGGTTTTTTAAATACTCCAATTTATGTACATGTACAGTACTCAACTATAGGCACATTTATTTATTATTATTTTGAACATTGGTTGTTGTGTGTCTATTAATGCTCTTGATTGTTTACAGTATGTAATAGTTAAACCTGATCTGCCCTCCCTACTTAAGGGGATGTTTATTACGTACTGTTTTATCTGTTTACAGTATGTTATAGTTAAGCCTGATCAGTCCTCCCTCCTTACATGTAAGGGGATGTTTATACCGTACTGTTTTATATGTTTGTCTGTTTGTAGTATGTAATAGTTAAGCCGGATCAGCCCTCGTTACCTTAGGGGATGTTTATTCCGTACTGTTTTGTCTGTTTACAGTATGTAATAGTTAAGCCTGATCAGCCCTCGTTACTTTAGGGGATGTTTATTCCGTACCGTTTTATCTATTTACAGTATGTAATAGTTGAGCCTGATCAGCCCGCCCTACTTAGAGGGATGTTTATTCCGTACTGCGAGGATTGCGGGCCGGAGCAGGTTCTACAGGCGGTGGGGATTATAGGAGCCATCATCATGCCTCACAATATCTACCTTCACTCTGCCCTCGTCAAGGTGTGGATCTCTTTATTTAAATCTTAATAAACAATATGGCATAGAGTTTATGCTAATAACTTAGAAAAATCAGGCATTTTTTTGTATATCTGTTTCTCTCTAGACTTTAATTCCCTTATTTTTCCCCCAATTTAATAGCTTTTTCTAAATTCCTTCTTCATATACCATACATTTATCATGGTGAGGGATATATTCTTTGGTACACCTTGCCTCTGTTTATACATTCAAAATATAAGAAATCAATGCACCAGATGAAAGACATATTAGGTGAAATACACTTTCCTGTCATTGTGTATTTCTTATTGTATAGTAAGTGACTTAAATATCTCATCTATTTTTAGTCTCGAGATGTAGATCGCTCTCGGAAGGATCACGTCCGGGAAGCCAATAAGTACTTTTTCGTGGAGGCAGCCATTGCGTTGTTTGTATCATTCCTCATTAATGTGTTTGTGACTGCAGTATTCGCTGAAGGATTCTACGGGAAAAATGTCACAGAAGTGGTAAATGGTCAAATATTAATTTTTTACCACAATTGAGGAATTTTATTTGTATGATTTCTCTGATTAGTTTATAATATCAATTATTTAAATGAGAGTTGTTTAATTTTGTTTTCAGTATGACAACTGTTTAAAAGTTGGTAGCCCTCATGCATCCATTTTCAATGTAAGTATCAAGTAAAGGATGTAGATTCATAACATTGTGAGTTAAGTAAGTCTTCCATGTTCGTGATGTTGCTAATTCTGTTAAAATTAGAAGGATTCATCTTTTCAACTTTTCTGCTTTTCTTTCATACAAACTTTCTGAAACCATGGCAGGTATTGTGGAATAGTATATATAGGGACAAAGTTTTAAATCTGTATTATCCGGCTTTGTATTGTGTATTTTAATTGTTATATAATTATATATGTATTATATACACACTGAATTGTCAAAGACTTTTTTTCCCTGATCTTGAACAGGAGTACACTGTGTGTGACCAGTCGGCAGGGGATGCTCACTCCTTCATGGCACCTGATTTTTTGGAGTTCCATGCTTGATTCACATAATTTTGAAAAATTCAGTACCTTGTTTTGAATTTTTTGTTTATAATTTAATTTCAGACCACTAAACTGGATGTTGATATATTTCGAGGGGTGAGTATACAGTAGTTTGCTTGAATATGGGAACCCATAAATTTAAATTCATTTTGTTTTATTTTTTTTCTTCAAAAAGAGACATATTAAAGTTTTGCTACCAGTTAATATTCATGCACATTTCCCCTTCTGGCTGTAAAGAAGAATGAAAAGCAAAATATTATCAACGTGATACAAGAAATATTTAGTGAATCTTTATATTGTATGAAATTAAATTGAATGTTAATTTCTAGTTATTCATCATGTTAAATTTATAATAGCTCTGTACTCTGTGGTAATAAGTTGAAAAAGGTGTATCTGTTCTTGTCATGTACTTGTCCAGTAATTTGCATTTACTATCAGAATTCATTTAATATAATCTTTGCAATAATATTAACATGTACCCTTAATTATCAGATTTTTAAATACTGGTAAAAAATCAATGTTTTACATGAATATGATGAGCATGTTACTGAAATTTACCAAGATCAAAGAATGAATAAAGATTGATGAGTGATCAGCGATTCTCCAAAACATTGCTGAAATACTGCCAATGTGATTTTAAACTATCAATTTCATAATCGCGCTCTGAATTGAATTGCGAAACTCATACATTTATTCAGTTTTTGGGATTTGTCAAATTTAGGAAGCTGCAACATATTAAATCTTGTCTGTAAAACTAAAACAGGAGGAATTTCTGTCAAAGTGAAGAAAGCTGACTTGAAAAAAAAAATTTTTTGAATTACAGGGCGTGTTTCTTGGTTGTCAGTTTGGGTTGGCAGCTATGTATATTTGGGCTGTGGGAATTCTAGCTGCAGGTCAAAGTTCAACAATGACTGGAACCTACACAGGACAATTTGTGATGGAGGTATATTGCACAATAACTTCAATTTCTAAAGAAATTCATAATACACAAATATGAGAGAAAATAGTTGAATAACTAGATACGAAACTCATTGCGAGCAACGAGTGGTCTTCCGTCCAATTCTGAAAAAAATGAAAACGTAAAATCAAACTGAAAAAGTGATTTAAAAGATTGGACTTATGGGGGATTGAACCTGGGTGGCCGGTGTGAAAACCCTTACCCATTACACCTTTGGGAACCCCTTCAAATTTAAAATGCCATATCAGGAGATTGCCTTTTTATACCCCCCGCAAACAAAGTTTTGGGGGGTATATAGGAATCACCTTGTCTGTCCGTCCGTCTGTCCGTCTGTCTGTGCAATCGTGTTTGGTCCATATCTTTCTTACAGAAGGACATTAGAATCTACTACTCCACACAAAGATTGCCCATGACCTAAGGGTGTGTCATGACCTTGACCCAAGGTCATTTGGGGAAGTTCAAAGTCACTGAAAGAAAAATTTCATAATTCATGTCTGGTCCATATCTTTCTTATGGATAAACTTGGTAGGTTCTCATTTCACACAACGATTTCCCATGACCTAAGGGTGTGTCACGACCTTGACCTATGGTCATTTGTGGAAGTTCAAGGTCACTGGAAGAAAAATTTCATAATTCATGTCTGGTCCATATTTTTGTTATGGATAAACTTGGTAGCTTCTCATTTTACACAAAGATTGCCCATGACCCAAGGGTGTGTCATGACCTTGAGCCAAGGTCATTTGGGGAAGTTCAAGGTCACTGGAAGAAAAATTTCATAGTTCCTGTTTGAAACATATCTTTATTATGGAAAAACTTACTTCTGAAAAATCCAGCAGGGGGTATTTTGTCCCGTTTGGGCAGTTCTAGTTTGATTTTAACATAAATTAAATTACATTTTTTTTTTAATTCAGTGTGGAATCATAAAAGGAGAGCTAGCTTGCAAAACTTTGCCTACGAATATCACATCGGAATTTGTTACTTGAGTTTTAAGAGTAATTTTTAGGAGAGATAATCTATTACTCATGAACAAATGATACTGTTTACTTTCTTTTAATTGCTATGTATTCAACTTTCTATTCCATGCAATTCCATACACAGGCATGCCAATGGTATCTATTACTGCACTTCTGTTGTCATTTGTCTACTAGTTAAGTCAGGTTACGATACATTTTTTCGCGCCAACATCACGAGTAGTACTTAAAGCTATTCCTTTGAAATGTTTGAGCTATTGAATGGATGTGATAGCTTCAATAAAATTTAGAAATGTATGTTCTTAACACCGGAATTTCGAGCTTTAGAAAGTATATTTATCACATTGTACAAATATAATATCGTATACGGCTTAGTAATGTTAAAGCAGTGAATTTGTTAAGATTTTCCACAAGTTTTGTATCCTGTTTACCCCCAAAGTGGACTCTTCCGATTAGTTTCCGATTAGTTACAGATTCATGAAAAGACTGGAATGAAAAAAAAATATCTCGCTCTCCAACGGTCAAGGAATTTGATACTATTTATGTTCAATAACGTGCATTTATTACAAAAATATTCAGACAAAAGGAATAGTCTAAGAGACTTTTGAGGAAAACTTGGAAATCTGAAACAGAACTGCAGCGTAATTGTGACGTGTCAATCCAACGAATCCTTTACATGTCATTGATCTTTATGGTAGAAGTTTCTTTCATCCAAACGCTCGGTTGACCCTCTAGACCCCGACTTGCCTAATGGCGGAGTTTACTGGGACAGTCGCCATCTTAGCCCCGCTTCAGATTTTCAAATACGAATATCTAGTGTGTGGATTTATCAATTCTAAAATAAATTATATATTAGGCCTTTCCAGTAGGGTCTCCATTTGTGGTAATTATATCAAAGAAAAATATTGAAAAACAAAAAAGTTGAAAAACTGCACATCTTTCATGTAAAAATCTTTGAAATCTGTACATTCACAGCTGAGATATTGCCCTAACTATGAAAAAAAAATATTAATAATAATATTAGTAGGAAACCGACGAATAACAATAAGGTCTTCCGAAGGAAGTCGGAAGACCTTAATAAGAAACAACAGAATCACTATAAGGTCTTCCGTGAAGACAGGAGACCTTAAATAGGGCATTCTCTAAGTGTCAGTTGCCTTAATTGACTTACGTGGATGATGCACCTCTAAGAAGACGGTACAGTTTGAGCTTTATTGTGCCCTAAAAATTTAATGATCTTAAAAAGTTATGAAATTGGCTTTAACAATAGTTGAGTAGATGGATATGATAAATCATTAAATAATATGACATGAAGAAGAGCTTTTCTTGAAATATGACGTCATTAATTTGGTATATTTTTAATTTTAATGCAGAAAAGCTTCAAAATGACTCGTTTTTCTGCTTATTTTCCTTTAAAAAATAGTGTCTTCCACCGTCGCCCGCTATCTAGTCCTTGTATATATTATTATTATCTTGTATCTGGTAAGTTTTCCATTTTTTATTTCACTTGATATGATTCATAAAGGAAATATGCTAGGCCACCTTTAAAAATATGTTTGCTTGCTTGTCCTCTCCCAACTCATGGTAAAATTATTCAATTGGTAGGTAGGTACTGATTATGTATATCATATACCTATACCTCTGACCTGAATATATATATAATTAAATTAATGCTGTAAATATTTTTCATTGTCCTCATGTACCATGTATTTTAAATGGTTTTGAGTGAATAAATGAAGTTGAACTTGCAAATCCAATCTTAAATTATAACAATCTGAAGATTACCGTATAAGTGGAAATTTTAGCGAGACGCAAATTTAACGATTAGTCCTGAAAAACTGGTAATTTATTTTTAACGAGATGTTATTTTAGCGATTTTAAAATGAAGGTTAAAGAAGTTATAACAAATAAAATGCAATTAATGTTCAGCGATATTCAATTTTAGCAATCTCGTTACCCTCGCTAATAATGCCAAAATTAAATTCTTGCTCAAAATTCTACTTATACGGTGATTGAAAACTGGCGTTCCAAGGAAATGTGACCCTGTGGAAAAATTAAAGTACACTTTAATTAAACATGTTAAACAGGCAGAGTATGTCATATAGAAAAGTCATTATTTATAGCTTTGTTTGATAATTAAATGTTATTTACCTTCCATCCCTATTGAAAATTATTTAGATACAAATAATTGATATTAGAATAATAAAAATTGAGTAAAAAATTGATTTGACAATCATTTTCATTTGATGATTCAGTCCAGTTGAATATTTAACTTAATTATCTTCTTAATTCTAATTGTAGATTTGGTTTTGTTTAATAACCAATGGAATCCAGTTCCTTGAAAGAATACCTGTAAGTCATTAAAAAAATTTCTTTTCTGCGTAATTATCACTTCACTTTATGTATAATTTACTGTTTTTTTTTTTTTAGAGAAAATACACATTTTAGACCATTTTACATGTAAACTGGTCATACATGTACGTTGTATCAGCTGTATATTTCTTAAGGATGGAAGCCAGAGCACTGTAATATCTATCTCAATCAAATTGCCCTTGTCAATGAAATTAAAATGTTTATTTGATAGATAGGAAATTCTGCTGTGGATGAAACGACCCCACTTCTGTGATTTCAAAGGTTTCTTTTTGTCTAGTTTATTATGTTATTTGCATGCTTTTATTTCTGTTTTCATTTCTGTATTTTTATTTTACTGTATACAGGGTTATTTTCGCCTCATCTTATTTTCGCCCTTTCAGACTTGCAAACAATTTTGCCCCGTTTTAAATTCGCCCAATTATGGTTTTGTTTAAGAAATTATACTGTATTCTTTGAGTTCGCCCTGTTTTAAATTCGTCCAAAAGATCGTAGGGCGAAAGGGGCGAAAATAAAACAGGGGCGAAAATTTCCCTGTATACAGTATTTTATTTTTTGCATGTTTGCAGTGACTGATGTTGTAGTATATTTGAAAACCTATACCAACCTCAGTTCTTGTTTTGATGATAATAAAATGACAGAAAAACACAAGAATTTCTCTCAAAACAGAAAAAAAAATCAGTAATCTTCTACTCAAGCCCTCAAACCTTATGAAAGCATAAAGAAAGAAAGAATATATGACAATTTCTTGATTAATGTCGGAGTAGAAAATGGAAATGTTCACTGATTATTCAAATTAACACATTGAAGAATTCTCCTGAAAACTATTTGTTTTGTTTTGTTTGTTTTGTTTTGTTTTTTTTGTTTTACATCAACCATGACTTTTTTTCTTTTTGGAATATTTTAATTTGCTATTATTTAGTGAGTATGAGGTGTATGTAAATAAGTGATGATTTCTTGAAGAGTTTGGGAAAATTATTTATTAAGAAGGCAGGGGAAAAATAGAGTCAAGAGAAGACACAACCTTCACTTTGAAAGTTTGGATTTGCTTCAGATCATAGAAAGACCCTAAAAAAAATTGCATTGAATCAGAATCACAGCATTTTGTATTCACATGTTTCTGAAAGCAACTGATCTGACAGCTTAAATTAATGAAATTTTCATGAATGAAACTAATGTTGTTGATGTTATGCCTTGTAAATACGTGTAATAGACAATATCTAAGTTATTTCTCATTATTTTATGGTATTTCTCATTAATTCCACTCGTGTTAAAGTTAAAAAATATAATTATGAGTGACAATGAATATTAAATAGATGTCAAATATCTAAAAGTGTACCAAATATTCATTTCATTTGTAATAATTCTGAAGAGTTTCAAGCACAAGTGCTTAAAGAAATATCAGAAAATATACAAAATATTCATTTCACAACTAAAATAATTATGAAGAGTTTCAAGCACAAGTACTAGTGCTCAAAGAAATATCTGAAAATATACAAAATATATATTTCATTTATAACATAATTCAGGAAAGTTTAAAGCTTAAAAGCTTAAAGGACTATCTGAAAATATACAAAATATTCATTTCATTTTTAAGCTTAAAGGACTATCTGAAAATATACAAAATATTCATTTCATTTATAATCTTGAAGAGTTTCAAGCACAAGTGCTATACAGAAATTATTATCAAGTTGAACATTCTTTATTTTTTTAGTGTTTTACCTTCCTGAAACCAAGAGACACTTCGTACATTCTCACTGAGAGTGTATCCGGCTCTAGATTAGATTTACAGGAAGATGTTCCTGACTTTGGATCCACGTCTACCACTGCCGTCAATGACGAAAATTAAAATTAACCACGGAAGATCTTCCAGAATTCTCTCTCCACCTCAGTGAAGAAACCATGAAGAACTTTTACCTACTGTCATCATTTACCAAATGGAGAACTTCCAGATTCATGTCTCCACTTCAATAAAGAAATCATGTACCTACTGTCAATCTGTCATTATTAACCAAGGAAGATCTTCCAGTTTTCTGTCTCCACTTCAATGAAGAAATCAGGAAGAACTTTACCTACTGTCAATCTATCATTATTAACCAAAGGAGATCTTCCAAATTTTGTCTCCACATTAATGAAGAAATCAGGAAGAACTTTTCCTTGGTCATCATAAACAAACGAAGATCTTTCAGATTATTTCTAACATCTTTTATGAATAGATTATTATTAATTATTTAAAACAGTTTGATTCTCTGTATTTCTACAGTGACCTCAAGATGGTGCTTATTATATCAACTAGATGTATATATGTTCATTTGATTATGATTAAGATACTTATTATTTTTTTACAGGAGGTTAAAATCTGGGATGTGTGTTAATGATCATCCTTTTTAAACAATAAATGAAGAGAACGTTCAATCCAATTCAATGAATAAAATATATTTTAAACTAAAAATTAAAAGTGATTTCTTAAACACTAGATAATTAGATTGATAAAAAAAATGTATTTTCAGAAGATACAAATGAAGGTAATTTTATGTATATTTTTTGAATATACAAATGAACTTTCAAGTTAATTTTGAATTAATGTATCAAATATATTAGGTATATGTCTTTTTAGACAACTCATAATTAGGAACAAATGAAATTGTAAAATACTCTAAGTGATATTTTTTCACATTTACATGGAATCATATGTTCTGTTCAATATGCAGGTAGAGAAACTCCTGGATTACTCTAGCTTGTATGTCTTCAATGTACTTTAAGATGGTTGATCCAAATTTTTATGGAACATTTAATTATTACCGCTTGCATATTGAAAATGAATCCTACGCAGAAAACAAAAAATATATCTAGTGCATCAGTGGATTAGAGTTGCATATTTATCTGTTTATCAAATTTCATTTGTTTCAAAGAAATAAGTTACAGTGTATTTATTAGTTTTTTATGATATTGTCATTTACAACTATTTTTCATAATCATAATGGTCGTATGGACATTTGTTAAACTTATTTAGTCTTTAATGGTGAGCTTTTTTATACATATATATATATTACCATGAGTTGGGAGAGGACAAGCAAGCAAACATATTTTTAAAAGGTGGCCTAGCATATTTCCTTTATGAATCATATCAAGTGAAATAAAAAATGGAAAACTTACCAGATACAAGATAATAATAATATATACAAGGACTAGAGTAGACACTGCTAGATAAACTGCCCAATGGTCAGGCAGCCCGTGAATGTACTCTGATATAAAGAACAGGTTTATTCCTATCACAACGATAGCCAGCACACCCGTGAATATGGACATAAACCTACAAAAAGACAAGTGGCCTTTAATTATAGTTCAGTGTCTGACCAAAAAAACCCTTAAATTTTTATAATGTTCATCAAGACCCCAACCCTCCTTCAAAATTAAATGCACTGAAAGTTGATCAAAACTTATTCTTAAGTTCAAATATAAATATACAAACATAGACTATGTATACCTTCCATTCTTAAACTCTCCCATGATATTTTCGGAACTTGTGAACGTGAGTATCGGAATGAGGGCAAAAGGTAGCTGCAGGCTCATCAAAACATTCAACATGTCGTTCATCACCGTTAAATCCTGAATCCCGGAGAATGTAGCAACAAATATGGTAGGCAGTATCGCAATGCTCCGAGTAAATAACACACGCATCCAGCGCTTCCATTTGAGATTCAGAAAACCCTGGAAAAGCATTCAAATCATCAAGTAAACACTGGGCTAGATATAGTAAAGCTCAACTCAGGAAATGTGATTTTTGAATGAGGTTTGATATCCTATAGCGAGTGAATAATAAAGAAAAAAAACCCACTTATCTAGTAGTCTAATAATTATGACAATGTTTAAATGATCTAGGTTCAATGGTTCAAGCAACACTTTATTGGGCATAAACTGAATTCAAAAACCATTTTACATGTACATGTTCATGGCTATTTATTAAACATTTAGATATCTTTACATATTATGCATACAATGCAACCCTGGTCATATGTACACCATCATGTATCAAATTAAAGGTGCACCATCCACTTAAGTCAATTAAGGCAACTGACACTTAGAGAATGCCCTATTTAAGGTCTCCTGTAATTCATTTTCTTCACAATCATTGCACATTCTGAAATGAAATTTGGTAAACAGATATATCAGATGAATATCTAGGTCAAGTTCTGTTTTGGGTATGATCATGCCATTTTTATGTCCGGATCGATAGATCCAGGGTGTATATTGTTTTTGTCCTGTTTTTCTGTTTGTTTGTCTGTCTGTTGTAGGGCGCATAGTGTTTCACACACACATCTTGTTGACAGAGTTATGCCCCTTGGACTTCCAATTTAAAAAAATAAAAATTCCAATTATTTGTAGATTCCGTTCATTTTCTTTGCAGAGGTTGCACATACTGAAATGAAATTTAGTATACAGATTTATCAGATAAATATCTAGGTCAAGTTCCTTTTTGGGTACGATCACACCATTTTTTACAGAGCTATGCCCCTTGGACTAAGGAAAATACGAGTTATTTGCAGTTTCCGTTCATTTTGGTCGCAGAGGTTACACGACTGTCGTACTGAAATGAAATTTGATAGACAGATTTATGAGATGATTTTGTTTTGGGTATGTACGATCACACCATTTTTGACAAAGTTGTGCCCCTTTGGGCCTTGCTCCAACACATCTTGAGGACTGTTCGTCCTCTGGTGAGGTATTGGACAACACGTTAACAAAAACTGCGAAACCTTGTTATACATATATCATGTCTACAAAACACCACCATTAACCATTTTAAAGACGATTTGGCTACAGCCTAATAATGTAAGAGGACAAGACACTACCGATCATATTGGTGAATTTAACAAAAAAATGACCAAACGCATATTAATCAACCACATTAAAATACGGGCAATGAAAATAGATTCCTGTGTCTCAACATAAACATGTATGTTTTAGATAGCCAGTGTCTAAATATCTGCAAATATCTCGTTGATAACTCAAATAACAAAAGAGCTATGCCCAAAATGATGCTAAAATTGTCACAAGTGAAACCTTACATTAAGTACCCGGTACTAAAAATAACTTTATATTTTAAAATATTTTTATATAAAATGAAATATTAAAAAACAATCAGTGATGCTCTATGCACATGATGCATGTAAAGCATCGTTAATTAAAATAAATGCATGTTAAATGATTATTTAAAAGAAACAATCATAATTGAGCTACATATGCAGTATTCAGTTTAGTACTAGTGTTCAGCATTTATTTAAGGTACATATATGTGAAGAAGCTATGCCCAAAATGATGCTAAAATTGTCACAAGTGAAACCTTACATTAAGTACCCGGTACTAAAAATAACTTTATATTTTAAAATATTTTTATATAAAATGAAATATTAAAAAACATTCAGTGATGCTCTATGCACATGATGCATGTAAAGCATCGTTAATTAAAATAAATGCATGTTAAATGATTATTTAAAAGAAACAATCATAATTGAGCTACATATGCAGTATTCAGTTTAGTACTAGTGTTCAGCATTTATTTAAGGTACATATATGTGAAGTCATTCTTCTTCCTCCGTTTATTTGAATAAAATGCAATTAATGTTCAGCGATATTCAATTTTAGCAATCTCATTACCCTCGCTAATAATGCCAAAATTAAATCCTTGCTAAAAATTCTACTTATACGGTAATTGAAAACTGGCATTCCAAGGAAATGTGACACTGTGGAAAAATTAAAGTACACTTTAATTAAACATGTTAAACAGGCAGAGTATGTCATATAGAAAAGTCATTATTTATAGCTTTGTTTGATAATTAAATGTTATTTACCTTCCACCCCTATTGAAAATTATTTAGATACAAATAATTAATATTAAAATAATAAAAATTGAGTAAAAAATTGATTTGACAATCATTTTCAATTGATGATTCAGTCCAGTTGAATATTTAACTTAATTATCTTCTTAATTTTAATTGTAGATTTGGTTTTGTTTAATAACCAATGGAATCCAGTTCCTTGAAAGAATACCTGTAAGTCATTAAAAAAATTTCTTTTCTGCGTAATTATCACTTCACTTTATGTATAATTTACTGCTTTTTTTTAGAGAGAAAATACACATTTTAGACCATTTTACATGTAAACTGGTCATACATGTATGTTGTATCAGCTGTATATTTCTTAAGGATGGAAGCCAGAGCACTGTAATATCTATCTCAATCAAATTGCCCTTGTCAATGAAATTAAAATGTTTATTTGATAGATAGGAAATTCTGCTGTGGATGAAACGACCCCACTTCTGTGATTTCAAAGGTTTCTTTTTGTCTAGTTTATTATGTTATTTGCATGCTTTTATTTCTGTTTTCATTTCTGTATTTTTATTTTACTGTAATACAGGGTTATTTTCGCCCGTCTTATTTTCGCCCTTTCACACTTGCAAACAATTTTGCCCCGTTTTAAATTCGCCCAATCATAGTTTTGTTTAAGAAATTATACTGTATTCTTTGAGTTCGCCCCGTTTTAAATTCGTCCATAAGATCGTAGGGCGAAAGGGGCGAAAATAAAACGGGGGCGAAAATTTCCCTGTATACAGTATTTTATTTTTTGCATGTTTGCAGTGACTGATGTTGTAGTATATTTGAAAACCTATACCAACCTCAGTTCTTGTTTTGATGATAATTAAATGACAGAGAAACACAAGAATTTCACTCAAAACAGAAAAAAAATCATTAATCTTCTACTCAAGCCCTCAAACCTTATGAAAGCATAAAGAAAGAAAGAATATATGACAATTTCTTGATTAATGTCGGAGTAGAAAATGGAAATGTTCACTGAAAACTATTTGTTTTGTTTTGTTTGTTTTGTTTTTTTTTTTTGTTTTACATCAACCATGACTTTTTTTCTTTTTGGAATATTTTAATTTGCTATTATTTAGTGAGTATGAGGTGTATGTAAATAAGTGATGATTTCTTGAAGAGTTTGGGAAAATTATTTATTAAGAAGGCAGGGGAAAAATAGAGTCAAGAGAAGACACAACCTTCACTTTGAAAGTTTGGATTTGCTTCAAATCACAGAAAGACCCTAAAAAATATTGCATTGAATCAGAATCACAGCATTTTGTATTCACATGTTTCTGAAAGCAACTGATCTGACAGCTTAAATTAATGAAATTTTCATGAATGAAACTAATGTTGTTGATGTTATGCCTTGTAAATACGTGTAATAGACAATATCTAAGTTATTTCTCATTATTTTATGGTATTTCTCATTAATTCCACTCGTGTTAAAGTTAAAAAATATAATTATGAGTGACAATGAATATTAAATAGATGTCAAATATCTAAAAGTGTACCAAATATTCATTTCATTTGTAATAATTCTGAAGAGTTTCAAGCACAAGTGCTTAAAGAAATATCTGAAAATATACAAAATATTCATTTCACAAGTAAAATAATTATGAAGAATTTCAAGTACTAGTGCTTAAAGAAATATCTGAAAATATACAAAATATATATTTCATTTATAACATAATTCAGGAAAGTTTAAAGCTCAAAAGCTTAAAGGACTATCTGAAAATATACAAAATATTCATTTCATTTAAAATCTTGAAGAGTTTCAAGCACAAGTGCTATACAGAAATTATTATCAAGTTGAACATTCTTTATTTTTTTAGTGTTTTACCTTCCTGAAACCACGAGACACTTCCTACATTCTCACTGAGAGTGTATCCGGCTCTAGATTAGACTTACAGGAAGATGTTCCTGACTTTGGGTCCACGTCCACTACTGCCGTCAATGATGAAAGTTAAACCTAACCAAGGAAGATCTTCCAGAATTCTGTCTCCACTTCAGTGAAGAAATCATGAAGAACTTTTACCTACTGTCATCATTAACCAAGAGAGATCTTCCAGATTATTTCTCAACTTCAATAATGAAATCAGGAAGAACTTCAACTTCAGAACTTTACCTACTGTCATTATTAACCAAGGAGGATCTTCCAGTTTTCTGTCTCCACTTCAATGAAGAAATCATGGAGAACTTTACCTACTGTCAATCTGTCATCATTAACCAAAGGAGATCTTCCAAATTTTGTCTCCACATTAATGAAGAAATCAGGAAGAACTTTTCCTTGGTTATCATAAACCAACGAAGATCTTTCAGATTATTTCTAACATCTTTTATGAATAGATTATTATTAATTATTTAAAATAGTTTGATACTCTGTATTTCTACAGTGACCTCAAGACGGTGCTTATTACATCAACTAGATATATATATGTTCAATTGATGAAGATTAAGATACTTATTATTTTTTACATGAGGTTAAAATCTGGGATGTGTGTTAATCATCATCCCTTTTAAACAATAATTGAAGCGAACGTTCAATCCAATTTAATGAATAAAATATATTTTAAACTAAAAATTAAAAGTGATTTCTTAAACACTAGATAATTAGATTGATAAAAAAAGGTATTTTCAGAAGATACAAATGAAGGTAATTTTATGTATATTTTTTGAAGATACAAATGAACTTTTAAGTTAATTTAATGTATCAAATATATTAGGTATATGTCTTTTTAGACAACTCATAATTAGGAACAAATGAAATTGTAAAATACTCTAAGTGATATTTTTTCACATTTACATGGAATCATACGTTCTGTTCAATATGCAGGTAGAGAAACTCCTGGATTACTCTAGCTTGTATGTCTTCAATGTACTTTAAGATGGTTGATCCAAATTTTTATGGAACATTTAATTATTACCGCTTGCATATTGAAAATGAATCCTACGCAGAAAACAAAAAATATATCTAGTGCATCAGTGGATTAGAGTTGCATATTTATCTGTTTATCAAATTTCATTTGTTTCAAAGAAATAAGTTACAGTGTATTTATTAGTTTTTTATGATATTGTCATTTACAACTATTTTTCATAATCATAATGGTCGTATGGACATTTGTTAAACTTATTTAGTCTTTAATGGTGAGCTTTTTTATACATATATATATTCAATCCAAATGGAGACTAACAAAGTCAGTACAGGTGAAAATTAAGGATAAGATATGTACAGTAAAACTCGGTTATAACGAAGTCACTGGGACTTCTTAAATTACTTCGCTATATCTGTAATTCGTTATATCCCTTTAAGAAATTTGTTAAATTGATACATCTGGGGATCCAAGACAACTTCGCTATATCCGTGAATTCGCAATATCCGTGTTCGTACCAATCGAGTTTTACTGTATATCATAAAAGAAAGTTGACAGGTGGCGGTACTTATTACATTTCAAATTAAGGATACATTGTGTTAACTTTTTCTTGTATATGTATGAAAAGTCAATTACATTTTGTTTTGTGGCATTTATTAATAAGTCTGTTGAAATTCATGTTTTGTTTAGACTTAATGTTCTTTTTCAACTTTAATAAACAGAATCGGCCAGTTTATTTAAGATGGTGGTACTTACATTTCAAATTTAGGATACATTGTTTCAACTTTTTCTTGTACATGTATGAAAAGTCAATTGCATTTTGTTTTGTTGCATTTACCGGTATTAATAAGTCTATTGAAATTCATGCATTGTTTAGACTTTTTTTCAACTTTGATAAACAAAATCAGCCAGTTTATTTAAGGATAGGTTATAAATTAAACAGTTTTAATTTTTTATATTAAATTACAGCTTTAATAATATTAAAACTATAAAAAAAATGTCCCAAGCAGGCCCTCTAGTGTTCCAATAGTACATGTTTGTCATAACAATATTTCAAAAAAAATTTTTTTGAAATGAAACAAGAATCAAGTTGCAGTTCTAAATTCAATGTATTCTCACATTCCAAAATATGAAGATGTTGGTGATTGTGGTACCTGATATTATGCTATTTATATTAATATATTTATGCAATATATTTTTATTAATTTCTAAATTATATATTTTTGACTAATATATTTCTAATGCTTGGGCATTGTTATTAAGGGGGAAATGCACTTAAAATTGCAAACTAGCAAAGATCGTAGATTTCTGTCTTCATTTTGTTTTGGTACATTTAATGTACATGGTTATGTTTTATATGTGTACTAGAGTATCTATTTATTGTACAGTAGTATTTGTTTTACATGTAAAGATGCTGTACAATTTTCAGCTTTAAAGTGTATGATTCATGATTTGGAATCAAAACTGCAATCACAACAATAAGTATATGTATTTACTCATTTTAGGATGATCTCCAAACTATCAGATATATTTTAACGTAATGAATTATTTTTTGTTGGTTTCTTTGTGTGTTTGGTTATCTAAGCTTTTCTTATTTTTACAATTTACTATGTTTTGTAATTTTTAAATGTATTTCTATAAGAATACTGTGGTAATTAATTCTGTGACACTTAATTAAAGTAATATTTTAAGACATTTTCCAATTAAATGAATTATCATTAAAATTTGTTTTTCTAAACCTTTGTACTTATTTGATGCAAAGCATTTTCCATGTTTTAATGTAATTGTACTGTTATTTAATTGTTTGTTTGTATTGGTTTTTTTTTTTTTTTTGCCTTTTTTCAGACACGTAATATGTTTTTAAATTCTTGAAAGCAAGAGACTTAAGTGGGAAAAGACTTTTTTAGTCGAATTTTGGGGGTTTTTTTTCAGAAAATTACTGGAATTTTGCTATTCTTGACAATAAGTTGAAAACAATCAATTCCATTTAACTTAAGGGAAGACAAAGGTTTAATTGGAGTGTTGATGCATAATAAAAGCTCAATTTATATTGAATAAACATCAAATGTCAAGATATTTTCCAAAGAGGTATTAAGCTCCTTTTAAAAAGTGCTTTGAAAGATTTACCTTTTTGGAACTTTTTAGAGTATTAGTTGTTATAGAGACATTTATATTGTAAAAAAGGGTTTCAGTACATTTATATAATATTAACAATGCATATTGTATTGTACTCTTGAACTGTACATTTCGTCTTTCAAATCATGGGTATGTAATGCACATGTTACTTATGTACTATTAATACATTTGTTACCTGTTCTGGTTAGAATCTCATTTCCTCAACGTGTTAAAGGTGCTTTGAAATTTGTTTTGTTTGTTGTTTTTATGCCCCCCTTCGAAGAAGGGAGGGCATATTGCTTTACTGCTGTCTGTCGGTCCACTTAGTTTCCGTTCATTTTCTTCACAACCTTTGCACATACTGAAATGAAATTCGGTAAACAGATATATCAGATAAATATCTAGGTCAAGTTCTGTTTTGGGTAGGATCACGCCATTTTTATGCCCCAGATCGATAGATCCAGGGTGTATATTGTTTTTGTCCTGTCTGTCTGTTTATCTGTTTGTCTGTCTGTTGTCAACTTAAATATTAACTTTCGCCATAACTTTTGAACCAGAAGAGATAGAGACTTTATATTTGGTATGTATACTCAACTAATAAAGATGACATCAAGGTCAATGACCTTGTGACCTTGACTGACCTATATTCTAAAAATAGCTTTTTCGAACTTTATTGCCGTTGGGCGCATAGTGTTTCACAAACACATCTTGTTGACAGAGTTATGCCCCTTGGACTTGAAAAAATTCTAATTATTTGTAGATTCCGTTCATTTTCTTTCCAGAGGTTGCACATACTGAAATGAAATTTGGTATCAACAGATATAATAGATGAATATCTAGGTCAAGTTCTGTTTTGGGAAGAATCACGCCATTTTTATGCCCCAGATAGATAAATCCAGGGTGTACCGTATATACTCGCCTATAAGTCGGATGTATTTTATAAGCTTATATATCATAGGACTGACCTCATATAATACCATTCATTTCATAGCTCGCCTATAAGTCGAATATAGAGTTTTGGACCAGAAATGAACTCCCAAAAATCCGACTTATAGGCGAGTATATACGGTATATTGTTTTTGTCCTGTTTGTCTGTTTATCTGTTTGTCTGTCATCAGATTTAACTCTCCCCATAACTTTTGAACCATAAGAGATTGAGACTTCATGGAATTTGGTATGTATACTCCATTAATTAAGTTCTTTAAAATGACATCAAGGTCAATGACCTTGTGACCTAAACTGTGACCTATATGCTAAATATAGCATTTCCGAATTTTTGCTATAACCTTTGAACCGTAGGAAATAGGGACTTCATATTTAGTATTCATACTCCACTAATAAAGTTCAGATTGCAAATGACATTAAGATCAATGACCTTGTCACCTTGACCTATATGCTAAAAATAGCTTTTTCGAACTTTGTTGCCGCCGGGCGCATAGTGTTTCACAAACACATCTTGTTGACAGAGTTATGCCCCTTGGACTTCCAATTTAAAAAAATAAAAATTCCAATTATTTGTAGATTCCGTTCATTTCTTTTGCAGAGATTGCACATACTGAAATGAAATTTAGTATACAGATTTATCAGATGAATATCTAGGTCAAGATCTGTTTTGGTTACGATCACACCATTTTTGACAGAGCTATGCCCCTTGGACTAAGGAAAATTCGAATTATTTGCAGTTTCCGTTCATTTTGTTCGCAGAGGTTGCACATACTGAAATGAAATTTGATAGACAGATTTATGAGATGAATATCTAAGTAAAATTTTGCTTTGGGTACGATCACACCATTTTTTATAAAAGTTGTGCCCCTTTGGGCTTTGCTCCAACACATCTTGAGGACTGTGCGCCCTCTGGTGGGGTATTTGACCACACGTTGCTAACAAGAATTGTGAAACCTTGTTATACATCTATCTTGTCTACAGAGCACCACCATTAACCATTTTAAAAGACGATTTGGCTACAGCCTACACTAAAAATGTAAGGGGATACTTCTCTTGACACTACCAATCATATTGGTGAATTTAAAAAAAAAATGACCAAACGCATATTAATCAACCACATTAAAATACGGGCAATGAAAATAGATTCCTGTGTCTTAACATATGTTTTAGGTAGCCAGTGTCTAAATACTTGACAAATGTCTAAATAACTCAAATAACAAAAAAAGTTATGCCCAAAATGATGCTTAATTGTCACAAATAAAACCTTACATTAAATACTTAAAATAATTTTATATTTCAAATATATTTCATATAAAATAAAATATTAAAAAAACATTCAGTGATGCTATATGCATGTAAAGAATCGGTAATTAAAACAAATGCATGTTAAATGATTTTTTTTTTAAATTCATGATTGAGCTACATATATGCAGCATTCAGTTTGTACTAGTATACAGCATTAATTTAAGGTACATATATGTGAAGTCATTCTTCTTCCTCCGTTTATTTGAATAAATATCCATAAGTTATTCTTCTTCCTCCGTTTATTTGAATAAATATCCATGAGGTAGGCTTACGAAAATGAGTATTCAGCAATGAGGTGCATATTCTTTCCTTTTCCCCAAAGAAAATAATATATTTAATAGGCAAACTTGGATCTACAAGGATTATCTCCGTCACACACTGTATCACTCCGCTGTGATTTCCTGTTCCGGTAAAACACAATGATGATGAAGATGAAGGCCAAAACTCCAGTAAGGACCCCAAGAGAGGCAATAAAAATAGAATACGGAAAATCAATCCGGTACACGAAAAACGAGATTATTTCCTCGATGTTCGTTATATCGGCTCCTCCTAACTTTCTTTCAAGATCAGCTAATTCTGAGCGGTGTATTCTTTTAAATTCGTCTGTCACTCGAGTTACCAGACGTCCAAGTCTACCAATGAGCACAGTCTCTGATACGACTGAAACACAGTATTTGATGTACGAATTATTTGTCAATCCATATATGATTTTTTTTTCCAAAGTCAACTCTTCAATCCCTCAAAAGATGAGTTGTGAAATGTATTTTTTTATTATCTTGGACTTAGAAATGAATATTATTTACAAGTACAATTATACAGTGTTATAAACGTAACTATATATACCATGCAGGCAGTTCTATATTACATGTAATTTATTAGAATTCAAAAATAACTTACTTGCTATTAACATCAATATTGCACTTGTGAGCGTTTTAGATGGATTGAGTGTAAATATCCGGAAGTTGACCAGCTTTAGCACAAACACTGCTCCGCACAGAATGATAGCAAACGTACTAACTATCTGAATCTCGGGTATAGAGGCTGGAAAAAAGGGACATTGTTTTGGTAAAAAAATCTTTTCAAAATTACTTTCATTAAGGTACATTTATACTCTGATAAGAGAGATAACTCTTAATGACACAAATGTCTACTATTCCTTTATATTTACATTCAGTGTAATTTTCTTTATGAAATCCATTAGAAATCCACGACGTCCAAATTTCTATAACACACGCGAAACCTTGTCACCACGCTTTAGAAGACACTGTAGGAACTACATGCATTTTCAATATTTAGGAACAACAAAATGTATATTGTTTTGTCTCAATTTCATTTTTTTTAAAAACCCACCCTTTTAAAATTAACATAAAATCACAACAAATGTGCATTAAATTTTCTTTTTCCTCGCAATGTTTATTTGCGTTATTTAACTTCCCAACGTCACAAACGGTTTTCCAACATCACGAACGGCTATTACGTTTATTAAGCACACCAATACCGGAGTGCGCTAAATTCAAATTAAACATAATCGAAATAAATAATTATGATAATGGAAAATTAGAGAATGTAAATATAAGCATTGAATTCATATTCAATGTTTTCGGTCCAATGTCTTCGCTAACGCGCGGTATTCAATTTGTCGGCACGGCCAGGTGTGTTATAGGACCAAAGACATCCCAAAATATGAATTCAATGCTTAAATAAATTTCTCAAGTTTAAGTGCCCCTTTTGTAAAATGTTGCACCACAAGCCATGTTATAATTGTTTGTATTTTATTCAGTATATACATTTTCTTTGGAAAATCATAAAAGTTAAAGAAAAATTCCATATGAGTGAGCAGAGGGCTTGTGATTCTTAACTTTGATTATTTTTACTCTCATATATATATTATATATTCTATGTAGATTCACGTATAGATTTTCCCTTGTTATTTACACAAATGAATAACGTAAAATAAAAATATTATTATCCGCACAAAAACGTGTGTCAATTGAACTCTGAATAGATATATAACCATTGTATATTGGATATCATTTAAAATGTTAATTTTAGTCTTCAACAATTTCCATCAAAAAGGGTCAATACAAATTCCTCGTGAACTTTGTATTTTGGATTGGCGGAAAGTTAATTAATTTTTTTGCACTGAATAAATAAGAAATTGAATTAAGATGAACTTTTTTTTCAAAATCTTGATAATCATATACAAATAAAACCTTTAGTGTTACCACATTAATGTCATTACAATTCTGGAAACTAGAAAAAATTAATATTATATCCTCACGCTGGTTCGGCGGGTAAGAATTTGGATCCGCCATATCCCAAGTAATAGCAAAAAGATCACATGTCCTAGTAGATTTACAGGTTACGTAATAAAATAGGCTTATTTTTAAGCTAATCTGAAATGAAAGTGAAAAAAGTACGTATACAGTAAAACACAATTATACATATAACTGATGAAATCACAATAACAGAGAAAAGATTTTCATTCCATATGCTTTTCTGTAAAATTATTTCAATCAATACATGCCATCCCAAATTAAACGCAGAATACATTGTAGGTGCGGTGTTGCAACCACTATTGAAATAACGACCACTATTGAAATAATAATATCAATAGTGGTTGAGAGTGCATTTCAATAGCAAACATAGTTAGTAACCACTATTGAAATACGACCACTATTGAAATAATTATATCAATAGTGGGTGAAACGCATTTCAATTACAAACATAGTTAATAACCACTATTGAAATAAGACAATTATTTCAATAGTGGGTGAGAGTGCATTTCAATATAATAACCATAGGTTTCAACCACTTTTGAAATACAAGTACTACTGAAAGAATTATTTAAAATAGTGGGTAAGGTTGCGTTTCAATATGGTAATCATAGGTTTTAACCACTATCAAAATATTAACAGTACTGAAAGAAAAGTTTCTACCGCGTCAGCAGCTTTTGAAATGATTATTTCAATATACATGTATATTGGATTCATTGTTCAATGCACTAATAAAATCAATAATTTAATCACTATTGAAATTTAATTTCAAAAGTAAACATTATTTCAATAGTGGTTGAAACCTTCGTTTGATATTGAACTTAATCTCATCCACTACTGAAATGATTACCGTATAAGCAGAATTTTTAGCGAGGATTTAGTTTTGGCATTTTTAGCGAGGGTTCCGAAATCACTAAAATTAAATATCATAAAAAATAAACGGTGTTTAATTTGTAATTGCTTCATTAGTGAGCATTTTAAAATCGCTACAATTTCTTCTGGCTAAAAATAAAATACCATATTTTAAGGGCAAATCGCCAAATTAGCATTTTGCTAAAATTTCCACTTATACGTTATTTCAATAGTAGTCGTATTTCAATAGTGGTAACTATCTATGTTTGTTATTGAAATGCACTCTCACCCACTACTGAAATAATTATTTCAATAGTGGTCGTATTTCAATA